>JAFEMH010004823.1:0-190206 GCA_022495995.1 Adenophora triphylla var. japonica | reverse complement strand
TATATATATATATATATATAAAATATATATATGAAATATATATATATATATATATATATAAAATATATATATATATATATATATATATATATATATATATATATATATATTATTTATATATATATAAAATAATAAATTAGAAAGAGGAAGTCCCCTTAAAAGTCCTCTTACTAAGAGAGGTCCCAAAGGAACTTGAAAAACAATGAAGATGAATCATCTATTTATAGTAGAAGAAAGATTTGAAAAATGTAGGATACATTTATGTAGGAAACACAAAAATATTTAAATTTAGAGATGGTGGGAAAAACAAAATTTCATTTGCCTCCAAAAATTTCATTTGCACTCCTCATGAATTTTTTGGAGGCAAATGAATTTTTTCCTTAAATCAATTACTTCTCTTGAACCTTTTACTTGTTCCATTTTTATGTGAAAGCCTCATGAAATTTTTGATTAGTAATATACGTGATTTAATTATCTTAATAATGAAAACTTAAAAAATATTGTATTTAATTTTTCAATTTTTTTTTGGAAAAATTCAATTAACCTTACCACTAAATTTAAATTAAAATAGAATTAACTTTCTTTCTACTTCTTTTCGAGACGGAATGAATAATTCATTATTCATAAAAGTGTAAAAAATATCTGAAAAATTAAATTTTTAAGTTTTCATTATTAAGATAATTAAATCACGTATATTTACTAGTCAAAAATTTCATGAGACTTTCAAGCATAAAAATGAAACAAGTAAAAGAACCAAGAGAAGTAATTGATTTATTAGGAAAAATTTCATTTGCCTCCAAAAAATTCATGAGGGGTGCGAAATGAAATTTTTGAAGGCAAATGAAATTTTGTTTTTCCCACCATCTCTAAATTCAAATGTTTTTTGTGTTTTCCACGTAGATGTATCCTACATTTTTCAAATCTTTCTATTATAAATAGATGATTCAATCTTCATTGTTTTTCAAAGTTCCTTTGGGACTCTCTTAGTGAAGAGGACTTTTTAAAGAGACTTCCTCTTTCTAATTTATTATTTTTTATATATATAAATAATATATATATATATTTATATATATATATATATATATATATATATATATATATATATATATATATATATATATATATATATATATATATATATATATATATATATATATAGAAAGAAAAGAAAGAAGAGAAGAGAAGAATTAAATAAAATAAGAAAAAGGGGGATTCAAACTCGCTACACGGTAGCGATTTTCAAAAATGAATATTACAAAGAAATAGTTTGAACAGTGAGTCATTTTGGTAAATAAAAAAGTAAAAAAGGATTATTTGAGAAAAAATTCTCTCTTTCTTTCTATACTACTATTTTTTTCCCTCTTTATTCCGTAAATAAATGGCAGAGGTTACTTTTTCAACTTTTTCAGTTAAAGCATTAAAGTCGACAAAAAAAAATTATTTTAGAAATCGGATGTGGAAGTGCCGGATTTAAATTTTTCAAAAATTAATTCTTCCTCTGTTTCCTGATTCGACATAGCACAAATTTATTTTTATTTTATTTAAAACCAGAATTAGGATTGCCGGATTACACAAAAAAAAAATATTAAATTTAAAACAGGAAGTAGGAATGCCGGATTTACCAAATAAAAAAAAATTTAAAACCAAAAATACAAGTGCCGGATTTATTCTTTAAAACCGGAAATCGGAGTGCCGAATTTAAAAAAAAAAGTGTTATTTTGATAAATAAGTTTTTTTGGGTGTTATTTTGGTAAATAAATATTTAAAAAGTAATATTTTAATTTTTTCATCCACCTTTCCATCCCAATTTCCATTGTGACGGCTGGGTACCAATATATTGTGTCTGCTTACGAACGCCATCTTCTTGGGATATTTTCATATCATTAAACTATAGACGGGGCAATTTTTGCACGAAAACAAATTTTTTTGAAAATGTGATATTTATTTTTGGATAAATAAAAAAGGTTGAGTTGATGCTATAGCGGATTTTTTGATAAGGAAACGTGTTTTGAAATAAAATGATTTTGTGATGCGTGGCCCACCGTTCAAAATAGCGGTGGCATTTTCGTAATTAATGTTTAGTTTATGCATTCTGTTGCTACTTAGGTGTGATAAAGTGATATGTAACAAAGTGCCCAGCGAAAAAAGTGCGATTTTGCAAAGTGTTAAATTGAAATGGCATTTTTACCTGGCAGACTTTTAAGCATTTACATAGTTTCTTAACACTCTGTGACAATTACACTACTTTGTTACCAATATTTTGGCTCGAAAATACAAGCCTTTGGCATGGTGACATTTGAAAACACATTTCGGCACTCAAAAATATATCGGCACTGAAATGCGATAATTATTTTTGCTGGCGATATTCAAAAACATGAAATTCAAAAAAACATAGGCATTCAAAATTACAAGCGGCATTAAAAATACATTGACATTTCCCGATTATCTTGACACTATTATCTGTGTAGCCTTTCAAAAATACATCGGCAGCTTACCAATATGTGGCATCTAATCCCAATTACCAAATACATCAAATTCTCAGTACTCAAATACTTATAAGCATTAATTTACACTAAACCGGCACATAATTAAAATCCCTCACACACGCACAGCACGTAAATCACTCTCTACATTAACGCAAAATCACTCTCTCTCTCTAACGCAAATGACCCTTCTCTACTCTATTCGTTAATCTCTTGAAGAAGACGGCAATTGCGGTGTAACTTTCTCTCGTTAATCACTCCACGCACTGCGTCCTGAATTTTCGTCGCGTGCCACTCCGGCGTATGGCGAAGCTTGACTTCATAATTTGTTGTGCGTCTTCGCCGACTCAGACGAGCCTCCAGGGTCATCGTCTCACATTCGACTCGAAACACAAATTCGCGATTTAGGGTTCAATTTGAGAAAACCTAAAATAGTAATTGATAGTTTTCTTGGATTGATTGGGATGGATTGGGTGAAGGTTTGGTAGGATAGGGAGGATTGATGTTGGTGAAAACCAGCGCGGTTGATGAATGTTAGGTTAGGGAGGAGATCGGCCGAATGGAAGTGTGTGAACCTCGTGGATGTTGTGTGTGAGCCTCACGTCGGTTGAGTCCGTTGAAGGAAAACACTTTTTTTTCATAAGCGCAGAAAAACGCGTTTTTATGAGTTTTTGGCAAAGGTTAGTGCAATATTTATTTTGGGATGAGGAAATTTAATTTCATCAATGTTGCCCTTATTCTATGTTTATATAATACACTGCTTGAGTGGATCTTTTCTTTTTGGTCATTTCAAATAGGCTGAAAATGGAAGGAAATCTTTACTATTTTTCCACTCATTCTCTCTGCATTTTTACTTCACTCCACACACCAATCAAATATTCCTCCTGCTTCATTCTCTCTCCTATTTAATTTTTCATACTAAGCGTTTATTTGAATTTTTATCTCTCTTTTCTTTTAATATCATTGTGTACAAATTTTTGATATCCCGGAACGGAGGGAGCATTTTGCTTTCCTTTTTCCCAATAGTAATTGCATTGTATTTTTTTTTTCTTTATGGGAAATAATAACTAGCCAAAAATACTCGATCCTTATAGTGGCAAGCCTTAAATTTTTACAATCTTATTTTATTTTATTTTGCATATTTGTACATTCTTTTCATTATATTTTGTTTTTGTTTATTTGTTTCAAAATACAATTTAATTTTTGACAAACAAAAAATTGGAAAGAATGTAATTTTTTATTCGAATATAATTCTAGGTGAGTTGAATATGAAGGCAAGCCGTGATCTAAATAATGTTGTCACAATACGGGTTTGTTGTTCAAAATAGGCTCCTATAACATGTAATCCGTTGAATTTATTAAAACGGGGGCTGGCCCATTTTGTCACTGTCACAAATGGAAACACTCATCTTCATCTCCCCTTTGAAATCTCCCTCCTCCCCTCCTCCTATAATTAATTAACATTCATTTTTATTTCATATCGATCTCTACCCTTCTCCCTCTTCGCCTCTCTCTCTCTCTCTCTCCTACCCTCTCTCTCTCTCTCTGCCATGCCCCGCCCCTAACTGACCTTCAGAACTCCGGTGTTCTCGCCGACGACACAAAATCTTATGATGGCGATCGAAATCCGACTTTCATGCAAAGACCCAATTCGGCACCACACCCGGATTTCTCCACCGGAATCATTCTGGGTATCTCTAGCAACCGACGAAACTCGACTGGCTCCATAAAAACACATTCATCCAACGGAAAGGCTCCAGTCAAGTTTGCAATCACCAAGAACTTCGAACCCTGATTTCAAACCTTCTCGCCGTTCTTTCTCCCTTCAATAACAACAAACCTAAAGTATCGAGGAATCTTCTGTGACACGCCAAAGCTCAAGAATTTAACCTACGTCGCTGGGAAAGCTAATTCGAGCCGAATAGATAACCGGAAAGTTGTTTCGGAGTGGAGCTCGGTCCGATTAGGAAGCTCAAGGAAGAAAGCGACCGGGTTCGTCGGTTTGCGAACCGCTATCGCCTAATCCGCCATTCGTGTGCCTAACGTCTCCCATAGGGAGAGTGGGGTCGAGAAAAAAGATGTAGTAGAAAGAGATTCTGGGTCTCTGGGCGAGATTGGGTTCGGAAGGCCAGGTTTCCTTTGTGAGTCGGGTTAGAAAAAGATAGGTGCAAAATTAATGTAGACCGCCTCGAACCGGTGGCGGGGAAGTAGAGGCTTGGGGTCGGGCTAGATGGTAAAATCCGGGGCGGCAAACTGCAAACCACGATAATGACAAGGATGATCAATAGTTTATTTACTAGACACGGAATTTGATACTTTATGTTTATAAAAGAATTTACATGACGATGTTGAGATTCTTACTTATTATTTTCCCTTGATCCATAGCTATAGTTGCCTATCGATACAATATTTTACCATTTTGATTCGATTTCCACACAAATTATGAGTTGGTCATGCGTGTAAAATGCGCGATGGATAAACCGTGGGTAAAAAATTTTTAAGTGGGGTATAATGTGTTAAAAATGTTGATGCATGTGTTAAACAATGTCATGGCACATATGATAATGAGTTTTAGTGATTATGTCAAAGGAGTCAGCCGATGTTGTTAAATGTGTTAAATAGTATCGGTGCATTTACAAGAAGAGCTACTTTAGTGTAAAAAATCAATGTTGAGTGAAAAATATATAAAAGTAAGACGCAAGTTAATGTAAAAAGTATCAATTTATATGTTAAAAAGTGCGAAGTAATAGTAATAAATAGTGTCATTGGAAATGTTAATGAAAAGTATTAGTATGTTATAACAAGCTTTCGATTATTTAAAAAAAATTGAGTAGTGGTCATTGGCAATGTTAATGAGTATTAGTATGTTATAACAAGTTTCAATTATTTTAAAAAATGACATCGCAAGTGTGAGAAAATTTAATTACAAAAAATGATCACGTTTACCACATTTTTCCGCGCCTTACAAAAAGAAAGTTGATTCACCGACACTCGTTGCGGCCGGTGCTCTGGCGTCCATTATATATTTATTAGTTATATACGGATGATGCCGAATCACACGTATATAAATAACATTGATATACAACCTAGCCGTATATATTGGTTATATACGACGTACGCCATAAATAAATTACCGTGCATTTGACACTACTCATTTTTAAATAATCCGAAGCTTGTTATAACATACTAATTAACATTTCCAATGACACTTTATTTATTACTTGCACTTTTAACATATAAATTGATGCTTTTACAACACACGTACTCTTTTATATATTTTCACTAACATTATTTTTACACTAAACTGACGCTCTTTTGTAAATGCACCGATACTATTTAACACATTTTAACACACGCTGACTCTTTGGGCTAATCACTAAAACTCATTATCATATGTGCCAGACATTGTTTAACACATGCATCAACATTTAACATTATACCCGCTAAAATTTTTACCCACGGTTTATCCATCGCGCATTTTTAGGCCATACTCATAAATCGGAATCAAAATGAAAATATTGTTATCGATATAACTATAGCTAAATGGATCAAGGGAAAATGTAGTAGAACTCAACATCGTCCATGTAAATTCTTTATAAACATGTAACTGTATCAAAATTCCATGATAATAAATATCCCTCGGTTGCAGATTCCAGCCTCTGAGCTTAACTCCACTTCCCCGTGCTAAGGCTGGCTCAGGCTGCCAAGGCCCAGATCTCACTGCATCTTCACTCCACAGCCGGCCATGTGACCGGGCTGATGCACTCCAGGCTGTTTCCAGCCACTGTGGAATTCTGTTCAGTCCAGGCCGGCGAAGGGCGGGTGAGATGTACAACGACTATATCCGCGGTTAATTCTCCGATGACCGAATACAGTCATTCATGCTGCTCAGTGTGTAGGGAAAAACCTGTGACAAAGTGAATGTTAATATCACGCCAGGAAATTCCAGGAGTGAGAAGGAAGATGATTCCATTGTATTTGATATTAGAAGCCTTTATTCAACAGTTCCTTGTGGCTGGCATATTTTCAGAAAGGAAGCTCTTGTGCTTTCAATTTTTTCACGTCATAAGTCAGCTAATAAGCTAAAGCTACAGCTTTAAATATGCAAGTCAGTAAAGCAAAGACCATGCACTGCAAAGCTACAATACATTACTGTGAAAAAGCTAATAAATAGCCGTGGACAACGAGCCCAGCAGGCCAGAAACAAATGAGGAAGAAATGTTCAATAAATATAATGAAGAAAAATATTAAGCCATTTGATATAAATTTCTTTTCAGTTTGCGTCTTATGGAAACTAGTATATCATTCGAAGGCTATCTGCTATAAACAACATTGTGAAAAGCCATGCCCAGCAGTTTTCAGAAACGTGTTTTCTCAAGCCAGCGCGGCCAGGTGCCACCCTTTTACATCCAAGGCAGCATTAACATTCGACTGCCATCTCTATCACGGCTGCTGCAGTCATAAACTCATCCTGACATCGGGACCCTTTCCCAGTGAGCGCATCGTTGTGAGAGAAGAACCTGGGCGTGTGCGACTGTGAGGGCAGCTTTCGGCCCTTCCTGGCCTGCAGTGACAGAAGAAGAGAGGTCTTGTGCGATATGCTTTGAAGTCGACCAGAGAGGTTGGCAGTCACCGACTGGCCCGATGTGACAATGCTCACGATCTTCGTCGCGCTCGTCAAGCCAATTTTGGGCGATCCACGATCTGGATCGCCGTATCACATTTAAAGCAGCCATCGATATATTGTTTTTAATGTGATCTCATGCGGCTGCTGCCAACGGTGCTGTGATGATACCAGAAAAGTGTGGAAATTCTATCTTTCAGGTTTGTTGCTAGTGTAAAATCTGGGTTCTATTGTATCTCTGTGCTCCGAAGCTTGCTGCTGGGGCGTCAATACATCTTGCCATTTCTACAATGATTATAGTAAGAGGCAATCATCTCCATGCAGTTTTATGGCAATTTTCTAAGGCAGCTATTTATCCAAATATGCATTTTCAAAAAATTTGTTCGTTAAAACTATTCTATTGACCGCAGCTGAGATGGAAGATGAAAACAAACTATTTAGCCCCAACTCTTCCCTGCCCCATTTATCAAAAAATAACACTTTTAGGCTCTGCATTCTCTGCCGTCTGTGGTTCAACTCTTGAGAAGAAAATGAAAATTCAATCACCCTCCATTTCTAAAATATTTTTGTCGTGAAAAGTTGAAAAAAGCACGGGAAACAAACAGTATAGAAAAGAAGAAGAATTTTCTCAAATAATCCTTTTTGCTTTTGACTGCCCGTATTTTTACATTACGTTCAATGTACAGCTGTTCATTTTTTGGCTCGGCCTCAAAATTGACAGCATTCAATTTCTTTTTTCTTATTTTATTTAATTAGCTTCTTCTTAACAACAACCATATACCTATTTATATATGCTTCTTGCCTCACGCTCTTCCACCACCAACGCCAATATCTCTAACTCCAGCAACTCCATCCCTTTCCAGCTTCTCCCCTTTTCCTTTGCTTTCTGTGCTCCCAGCACCTTCCCTGCCTCCCTTCCCCTTCCTTGCTTCTTTGCCTTTATCTAGCTGCTCTTTCCAATATGAAGCTATATATATGTGTTTATATGGAATTAGAAGAGGGAGATTAAAACTATACCGTAGAAGCTTTTGAAAAGATGATCGTCCCATTTATAATAGAGAAAAAGATTTGAGGATAAATCATGTGGAAAAGCAGTAACGTTTGTCAAGATGTGAGTAAGTATTTGCACCCTCATTGAGCACAATGCCAATCTAGCACCACTACATTTCAGCCGCTGTGAAAAATCTTCGTATTTTACACGACTATTATAAATTGATTTAATTATCTTAATAATGAAAACTTAAAAAATATTGTATTTAATTTTTCAATTTTTACACTTTTATGAATAATGAATTATTCATTCCGTCTCAGAAAGAAGTAGAAAGAAAGTTAATTCTATTTTAATTTAAATTTAGTGGTAAGGTTAATTGAATTTTTCCAAAAAAAAATTGAAAAATTAAATACAATATTTTTTAAGTTTTCATTATTAAGATAATTAAATCACGTATATTACTAATCAAAAATTTCATGAGGCTTTCACATAAAAATGGAACAAGTAAAAGGTTCAAGAGAAGTAATTGATTTAAGGAAAAAATTCATTTGCCTCCAAAAAATTCATGAGGAGTGCAAATGAAATTTTTGGAGGCAAATGAAATTTTGTTTTTCCCACCATCTCTAAATTTAAATATTTTTGTGTTTCCTACATAAATGTATCCTACATTTTTCAAATCTTTCTTCTACTATAAATAGATGATTCAATCTTCATTGTTTTTCAAGTTCCTTTGGGACCTCTCTTAGTAAGAGGACTTTTAAGGGACTTCCTCTTTTCCTAATTTATTATTTTATATATATATAAATAATATATATATATATATATATATATATATATATATATATATATATATATATATATATTTATATATATATATATATATTTATATATATATATATATATATATATATATATATATATATATATATATATAATATATATATATATATATATAGAGAAAGAAAGAAAGAAGGAAGAGAAGAGAAGAATTAAATAAAATAAGAAAAAAGGGGGATTTCAAACTCGCTACACCGTGTAGCGAGTTTAATTAGGTTTGACCAAACTCGCTACACGGTGTAGCGAGTTTAGGTTAATTAAATGCCCTAATTAATTTTCAAACGGCCAAACTTAATTACCCTAAACTCGCTACACGGTGTAGCGAGTTTTGACAAACCCTAATCAAACTCGCTACACGGTGTAGCGATTTTCAAAAAAATGGACAATCTGGGCAATAGTTTGAACAGTGAGTCATTTTGGTAAATAAAAAAGTAAAAAAGGATTATTTGAGAAAAAATTCAAGAAAGAAAGAGAATTAGTTGGTTGTTGTTAGAGAGAAAGAAAGAAAGAAAAAGGAAATAAAGAAAGAAAAAGAAGAAGGAGGAGGAGGAGGAGAAAAGAAGAATAAGGAAGAGAAGATTATTAAAAATTATAAGGTTAGTTTTTCTTTTTTTTATATTTTTAATTGGTTGTTAAATCTATTATTATCTGTTTGATTAATTATAGTTTTTAAAGGAATTATTTAAATAATTATAATGCAATTTTAACAAAATTGTTAAAATTAATTTGATAAACTTGTTGTAATGTATATTTAATTATTGATTTTTAAGTTTTGATTTAATAAAATTAAATCTATTACTATATAAAAGCTGAAGTCATTTTGGCATCCATTCTATTACTGTTTTCCCGCTCATTTCAATCAGCTATATATGAAAACCTTAAATAAATGTTGATGTCTATATTAACTGTTGTATAAAACTTTTGTTGTATAAAACTTTTCCAGTTCCAAGATTAATGTTTATGGACGAAAATGACTATAACAATTTTGGACATCAACACTTAATTGATGTACAATTAATATAACATTTGAAAAAAAAACTCTTTGTTATCTCAAATTAGGAGGCTTTACCAATTCTGGTTATCAATTATGTGTATACCCTGGAATCTGGAAAATTTCTTGATCTATTAAATGTATACCCGTAGTATTCTGTGTAAATTAGTTATCCTTATTTTCATAAAATTTTTTCAAACAACTAAACAATGGACAGTGACTAATTATTACAAAACAATTGAGCTACTTTTCAAATAACAAATTTCAAACAAAATAAATTAATTTCGAAAATTTCTGGCATATGGACGAGCTTTCTGTCACATATAAAAACTTGAGTACCCTTCCATCTTGATAGTTGATTTTCTTTGACCAACCTTTCTAGCATACAACACAGATTAAGTATGTCAATGGCAGTCTCCCTCCTCTGAAACCAACACAAAGGAAGATCAGATTGGAGCAATAAATCAAGGGTGGCACATAAATGAGAAATTCCATTTGACAATAAAATGATCATGCCCATATCATATGGATGATTCTTGTAGATTCAGAAGTAAGAAACAAAACCATTATTGTTTTACTGTTTTTATTGTTTTGCTGTTCATATTCACCATTATTTACCTCATTCTTCTTCCACGTGCTCCATAGGTGCTCCATAGATAGCTATCATGGCGATGTAGCCAAAAGTTTTGATACGTACCACTGCTATAGAAAGTCCATAGAACTCAAACGTAATTATAATATGGGAAACAATAATACCACATCGGGTAATTGGTAACATTGAGTAGGAGAGTACGGACCTCGAGAACAATAGGTTTGTTGTCTGCTTGAGTGGGTGACTTCTACTATGTGCGATTCTGAAGCCCGGTAACCTTGCCTTGTTGTATATGGCAATGTTCAATTAGAGCAGTGTTATTCCCAAAGATAAAGTCTACACACTACCAGAAAAAGGTCGTTTAGCGACGGAAATTTCCGTCGCTAAAATTAAAATTCCGTCGCTAAAAATAATCAGCGACGGAAAAATTCCGTCGGTGGTCCGCCGCTACCAGCCCGTCGCAGTGCTCCGGCGGGTCAATTTCCGCCGCTATTTTTTCTTTTACCGACGGAATTTAATTCCGCCGGTGAATTAATGATTCTGACTGACGGAAATTTCCGCCGCTATATTAATTTAATTTAATTAAATATTCATTTCGGCGGCGGAAATTTCCGTCATTGTAATAAAATTAATTTAATTAAATTAATTTCGACGCGGAAATTTCCGTCATTTGTAATAAAATTTAAATTGAAATTAAATTATTTCAGCGGCGGAAAATACCGTCGCTGAAATTATTTAATTTTTATTTAAATTTTATTACAGCGACGGAATTTTCCGCCGCTGAAATCAAAAATTAAATAAAAATTAAATGATTATAGCGTCGGAAATTCCGTCGCTGAAATTAATTTAATTAAATTAATTTTATTACGGCGACGGAAATTTCCGCCGGCGAAATTAATTTATTTAATTAATTTTTCTTTCGGCATTAATTTCGGCGACGGAAAATTCCGTCGGCTGATTACGAAATAAATTAAAAAAATATTTTAAAATATCAAAAAACCAAAATTTTTGTACACGATATAACATTTCAATTTCTAAAACTAAAACTATAAAAACTAAAATTCAAATACCGGCGTACCAAATAAAAACTAAATACCACCGTACCAATTCGGGAGGGGAGAGGGGAGGGGGATAGGGGGATAGGGGGAGAGGGGGAAGGGGGGGGAAGAGGGGGAGAGGGGGGGAGAGGGGTGGAGCGGGGAGGGGGAGAGGGGTGGAGCGGGGGAGGGGAGAGGCGGGGAGGGGCTCCCGCGGGTACCAAATGTCTCAAATGTTTACAAACAAGTATAAATTAATACAACAATGTCTAAAAAAAGTCCGCAATCAACTTTGGGGGACGGCGGGAATTATCTGGGAGTCGGGCCGAGGCGAGCCATCAACGGCGCCAATTGTCTACGAGTCTGCATGGCGTCGATCGTTCTCCTCCTGCATCTGCGTACGAGCTGCAAAGCATCCGCAAGCTTTGCCGCTCGCGTCTCTCCTCCTCAGCGCGGCCTCAGTGTCGACCCTCGGATCATGAAACATGGGGTTTCATCAACATTTCTCAGACGGCCGGTCGGCGTCGACGGGCATTGCCGCCGTAATCCCCATCCCTAACACTCGGGCTCCTCTCCTTGGATGTCCACGAGAGGTGACCTCTGCCAAACATCGAGCACGAAGGGGACGGGCTCGCGGGAGGCGTTCCATCGGGAACAACGGCGGCTTGATATGCGGCTGAAAAATAAAACAAACAATTATAATCATATACACAATGTAAGGTACATAAATAAATTTACATATTCAAAATCAAGTCATTTAATGGTAGTTTTACTTACAAAGGCGATAGCGGATCGATCGTCGACCCATTGCGGAGGTTGATCGGGCGTATTTGTAAATTCCGAATATGGGTGCTAGCGTAAACATCCACAAAAGTGATATTCGGACCATACTCCCTTTCCTATAAATAAAATAAGCGAGATTATTACTTTGAAATTGTATATATAAATGCAACATTTAAGCGATTTAAAAGCATGCATACACTACATTTACACTAAAACTATGGATTTCATAGCATCAACATTGGCTCCCGGCTAACATACGTACATAAACCTATTTAAAAGCATCCATACACTACTACATTTAAATTAACATACATACCATGCGGTCGTGATGCTCGGCGGCCGTGGCGTCCCCGGTATGCAACGCCGCAGGCCACAGGAGCTGCTCTATTGGCCTTGGCTGTTCGGATACGGCCTTCGCCGCGGGCGCTCCCAATATTCGCAAAATTGAGCAAACACCTCAACGGTCATAAAAGTAGGACACGAGGCTGCTTTGTCCGCCTGGCCAGAAGCGGTATAATAATTTCTCTTCGTGGTACCTATAAAAAATATGAATATCTTGTAAACATATAATGATGACATTATAAAATTAAAAAGAGTATAATCATTGTTAATTAAACTAATTAAGGATAGATAAAAGTATTTACAAATAAAATCCTTAAACGGCTTGTGAGCACCTTTCAAAGAAAACATATCTAGCCGTCGCCTCGGCGATGTGCGGATCCCAATAATATTTAGCCTACAACATATAATGATAACATTACAAAACTAAAAAGTATAATCATTATTAATTATAACATTTTAATAACAAACTAACATTTAAGTTTTAAATAAAAACCATTAACACATTACCACTAAACTCATCCCACGCATCCTCCTTACGCCTCTGTGGCAATTTTTCCCAGATTGGGCCAAAAATCGGTCATTTTCGAGACCGCCGGTATTGCCCGATCTTAGTGCCGGTGGTGGGGTATCCACCTACCCACACACCCAAGTATATTTATACAATAACATTTTAACTTAAATAATGAATTATATATAAAGCAAAAGGAACCAACTTATATCAAATTAATGAAGAGTTACTTCTTGGTCATAAAGTCTTGAGATCCGGACATATATCCTCCCTCGGAATCTACGGTAGTCGAGTACCGGCCCCGAGAGGTGGAGCTAGTACTCTGCGAGTGAGGGTCGACACACCATCGCTAGGATCGGGACGGTTGCGTCCCGATAATCAAAGTGTAAATGGGCTTGGTCCTCTTACCCCCCTTTCTACTAGAACTCATACGTACTACGGTAAAAATATTAAAATATACAACTTTAACAATAGGAAACAATATATTCACAATACATCTAAAACTTTAAAGTTCTAATAATCTAAAGCATTCACAATACATATAAAACTTTAAACTATTAATAATATAAAGCATTCACAATACATATAAAACTTTAAAGTTCTAATAATCTAAAGCATTCACAATATATATAAAGCAGCGGATATTAAAAATAATCTAAAGCATTCACAATACATATGAAACTTTAAAGTTCTAATAATCTAAAGCATTCACAATACATATAAAACTTTAAAGTTCTAATAATCTAAAGCATTCACAATACAATTTTAAACTTTAAACTATTATTAATCTTCGTCCCCATCATCATCCTTTGGACTACGAATTACTACAAAACTCGAGTTCTTCATCTTCGTCTTCGGACTCGATGAATCAAACTCTGGTTCCTCTTCCTCTTCCTCTTCCTCTTCCTCTTCCTCTTCCTCTTCCTCTTCCTCGATTCATCAATATCAATGTGCGCGAGATGACTGAGCGAGGCGGGGAGTTGGCAAATTCCTTTGGTAAGATATCCTCCTCGGGTTCATCAACATTTTGAGGAATATGAGTGACATCATCTAATGGATGATTAGGCGATGAAACGTTAGGTGGCACTGGCATTTCATCCTCTTGATAGGGTGCTTCTAATGACGACTCTGTAGTTGTCGACGAGGGTAGGTTGTCAATCATGCTCCTAGCCTTGGTCATCCAAACGGCCCACAATCCGTCGGGTCGCGGACGAGGTAGGGAGTCATGTATACTGTTGTGCTTGAGATGCTAAGATGAAGACGTCGTCGCCATTATGTACGGACGAGTCCTTTACATCGACGAGGTCAAATATGGCGTGCTTCTTAACACCTCGCACGGCATCCCGCCAATCACAATTGAACAAGACAACCTTTGTTTCTACCCGAATACTCCACCTCGACTACTTCTTTCGGGACGCCATAATAATCATTCCCTATAAGCTTCACACCGCTATTCCACGTCAATTTAGAGCCCCAGTAAGCTTTGGTATGAAACACATAGCCATTCACGAAATAACCGTTGTATAAATGAACGTTCAAGTACGGAGATGATGCTAAATGTCTTAACCTCGCGGCTTTGGCATCACCGGATGTTCGGCTATCTATAAGACAATATTGTAACCAATTTAATACAATTTTAAGATTGAATGTTTAAAGAAGTGTATAGAATAAATTTGAATGAAACAGAAATATTTACATATTTCCTTAGCCGGTTTGGAAATTCTCTTTCTGTCCTAGTTGCGATGAGTTACGGAGATAAATCTGAGCTAAATCTTCAAACATTACGCAATAGGGTTAAACAAGGCATTTCATATGCGAGGTAATTAAACATGCATAATTTAATCGACGAGGCGTAAACATAACATCAATGACTTACTTGATATATTCCCCAACCTCGTCGCGGTTAAGAAGAACATACGTTTCGACCGCGGCAAACTCTTTAGCGGTTAACGTACGCGTACCAACCCGTTTGCCGAGGAACCGACCGGGGGATGAAAATACGAGAGATGTTTCCCTTAGACGGAAAACCACCATCGTAATTGCGGCCAACCCTAGTCAATCTCGTATCAACATCGGGAGGAAAATATGTTCCGACAAAGGCAACAATCTCATCTATGATAACGGCCTACGAAATTGAGGCCTCGACCATGGCCCTATTGCTCATCTTCCTTTTCAATTGGCCTAGATACCTAAAAGTCATTCGTAGATTAAAACATAAATAATGTTAAAGAAGGTATATTGTTAACGCTCAAATTATTTAGAAATAGAATAAATTCAATTACCTCTCAAATGGATACATCCATACGTATTGAGCTGGACCACCAGACTCTAGCTTCGTATGCCAAGTGGACCGGTAAATGCTCCATAGAATCAAAGAATGAAGGAGGAAATATCTTCTCAAGTTTGCACTGAAAGTCACTACGATGCTCTCCTCGAAGCTTTTCATGTGATCAACACGCGGTGTGGTCGATGTTAACGCTCGGAAAAACTCACTTAACTCTGTTAACGCCACCGGATATTGTCGGGCAAGAGACCCACGAGAGCAATCGGAAGTAGCCTATCCGGCCAAACGTGGCAATCGTGACTCTTGAGCCACTGCACTTTCCCTCCTCTACATTGACACGGTTACCAATGTTAGACGCGTAACCATCTGGAAGCCTTAACTCCTTGAGCCATTTCGGGAGGAGGAGCCTCTTTTCCTTTGTAAGCACGTATTGAGCCATCGGTCTAGCGGTTTTACCATTGACGTCGTATACCAAGTCTAAGGCCGGCCGCCTACATATTTCCTTAAGGTCCTTTCGAGCTTTTTCGTTGTCTTTAGTTGTTCTCTTGAAATCCATCAACGTGTTAAAAACATTATCGAATACATTCTTCTCAATGTGCATCACGTCAAGGTTATGTCGAATGAGATTTGTTTTCCGGTATGGCGGCTCCCAAAATATACTCCTCTTGATCCGAGTTATGGGTAGTCCCGAACCACTTGTATTTTGGTCTTCGAAAACTTTTCCCCCAGAGGATCGGGCAATCTAGATACCTCCTCATAGACCGTGTCACCACTTAAACGAATCGGGGCCTCATCATGGTCAATCTTGTTCTTTTTAAACGCATTCTTAAGGGTCTGAATGGGTGGTCCTCAGGAAGAAATTGTCTATGGCAATCGAACCAACATGGTTTTCGAGTGCGTGAGCGTGAAAGACTTTGTGTCACTCATACAATACGGACGAGGCCAACTTCCCGTGGGTGCTCCAACCCGATAACATCCCATATGCGGGGAAGTCATTAGCTTGTCCACATCAACGCGACCTTCATCTTTGAAATTCTCTCGCTTGAAAGCATCCCACGTTTCGACCCCATCCTCCCAGTTTGCTTCAATTCGTCCATCAAGGTCGGAGATAGACGTCAATGTTCCTCCCGGGGCTGTTTGGGCCGGGGATGAATAACGACAAGAACATGTAGGGATCACTCATACACAACCGGGCGGAAGATTGTAGACGGTGGCTATAACCGGCCAACAAGAGTAAGATTTTGCCCCGGGACCAAACGGATTGAAACCATCGGAGCGGATGCATGTAGTATATTTCTTGCTTCGGACGCAAAGTCGGGATAAGTCTCATCAAAGTGTTTCCATGCCTCCCCATCCTTTGGGATGAATCAACACACCATCTTCACGCAAACTTTCCTTATGCCAACGCATTGCCTCTGCAGAGTAGATTTAGACGCGTAGAGGCGTTGCGATCTTGGAATCAACGGCATGTAGCATAGCTGCTTATGTGGTATGTTTTTCTTGTGTTTTGAACTCCCCCTCCGAGCTTGGCTTATATCTACTTTGTCCGCAAATTGAACACTCTGTCTTACGTGAATCTTCCTTGTAGAATAGCATGCGATCATTCTTACACGCATCAATCTTTTCATAACATAGCCCAATCATGACCAACTTCTTTGTCTCATAAAAGTTTGTAACCATCTTATTCTCTTTCGGCAACATCCGCTTAATTGCTTTCATGATACGATTATAAGCGGTGGCTAATATTGCAATCGGCCTTTATGTTAAGGAGCTCGGCCACGGCCTCCCGACACAGCTGATCTCATGACTGGATAGACCTTCTCTTTTGCGAGTCCATAGCATCAATAAATTTCTTAGGCTGCGGGGTTGGTTCTTCTTTGTTGGTTCTACGACCAATCGAAGGAAGGACCATTTGCATCCTAACCATATCTTCCATATTCAAAGGTGGTTCTTCATTGTCTGAATAATAGGTTCGGGTTCGGGAGGTACATGAATATTCTCGGGGATTATTCGCAACATTTGTGCGCAATCTCGGCTCACCATGACGGGTCCACCGTTTGTACCCAACTTCAAACCCGTTACGCAAAAGATGTTTGAGTCTCGATCAAGCTTAGATACTTGACATTACAACACTTGTCGCATGGACACCTAATCTTACCATCCTTATCCATGTGACCGGTTTTATTTAATTGAGCAAATTCAACAAACCCCTTGACCCTCTATAAAACTCGGGATTGATACCGCGTTGATTCGGCAACTTCCGCTTATACATCCAACTACGATCATCGTTAACGAGACATCACTCCTGCATTGCAATCCATATATTATACGTACACTCAATTTAATCGACGGATGAAACAAAATCGGGATGTTAATAATTATTGGATTTCATAATATATTAACAGTTTAGAAGTAATTAACGTATTATCATTCCCTAAATTTGAATTACAAACTTAAAAGCAACACGAGATCTTCTTAAAATAAATATAAAGCTTCTAACTCATATTTAACAATATATTAACGAGGTCTTCTTAAAGTGTCTAGGAACTCGTTCCCGCTCCCGAACTCGAATCTCTACTCTTCCTCCGCCTCGGTCCCAGGGAGGTCTTTGGTCTAGGTATGTTGAAAAAGTCGGTCGAACCTCGTCTGGCTCGGGTATCGTGTGAGTGAGTGGTGGATATATCGGTCTGGTAGCTCTCGGTCTTGCTCTTTCTGCCTCGAGGCCTCCTGCGAGCTATCACTTCGGGATCATTTCTCAGCGGCTCTCAGAATCTCCGTCTCTCATGTCTGCTGCAATGTCGCCGGTGATTTCATCGGGGTTGCTCTTGGCCTCCATGCCTCTTAATGTCAGAATTTGGAAGAATAGTACGCCCCAAAACACTCTCGGCGTCGAGCCTCTATCATGGTGTACGGGACCTTGCTGCTCCTCGTACCATGTCGGATACTCGGTGGTCGAGAAATGTGCTACCTCTAGTATGACGGAGTAGTGGTCGTATCGGAAGAAAGCCCTCTAGAAATGCTCTGCCAAAGAAATGTGTAGTACGAGGCTCGGTCATAATCATCGGCATTGTATTAGTCGTCAAGCTGCTCTCTCAAAGTCAGAATAGTCTGCTGCGGGTATCCGTCTTGTCTGCTCACTAGAGATGGAATGCAAAAGGATGATACATGTAGTCCGGAAGTCGGACAATAGCGGCCCGTCTGAATATCTCTCATAGTCTGCAATCCCCATCTTAGGAATCCAATAGTTCGGGTTTGCGGTCTCATATCGGGCGAGCCCGGCCTCACATGCCAACTCTCGGTAGCGGCATCCCTCAATATCTGCGGCTGTCCAGTCACCCAAGAGTAATGCCGTACGCCCCTTGCGGTGGCGAGATCAAGCGAAATCTCTCATACGGCCACAATGATAGTAATGTCTGAAATTTGCTGAACCAATGTACTCGGATCCTCAGGCTAATCTATCAATGCAGTGGTATGTCTCAGCTAGCAACAGTTGAATGATGTCCATCGGCTCACGACCCAGATTGAATATGCCGGATGTCAACTCCTCGATCACCTCTCGGTGCTGATGATCTCTAACGGCGTATTTGGACACACTCCGATGTAGCCGCGAAGTAGTGCGCGGACGGAATGAGCAACATGAATATATCTAAGGAAGTGGATAGATCAAACGGTCAGGGCTGGTCAGGCTCAATACGGCTATATGAGTCAAGTCTATGAATCTATCGTCAACGACAATGCCCGATACCCGGTCTGCTGATAATCCCAAGAATTCGGATAGTTGCTCGTGGCGATCGTCTGTCTCGAGGAAATGCCACGGTCCTCGACTCGGCCACACCGATCGGTGCTCGAAAATCCTCCATCGTTGGCACCCGGATCGTTGTACGATAGGGTGAACACATGTCGCTCAGAATCCCAAAAGCACGAAGCGGCTCGGAGCGCATCCCAATCAATCTTCCAATCTTTTAGAGACCCGGATGCATGGCATGCTATACCTCCTGTCAATAAGTTTCCGGTGTTGTTTTTGGTGAAAGCGCGTGAGTTCAAGAATGTCTTGTTGAAATTGAAACTCGCGGGAAACAATTTCTCCATTGTAATGCTCCATCTTTGCCTTAAATTGGGTCTTTGGGACTTTTACCTATTAATATTGTGAATAATTGTATCAACAAATCTTGAGCTCTAGTTCAAACTAAACTAAAGGATAATGGTGTCCCTACCTAACCACCTACTCTGTCCTTTAAGTGCATGTTTGATAAACCTATCCCATCCCGAAATGCGTGATTACTATTGTGAATAATTTTAAATATTAATATTTAATTCTTTGTTGTAAAATATATAATTTTACAACGATGAATTAAATTAACATTTATAAACAAGATGAGAGTCGTTATCATCCACAACTATCAAAACCCTATCTCAACTTAGAACAAGAAAGATAGAGCAAATAAGTTCTTGTCGGTTTGAGCGAAAAGGATTTTTACATTTTAATATAGGTTTTCCGGTTTCCTTTGTCCTCCTCTCTAAGAATCTCAAAGATCACGGCCATGTCTTGTGATTACTGTTTTACTCTTCCACTTTGGTGATATACGGTCACAAGTAAAAACAAGGTAACAGTATAACACCAGTGAAGAGAAAACAGAACTTTCCTCCAATTTTTTCAATCTCCACCTTCCATTTACCCAAGATCCTGATTGCAGAATCTTTCTCATGAGCCTGAAAGCTGGCGGTGTTGCCCTCAATCTCACGGTTGCACATGCGAAGCAACCGTGAGATTGAGGGCAACACCGCCAGCTTTCAAGCTCATGAGAAAGATTCTGCAATCAGGATCTCGAGTAAATGGAAGGTGGAGATTAAAAAAATTGGAGGAAGATTTGTTTTCTCTTCACCGGTGTTATGCTTTGTTACCTTGTTTTTACTTGTGACCGTATAACACCGATGAAGAGTAAAACAGAACCGACAAGAACATGGCTGTGATGTTTGAGATCCTTAGAGAGAAGAGGACAGTGAAACTGGAAAAACTCTTATTAAACAGAAAATCCTTTGCTCAAACTGACAAGAACTTATTTGCTCTATATTTCTTGATCAAAGATGGACGGATTTTGATAGCTGTGGGTGAGAAAGGCTCTCATCTTATTTATATTTTAAGATGTTAACCACCAACCACAATACCCTAAGGTGCATCTAGGGTGCCAGGATTGATATCAGGCGCTCAAACGTAGGCGATATTACATCACCGTTCGCGATGCCGTCAATCGCCCCAAAATGGGATCTAGAACCATACTAAGGTAGTGTGCGGTTGAATATGTTACATTATTGATACATTCACCCCCTTCCTCCCCTTTAGACTTTAAAAGACTTGAAAATTAGATATTTAGTAACTTATCTAATTGTTGCATATGTAACATGTTATGTTTACTAAATATGTAACATGTTATATTTACTAAATATAACATGTTACACCGATGGAAAATATCAAGTCTATTGCACAAGCATTTGGCCCAAAGATTGAAACTTTAAAAGTAGATTTACTAATATAATTAATCGAGAAAACAAGAAAATCCCCAACCTGCAGGTTTTTGTATCTTCTGGCGAAGTTGGGGATTTTCTTGTTTTCCGATTAATTGCTAAATCTACTTTCAAAGTTTCAATCTTTGGACCTAATGCTTGTGCAAAAACTTGAGATTTTCCACTCGGCATAACCCCATGGTCGTGGTTGTACGTGATAGTAGTGGGGTGGAAAATATCAAGTTTGCACAAGCATTTGGCCCAAAGATTGAAACTTTGAAAGTAGATTTATTATTATAATAATTAATCAAAGTTTCAATCTTTGGACCTAACGATTGTGCAAAAACTGAGATTTTCCACTCGGCATAACCCCATGGTAGTGGTTGTACGTGATAGTAGTGGGGTGGAAAATATCAAGTTTGCACAAGCATTTGGCCCAAAGATTGAAACTTTGAAAGTAGATTTATTATTATAATAATTAATCAAAGTTTCAATCTTTGGATAACGCTTGTGCAAAAATGATATTTATATATATACATATATGTATATTTTTATTTTAATTTTTATTAAATATAACATCTTACATATTTGATTATGAGTACGGTTATTTATCGTTTTCTTTATAGTGGCATATGTTTTCTTCTATTCGTTAATATTACTAAATATGTAACAAACTAGGATACATAAACCGTATCCTAATTTGTTTCATATAAGGTGCATCTAGGGTGCCAGGATTGATTTCTGTGCGCTCAAACGTAGGCGACATAATCACCGTCCGCGATGCCGCCAATCGCCCCAAAATGAGATCTAGAACTAGATGTTCCTAAATTATTTCATCCACGCTTTTCTAACTTATTTGTTTGTAACTCGAATATTACGTTTTTAAATTAATTATTACCACCATTTAGATTACGCATTATTCGTTTTTCTTTAGCTCTTTATCAATTATTTTTGTGATTTTCATAGATACTCTTTATTCTCGGTTATGGTTCTCAAAGCACATTTATGCATTCTTGGTTGGTACACGGTATACAAATATGAGTTTGGTTTGTGTACCGTGTACCGAGTATATTTTTATAAAAAGCATATCGTAAAGCCCTTACCTTTATCAGTTTAGGTCATTTAAGACTCCCTTACCTAGTACGAATATTGTACCGGCTTTATAATCATAGAGGAACCAATTCCATACTAAGTTGCTATGTTTACACACTTGCAACTTAATACTAAACTCGATCCGCCAAGCCTTCACAATAGCATGACATATACTTAACAATATAGAGTACAATAATCCAATCATATGGTATTTATACTCTTACTCAACAAAATAAACAAGTGCTACAATTATTTCACTCCCTATATGAATCAATAACTATATAGAGGTACCCCACGTAGAGGTGCAATATATTAGGCACTATAGAGCAAATAACCCTAAATAGGTCATCACGTAGGGGTACAATAATATATAAGTAGCCCTACGCCATCACAATACAACATTAAACACTTTCCCTTTAGGGTTCAAGTTCAAAAACCAAGTTTTATAACATTTGGTTCAAGTTTTATAACCGCCTCTCAAGCATTTTTGAGACATTATTTATGGACCTTATCAATATCCTTTTGGCCCAATTCAAACTCCATTATATAGTACTAAAGTTTTACTAAATACAGGATCAAAAAGTGTTCAAATCCGAGTTGTTTAGCCTAGGTTCCCAATGCCTCAAACATGGACCAAGGCTGCAGATTGAAATAATACAAGTGCTGAAACTGCCTTCTAAGCAACTTTGGATCAATATTTAAAGCTCTTGCAAACACCTCTTTGGACTAATCCAAGTTCTACCATGTTGTACTAAACTTGTACTAAAAGCCTAGTTAAAGAGTTATTAAATCTATACTCATTAACCTAGGTTAAACAGCTTGCCGAGTTGCTCACTCAAGGCAGATTTTCTCCTAGCTGCCAATGATGGAGAAACTCAAGAAGAGGATGACCACTCCCATTTGCCTTCCAACATTCAAAAGCAAATGATGTCTCTCCATGTAAAACTCAAGCGATCATGATTTTAACCCGCCGATCGTAGGCTAAGATCAATCCACCTCACGTCCCTGTCCTCCAACCCAATAGAAATTCTAAAAATCCAATATTGACCAAAAAAAAAAATAAAAAACACATATCAGCCCATTTACTCCCTCCTTGGCTACAGAGAGAAAAAAGGGGAGGCTTTTCCTATTTCTATACAACACGCCCAATTCACAACCATTTTTTACCTACCATTCTACCATTATCAACAAAGATCCACACACTGCTCCAAACACTCTCTCTAACCCTCCAAGATCAGCCTTTTCTACCACCACAACTCCACCATAACTCCACCCTAGCACCACCACAAACCACCACCAACAAACACTACAAATCTCAAACAAATGCTAGTAAACTCCAAACATTCTCAAGCAAACACAATCACTTCACTCCAAAATTACAACTTCATGGAACACACGCATACACACACAGAAACACTCACAGACACCCAAAATTCACGGTTGAGTACAGAGAAGAGAGAGAAACACGGTGAGAAATCGAAACCAACTAAAATTCACAACAAATTAACACCCTATCCTCGAATTAGAACTACTTATTTGAAAGAAATCGAAACATTTACCTTGATTTGATTAGAGCAAGAGAGAAATTAACACGGTGGAGAGGCGGCGGACGGATCCAGACGGCGTGAGAGCTCGAGCGGACGGTGAGGCGACGGCGATGAGGCGACGGCGGTGAGGCGATGGCGATGAGGAGACGGCCGGCGGCGTGAGCTTCTTCTTCTAGGTCAGTCGCTTCGTCTTCAAGGTCGGGTCACAGAGAGATGAGAGATAGCGGGAAGAGAGAGGGAAATATTTGGCGTAATTGATTTCGAGAAATAAACTGCGTGAATTTATAATTTCACAGCCGACGGAATATTCCGCCGCTAAATATTAATTATAGCGGCGGAAATTAAATTCGACGCTATAATTAATATTTAGCGGCGGAATATTCCGTCGCGATAAATCCGACGCTAAACGATACGTACGCTCACCTGGATCGATGACATGGCACTCCCACCGACGGTAATTTCCGCCAATGATTTAAATTCGACGGAAATTTCCGCCGCTATAATAATAATAATTATAATAATAATAATAATAATAATAATAATAATAATAATAATAATAATAATAATAATAATAATAATAATAATAATAATAATAATAATAATAATAATAATAATAATAATAATAATAATAATAATAATAATAATAATAATAATAATAATAATAATAATAATAATAATAATAATAATAATAATAATAATAATAATAATAATAATAATAATAATAATAATAATAATAATAATAATAATAATAATAATAATAATAATAATAATAATAATAATAATAATAATAATAATAATAATAATAATAATAATAATAATAATAATAATAATAATAATAATAATAATAATAATAATAATAATAATAATAATAATAATAATAATAATAATAATAATAATAATAATAATAATAATAATAATAATAATAATAATAATAATAATAATAATAATAATAATAATAATAATAATAATAATAATAATAATAATAATAATAATAATAATAATAATAATAATAATAATAATAATAATAATAATAATAATAATAATAATAATAATAATAATAATAATAATAATAATAATAATAATAATAATAATAATAATAATAATAATAATAATAATAATAATAATAATAATAATAATAATAATAATAATAATAATAATAATAATAATAATAATAATAATAATAATAATAATAATAATAATAATAATAATAATAATAATAATAATAATAATAATAATAATAATAATAATAATAATAATAATAATAATAATAATAATAATAATAATAATAATAATAATAATAATAATAATAATAATAATAATAATAATAATAATAATAATAATAATAATAATAATAATAATAATAATAATAATAATAATAATAATAATAATAATAATAATAATAATAATAATAATAATAATAATAATAATAATAATAATAATAATAATAATAATAATAATAATAATAATAATAATAATAATAATAATAATAATAATAATAATAATAATAATAATAATAATAATAATAATAATAATAATAATAATAATAATAATAATAATAATAATAATAATAATAATAATAATAATAATAATAATAATAATAATAATAATAATAATAATAATAATAATAATAATAATAATAATAATAATAATAATAATAATAATAATAATAATAATAATAATAATAATAATAATAATAATAATAATAATAATAATAATAATAATAATAATAATAATAATAATAATAATAATAATAATAATAATAATAATAATAATAATAATAATAATAATAATAATAATAATAATAATAATAATAATAATAATAATAATAATAATAATAATAATAATAATACACACACACAATAATAATAATAATAATAATACACACACACACAATAATAATAATAATAATAATAATAATAATATTATTATAATTAATATTATTATTATTATTATTATTATTATTATTATTATTATTATTATTATTATTATTATTATTATTATTATTATTATTATTATTATTATTATTATTATTATTATTATTATTATTATTATTATTATTATTATTATTATTATTATTATTATTATTATTATTATTATTATTATTATTATTATTATTATTATTATTATTATTATTATTATTATTATTATTATTATTATTATTATTATTATTATTAATAGCGTATGAAATTTCCCTATGCCCTATGCCCTATTCCCTATACCCTATGCCCTATACCCTATACCATATACCCTATATGCCCTATACCCTATGCCCTATGCCCTATACCCTACGCCCTATACCCTACGCCTATACCCACGCCCTATACCCTATGCTCCTATACCCTTTATGCCCTATACCCTATACCCTATACCCTATGCCCTATACCCTATACCCTATAATTCTACGCTAATTTCTATACTTATACCCCACGCCCTATACCCTATACCATATACCCTATACCCTATGCCCTATACCCTATACCCTATACCCTATACCCTATACCCCTATACCCTATACCCTATGTCCTATGGCCTATACCCTACGCCCTATACCCTATGCCCCTATACCCTACGCCCTACGCCTACGCCCTATGCCCTATGCCCTATGCCCTATACCCTATACCCTATACACTATACCCTATGCCCTATACCCTATGCTCTATTCCCTATACTCTATACCCTATACCCTATATACTATACCTTATACCCTATACCCTATACCCTATACCATATACACTATACCCTATACCCTATACCCTATGCCCTATGCCCTATACCCTATGCCCTATGCCCTATACCCTATACCCTATGCCCTATGCCCTATACCCTATGCCCTATGCCCTATACCCTATGCCCTATGCCCTATACCCTATGGCCTATGCCCTATACCCTATATCCTATACCCTATGCCCTATGCCCTATACCCTATGCCCTATACCCTATACCCTATGCCCTATGCCCTATACCCTATGCCCTATACCCTATACCCTATGCCCTATACCCTATACCCTATACCCTATACCCTATACCCTATACCCTATACCCTATACCCTATACCCTATACCCTATACCCTATACCCCTATACCCTATGCCCTATGCCCTACGCCTCTACGCCCTATACCCTATGCCCTATACCCTATGCCCTATACCCTATACCCTATGCCCTATACCCTATACCCTATACCCTATACTCCTATACTTATACCCTATACCCTATACCCTATGCCCTTAGGGTTTAGTGGTTTAGGGTTTAGTGGTTTGTGGTTTAGGGTTTAGACAACACTGGAGATTATTGTCTCATAAGTCATAACTAATTAAGATATCCGTAAAATAAAGACCCACATCATTACCGCCGAGCACACCGCACTCTCGGCCCCCACCACCGCGCATGTCATCATCTACATCGTAAGCTTCAATGTTGACATCGTGAAGGGTTGTCTCCTCGCACTCATCAAGCTCCATATCTCGTCTTCTCGCGATGAAGGCTTAGGAGGCAAAGACACCTCTCTGTGGCCTTCGTATCGTTCTAAGTCAAGGAATCTGGGAAGTCGACCGAGAAATGGATGTATAATTTGCCCCTCATGAATGGTCTTTGGTACATTGTCTTCTGCGGTGAAGCTATTATTGGGACGGAGGGAGTATTATTTATTTTTCGACAAAAGGGAAAAAAGATTCTTGTACACAAACTTACAAAGGCGCAAGTTAAGGGTTGATTGTACTAGCATTTTCGTTTACCAGTGTTTTGTTTTTTTTTGTTTTTTTTACCAGTCCTTGCAACAATAATTGAGAAAGAAAGAAGGTGAATTTCAAGTTCATTTAACTTGAATTTCATTTGAGCTGAGTTTCATTTACATTACCTGTGTATAAAACAATAGGCCTAGTGAGAGAGAGAGAGAGAGAGAGAGAGAGAGAGTAAATCACCATAGTAGAACTTTGGCAATCTCGTATTCCAACCTTAAATTTGTTGATGTAGTCAAGAGTGAGTAGTCGAGTTCACATTAAACTTGGCTCTACTTGGTTGCCGCGAATCGAGTTTGATGGATGGAAATGAGTCAACAACAACCAAGCTCGTGTCTTGGACGGAGATTTTGTCGCGTTGGCTTGGGTGGACTTGGGAAAAAAGGTAATATGCTTAATGCTTTGCCTATATTTCTCCAGTTGGGATTTGATGAGGAGCCGCTCGTTATCTAGATGAGTCAAGATAAATTGGAAGCCACATAATGCCTCAAGCGGTCAACGCGTGCTCAACAAATATGTCATCACCCTTTCGCTTGAACTTTGGGTGCTCTTTTCTATTGTAGTACAAAGACTATGTCTCCAAGAAGAGTGTCGTGGCATAGGGTGTATAGGGTATGTGGTTTAGGTTTAGGGTTTAGGGTTTAGGGTTTAGGTTTAGGGTTGTGGCTTGTGGTTGTGGTTTAGGGTTAGGTTTAGGTTTGTGGTTTAGGTTTGTGGGTTGTGGGTTGTGGGATATAAGAATTGCAAGGGTTCTTGTAGCTATTCCCAAATTGGTAAATTGCATACAATTTTAAATTTTTTATCCAAAATAAAACAAAAACAAGATTAGTCCAAAATTAGGAAACTAACCAACTATTAGACAACACTCGGGAGATTATTGTCTCATAAGTCGAACCCGCATTCGGACCTGCACAGAAGGGAGAGAATTGAAATGTGGAATTACTCGAAATTAAAGATGAAATAGCACTGTGGTAAGAGCGGCTCGATATTTGTTTTTTTCAAATTCAATCAGCCGTGGAGAGAGAGAGAGAGAGAGGATGGGAGTGAGGGATTTAGAGGCTAGGTGTCTCGATTAATTTGGTTTGAAAGTTTGAATTGGATTATCTCGCTTGTTGTTCGTTCGGAAATTTTGAAATTTTAAATGAGCGCCAAGAAGAGTGTCAGAGCTTCATCGGCTTCTCCTGGGAATGTAATTTTCTCGTCCATTTTGCATACCCTTCTCCACAACCACTTCCAAGACCTTCTTCTCCTCGTACAACCATTTCGCCCTTGCATTGTGGGCGCGGTCTTTCTCCCGGAAATTTTGAATTTTTTTATTAAACATCGACGGAATATTTCCGTCGCCGATAAATAAAAAATTATTAAATTATCGCCGGCGGAAATATTCCGCTCTGTTTATTAAAAAAAAAAAACCATTTAATTTCACCGGCGGAATAATTCCGTCGCTATTAAAGATTTAGCGGCGGAATTTTCCGTCGGTAAATCAACCGCCAAATTAGCGGCGGAAATAAACGAATATTCGAGGAATATTCTTTTTAGCGGCGGAATTTAGCGGCGGAATTAAATTCCGTCGCTAAATTTGACGCCAAAATAATTCCGACGCTAAATACTATATTCCGTCGCTAAATAGCGACGGAATCTCTCCGTCGCTGTTTTTTCCGTCGCTAAATGACCTGTTTCTGGTAGTGTAAAATGCAATTTGCCCAAATTTAAATTACCACTTTAACATTTGTTAATAAGTTTCAATGTGTGTACTAAACAGTGTAAGTATGTGCGAGAAAGTATCGGTGGCAATATTAAAAAGTGAGAGCAGAAGTGATAATGAGTCCCATCATATTTTAATAAAAAATGTAAGTAGCAATGTTAAAAAGTGCTAGTAAGTGTGATAAATAATGTCAGTTATAATGTTAAAAAGTGTTGGTAACGTTAATTAGTATTAATGTAATTTAATAGGGGCAATTTCTCAAAAGTCCTTCAGCCAAATGATTATTTTTAAAGAGGACATATATTTTTGTTTATTCTTCTATATATGGTCCGTAGGAAAAAAATATAACTAAAAGTCAAATTTTACATGTGTTCAGTGAATAAAAAAATGGTTGCTGACTCTCATACACAGCTATTAGAGTAATAAAACTCAGATAGACGTCGAGAAAATGACTTTTATAGGTAACATACTTTACCCCTTGCATCAAATAATTCAACGTAGTTTTTAGTGTCTAAAAATACAACGTACTTTTATAACTTTTTCACATAATGCAATTTTCAAGTTAAAAATGGATGGCGTTTAGTATAGTGAACACCTTGTGACGAAATTAATATAAACGAAATATTTAACGGGTGTTAATGACGAAATTAACATGAACTAAATATTTAACCGGTGTTAATGCCCTTTTCTTTTCCTCCCCTTTACCTTCATCTCCCTAGCAAAAAAAGTAATCTTTCTCACCTTCTATCCCCTCTAACCCATCTCTATCTCCATCTCCGCCGAACTTTTATTTATTACGGTCGATTTCATCTCAGGCAAAGAATTGTAGATTACGGCCAAGATTTCATCAATTCCGATCGTTTTCTCCATCACGCTTGACGTAACTCCATCAATTTCGACACTCGTCTACACCGGCGCCGCCACATGGTTGTTGATTTTGCTTCTACACCGCGACCCTTGTCTCTACTATTGCAACGAGAAGTCGCAGTTAAAGGGGAAGGTGAAGTGAGTGTGTTGTTTGAAAATGGTGGATGGAGTTTCGAGGTTAGGGATGGTGGAAGTAGAACGTGGCTTTTGAATTTGAATTTTGGTTGACTGATTTACCCTTTAAAGGTAAATTAAGTGAAGGTTTGTTTAGTTGGATAATAGTGTCATTTTTAATAATGGTGGTTGAAGGATGGTGGTTAAATGTTGATGGTTGTCGGGGTTGGAGAGATCGAGATGATGGAGAAGTTAGTTTTCACATTAACATTCGTTAGAATTTCAACACCTCATTTGTTACATCATCATTTCGTTAAAAAAAATAACATCGTTAGTGAAAAAAGAAATTGGTTGTGTTATCTGATAATTACTTAAAAATTATGTTGCATTTTTTAGACACTAATGAGTATGTTGCATTATTTGATGTAAATTTGTAAAGTACACGATGCATATGTTGGTTGATTGGCCGATAGACATCTATCTATCGGATTCAAAAAACTTTGATAGTCTATTATTGAAGGCTGAGCCCAAAAAAGCTACGATATATGACTATCATAGCAAGAAAAAGAAAAACTACGATACCCAAGCCTCGAGGCAAAATTGGAGAGAATTGAAAAAATAAATCCAACAAAAAAAACTCTAAAAGTTATGTCTAAGAGTAATTTTTAATTCTGATACATAACTCTAATGCTCAATTTTGTAGCCCAAAATAAACAAAAACTAAACACATACACCAACAACATCAAAAAAAAAAGTATACATTCTTTGTTATTAGCCAAAATCTTATAAAAAACGCGTTTTTTCATAAGCTTATGAAAAAACGTGTTTTAAAATTACGTTAAAACCCGTCGCCTGCGTCTTCTTAAATTTGGGAAATTGGTGAGTTACCGTAAATCCCGTCGCATACCCATCGTCCCCCTCAAAATGTTAGCCTCATTCTCCATCGCGGCCGCAACGCCACCGTCCCACACCCGTCATTTCTCTTTGCCTAAACCCCCTTCTCTACCCTCCTCCACAATTTCTCCCTTCTCGAGAAAATTCATATTCTTTCCCAATCCATAGACAATCAACACCGAAAATCAGACGCCAATAATCAGCCGCCGATTGTCTTTCCCCGTTCCGTTTCTCCTTACATCAGCCGACGGAAATCCGATAATTCTGTTGCTTGGCCGACTAATCATCATCATCATCAGCAGCATAATCTTAGTTTGTCGGATAAACGGTTCTATAGTACGCCGCAGATTGGTCCCTCCAGCGCGTACGTCCCTGATGAGTCAGGCTTGTTTAAGAAGAAGAGCTATAGATTCTCTCTCAGACAGTTGGTAAATTGAAAGAATGGTGTGCAGGGGAGAGAGGGTGCGTGCAAGAGGTAGGAGGGTATGTGAGTGCCAGCAAGGTGTATGGTGTGTGCCAACATGTGGAGTAAAGAAACAATGTTGAGTGCATGTGTTTTTGAGTGCCAGTGTATGTGTTTTTGAGTGCCAGTGCATGTGTTTTTGAATGCCAGTGCATGTGTTTTTGAATGCCAGTGCTTGTGTTTTTGAGAGCCAGCAAAAATGATTACCAGTGTTTGGGGTAAAAAAGTGCCAGCGATAGGGTAACAGAGTGCCAGTGTGAAGAGTGCTAGTTCATGTATATAAAAGTGACAGTGTAAAAAGCGCCAGTGCCAGTTTAACAAAGTGCCAGTGTTAGTTTACTGGCACTTTGTTAAACTGACACTGGCACTTTTTACACTGGCACTTTGTTACACATGCACTGGCACTTTGTTTACACTGGCACTTTGTTAAACTGGTACTGGCACTTTGTTACACATGCACTGGCACTTTGTCACACTGGCACTTTGTTAAACTGACACTGACACAAACGGGAAAACACAAAACACGTTTTTCCTAAGTGTCAGAAAAAACGCGTTTTTTATAAGACCAACTCTTGTTATTATCAAAAAAAAAATTATCAATTTTTGCATGACAAATAAACATTGAGAAATTTAATGAAATTTGCATTTTTCTTACCATTTGACCCTTGGGAATGGAATCATCTTTCAGTAGTAGAAGGTGCATCAACATCACCAGAAGAATACCAAAAAAAATCATAATCAGGGTTCGAGGTGTCCATAACATAATATATTGTTCTTAACTGCAAAATCGACCTCAAAAGTTTGAGAGGAATTAGGATCTCCATTGCAATGATTTCTACCCTTGAGATCAACACCCATATCAATTTTCCAAATGCCTCCATAGTCGTTAATTATTTAAGCGAGTAGAAAACCCTTCTCGCCTGAAGATATTTAACGGAAGGGAGGCAGTCACCGGAGGCAGGGGAATGGATGGTGTCGCTGGAGAGAATTAGGGGATGGGAAGTGAATATCGTCGTCGTTGAAGAAGAAGAGGAAGGGGAACGACACAGAGAGAAAGTGAAAGTGTGCATAATAAGGGGCTAGGGTTTCCGTATTTAGGGTTGGGTGGGGAGGTATTTCATTAAAAAAACAGGGAGAGACATAATGGAAATAAATGTTCCCATACATGGACTCGACAGAAATAAAGTAAATTGTATATTTTTGTTTTGTTTGATGGACACTTTTAACACTTGTTAATAAGTGTCAGTGTATGTGATAAATAATGTCGGTGTGTGAAAGAAAATGTCGATTATAATGTTATAAAGCTCTAGTGCATGTGTTAATAAGTCTCAGTATGTTTTAATAAAGAGTATAAGTAATAATGTTAAACAGTGCTAGTGAGTGTTTTAAAGAATGTCAGCAATCGTGTTAATGAGTACCAATAGTATTCTTAATTAGTGTCAATTTAATTTAGTAAGTTTCGATTATTAACAATTTACCACCGTGTGTTTTAAAACAAGTATTAATCGGTTATTTACAAGAATGGAACCGCGTGTTTAAAACAGATTACAGTTATTTGCAAAATTGCTACCGCAAATTTTGAAAACTCATTTTTCTAATCTCTTAAAAAACACACTTTTCCGGGATTTTCACATCTAAACAATTATACTCCATGGTTGAAAATACTCGATATATGTGTTGGAAAGATAATCCAATTTTAACTTGACAAAATATTATAAAAGCTTATTTATCTCATAAAATTTTAGGTATTGTTATTGATGTGAACTTAAAAACAAAAAAACTATAAATACCATTTTAGAATTTCGTGAGTTTTTATATTACAATTCTATTAAATGATTGTTAAAATTAAAAAAAATGAAACTATTGTCCGAGAAGAATAGAGATAATATACATAAATAATTTTACAATCCCCTTTATAAAAAATTTCATATAGTTTTAGACTATGATCTTTAAACAAATTTTTTGTAATAATTTAACAAACAGACAAATATTTTATCTTAAGACCGACATAAAAGAGAAAAATATAGACAGCCATTTCAGATTGAGCTCTAATCATCCAAATCTAAAAACTGTTGCTGACTCCACAGCCAGATTATTTTTAATTCCTATGTACTGATTCTGGCCAATAGGAGCTCAGAGTGTTTAAAATATATCAACATGCACACCAAAACATTAAAAAAATAGACATTAAAATATTCGTATGATCTCTAATTAATAGTGCATCATGATTCATGCTAGCCAATTGATGAAAACATCAAAAAAAATTCTAAACATAAATAAAAAGAAAGTGCATTGACCCACCAAAGCCCCTAGTTTATCTATACTCCCTCCGTCCCAATAGTAGTTTCCCATTTTGCCATTTTGGGTGTCCCATTAATAGTTTCCACTTTCCTTTTTTGACAAAGGAATTTTTACTATTTCCTCCACTCATTCTCTCTCCTACATTATTTTAATACTCACAACACCACTATAATTTACTATTCTCTCCACTCATTCTCTCTCCTATTTTCAAATTACACTCACAACATTTTTACTTCCCCCTCATTTTCTTAATTTGCGTGCAACCCAAAAATTGGGCAGCTACTATTGGGACGGAGGGAGTATATAATAACAAGGTTGTGGTAAATCTTTGGCTATCAAGGGGTATTTTAGGCATTTTACATGGTGGCAAAGTGGCAATAAACAAGGCAAAAATTGGACGTGGCAAAATATGATTGGAGGGGTTTTTTTTTTTTAATAAATTTGGACACGTGTCGCCATTTTGGTGGAGGGCGTTTCCGTCAATTCCAAGGCGCGTGTACGACACGCGCCGACAACGGCGCGTGAATAGCTTGAAGGATGCTGAATTTGTTTTTTTTTGGTGGGACACTTGGCGACCTCCTATTGGCTGGTTGGCTTTTGATTTTTTTTTCTCACCCATTTCTTTTACCTAAATTATTTTATAATAAATTAATTTTTTTAAAAAAAAAATTTACACCAAAATTCATAAAAAAAAAATCTCTTTTAATAGAGACTATTTTTATTTGATTTGGACACAGAAAAAAACCCTCTTTTTTAAATATAAATTTCGTAATTATCCTTTGTTAATTTTCGTTTTTAAATTTTTAATATCTTTTTAGTGAAAATTAATTAAATGTGAAGTATTTATTTTAATTTTTAATTATAAATGATAATAATAATATTAATAATTATTATTTAAGTAATAATAAAAATATAAAATAAAATAGAAGTGGTGGGATATAGGATGATAAGTTGTAATGGTGTTGAATTTTTATAAACAAAATCATTGTGTATTTTAAAGTATATATGGTTATTTAGTATAATAATAATCTATATCTATATATACATATGGGAGAGTGTGATGAATGTGAATTTTGGTTTCTATTTAATAAGTGGGATGTGGTAATATGGTTATTGTGTTTATTTTAGTACGATATATCAAACAATTTATTTAAGTTTTTTTAAAAAAAAAAATCATTGAAGCATAGTAAATAAGTATTAATAAATTTGTTGAATTTTCTATTCGTCTAAAATAATTGTGTATTTATAAAGACGAATATCGAGAAAGATGGTCATGATTTTTAAAATTTTGATAGAAGTGTATGTCAATATTATAAGAAATAAAGATAGTTTAAATTGGTATTTTAAAATAGGGAGAGGAAGAAGTAGGTTGGGTTTGATGAGGAAGTGAAGGGTTTGGGGAATTTTTTTTTTCATTTAACGAAATTGTTAGTATTTTTAGGATTTTTATTTTTCTTCTCAAAATTAAATAAGTTCGAATGAAAATAAATATCATAATTATGTTCATAATGAGTTTATGTAAATAAATATGACATAATTTTTTTAGATGTACGAGCATGAGTTAATGGAAAGTTTTCATTTGAAAAAGAATGATATTAATTTTTATTAGATAACTGTACTCTCCTTTTCGTATGACCAAATCTTTTGTTTTTATTTCAAAAATTTCTTTATCACAAAGAAATAAAATATAACCTTTTTTTTACTAGATTTTCAATCTTCACCTTTTTTTTTTTTTCTGATTTCAATAACTTATTTCGTATGTGATAAACATGTTCGTCTGTTTTATTTAAATTTTTTTAATGATAAAATAATACAGATGGGATGGGGTAATATGGTTATTGTGTGCATTTTAGTTCGATATATCAAACGATTTATTTAATTATTTTTAAAAAAATCATTGACGCATAGTAAATAAAGTATTAATAAATTTGTCGATTTTTCTATTTGTCTTAAAAAATTGTGTATTTATAAAGACGAATATCGAAAAATATGGCCATCATTTTTAAAATCTTGATTGAAGGGTATGCCAATATTATAAGAAATAATAACAAGGTTGTGGTAAAGGGACGCCAGCAAAGAGGTAAATCTTTGGAGGGGTTTTTTTTTGTTTTTTTTTTTAATAAATTTGGACACGTGTTGCCATTTTGGTGAAGGGAGTTTCCGTTAATTCCAAGGCGCGTGTACGACACGCGCCGACAACGGCACGTGAATAGCTTGAAGGATTCTGAATTTGATTTTTTTTTTTGTGGGACACTTGGCGACCTCCTATTGGCTGGTTGGCTTTTGGTTTTTTTTTTCTCACCCATTTCTTTTACCTAAATTATTTTATAATAAATTAATTTTAAAAAAAAAAAAATTTACACCAAAATTCATAAAAAAAAAAATTTCTTTTAATAGAGACTATTTTTATTTGATTTGAACACAGAAAAAAACCCTCTTTTTTAAATATAAATTTCGTAATTATCCTTTTTTAATTTTCATTTTTAAATTTTTAATATCTTTTTAGTGAAAATTAATTAAGTGTGAAGTATTTATTTTTTAATTATAAATGATAATAATAATATTAATATCTTTTTAGTGAAAATTAATATCTTTTTAGTGAAAATTAATTAAGTGTGAAGTATTTATTTTAATTTTTAATTATAAATGATAATAATAATATTAATAATCATTATTTAAGTAATAATAAAAATATAAAATAAAATAGAAGTGGTGGGATATAGGATGATAAGTTGTAATGGTGTTGAATTTTTATAAACAAAATCATTGTGTATTTTAAAGTATATATGGTTATTTAGTATAATAATAATCTATATCTATATATACATATGGGAGAGTGTGATGAATGTGAATTTTGGTTTCTATTTAATAAGTGGGATGTGGTAATATGGTTATTGTGTTTATTTTAGTACGATATATCAAACAATTTATTTAAGTTTTTTTAAAAAAAAAATCATTGAAGCATAGTAAATAAGTATTAATAAATTTGTTGAATTTTCTATTCGTCTAAAATAATTGTGTATTTATAAAGACGAATATCGAGAAAGATGGTCATGATTTTTAAAATTTTGATAGAAGTGTATGTCAATATTATAAGAAATAAAGATAGTTTAAATTGGTATTTTAAAATAGGGAGAGGAAGAAGTAGGTTGGGTTTGATGAGGAAGTGAAGGGTTTGGGGAATTTTTTTTTTCATTTAACGAAATTGTTAGTATTTTTAGGATTTTTATTTTTCTTCTCAAAATTAAATAAGTTCGAATGAAAATAAATATCATAATTATGTTCATAATGAGTTTATGTAAATAAATATGACATAATTTTTTTAGATGTACGAGCATGAGTTAATGGAAAGTTTTCATTTGAAAAAGAATGATATTAATTTTTATTAGATAACTGTACTCTCCTTTTCGTATGACCAAATCTTTTGTTTTTATTTCAAAAAATTTCTTTATCACAAAGAAATAAAATATAACTTTTTTTTGCTAGATTTTCAATCTTCACCTTTTTTTTTTTTTCTGATTTCAATAACTTATTTCGTATGTGATAAACATGTTCGTCTGTTTTATTTAAATTTTTTTAATGATAAAATAATACAGATGGGATGGGGTAATATGGTTATTGTGTGCATTTTAGTTCGATATATCAAACGATTTATTTAATTATTTTAAAAAAAATCATTGACGCATAGTAAATAAAGTATTAATAAATTTGTCGATTTTTCTATTTGTCTTAAAAAATTGTGTATTTATAAAGACGAATATCGGGAAATATGGCCATCATTTTTAAAATCTTGATTGAAGGGTATGCCAATATTATAAGAAATAATAACAAGGTTGTGGTAAAGGGACGCCATCAGCAAAGAGGTAAATCTTTGGAGGGGTTTTTATTTGTTTTTTTTTTAATAAATTTGGACACGTGTTGCCATTTTGGTGAAGGGCGTTTCCGTTAATTCCAAGGCGCGTGTACGACACGCGCCGACAACGGCACGTGAATAGCTTGAAGGATTCTGAATTTGATTTTTTTTTTGGTGGGACACTTGGCGACCTCCTATTGGCTGGTTGGCTTTTGGTTTTTTTTTCTCACCCATTTCTTTTACCTAAATTATTTTATAATAAATTAATTTTTAAAAAAAAAAATTTACACCAAAATTCATAAAAAAAAAAATTTCTTTTAATAGAGACTATTTTTATTTGATTTGGACACAGAAAAAAACCCTCTTTTTTAAATATAAATTTCGTAATTATCCTTTTTTAATTTTCATTTTTAAATTTTTAATATCTTTTTAGTGAAAATTAATTAAGTGTGAAGTATTTATTTTTTAATTATAAATGATAATAATTATATTAATATCTTTTTAGTGAAAATTAATATCTTTTTAGTGAAAATTAATTAAGTGTGAAGTATTTATTTTAATTTTTAATTATAAATGATAATAATAATATTAATAATCATTATTTAAGTAATAATAAAAATATAAAATAAAATAGAAGTGGTGGGATATAGGATGATAAGTTGTAATGGTGTTGAATTTTTATAAACAAAATCATTGTGTATTTTAAAGTATATATGGTTATTTAGTATAATAATAATCTATATCTATATATACATATGGGAGAGTGTGATGAATGTGAATTTTGGTTTCTATTTAATAAGTGGGATGTGGTAATATGGTTATTGTGTTTATTTTAGTACGATATCTCAAACAATTTATTTAAGTTTTTTTTTTAAAAAAAAAATCATTGAAGCATAGTAAATAAGTATTAATAAATTTGTCAAATTTTCTATTCGTCTAAAATAATTGTGTATTTATAAAGACGAATATCGGGAAAGATGGTCATGATTTTTAAAATTTTGATAGAAGTGTATGTCAATATTATAAGAAATAAAGATAGTTTAAATTGGTATTTTAAAATAGGGAGAGGAAGAAGTGGGTTGGGTTTGATGAGGAAGTGAAGGGTTTGGGGATTTTTTTTTTCATTTAACGAAATTGTTAGTATTTTTAGAATTTTTATTTTTCTTCTCAAAATTAAATAAGTTTGATTGAAAATAAATATCATAATTATGTTTATAATGAGTTTATGTAAATAAATATGACATAATTTTTTAGATGTACGAGCATGAGTTAATGGAAAGTTTCCATTTGAAAAAGAATGATATTAATTTTTATTAGATAACTGTACTCTCCTTTTGGTATGACCAAACCTTTTGTTTTTATTTCAAAAAAATTCTTTATCACAAAGAAATAAAATATAACTTTTTTTTTACTAGATTTTCAATCTTCACCTTTTTTTTCTGATTTCAATAAATTATTTTGTATGTTATAAACATGTTCGTCTGTTTTATTTAAATTTTTTTAATGATAAAATAATACAAATGGGATGGGGTAATATGGTTATTGTGTGCATTTTAGTTCGATATATCAAATGATTTATTTAATTTTTTTTAAAAAAATCATTGACGCATAGTAAATAAAGTATTAATAAATTTGTCGATTTTTCTATTTGTCTTAAAAAATTGTGTATTTATAAAGACGAATATCGGAAAATATGGCCATCATTTTTAAAATTTTGATTGAAGGGTATGCCAATATTATAAGAAATAAAGATAGTAGAAATTGTAATTTTAAAATAGGGAGAGAAAGAAGTGGGTTGGGTTTGATGAGGAAGTGGCGGGCTTGGGGAAATTTTTTTCATTTATCGAAATTGTTAGTATTTTTATTTTTCTTCTCAAAATTAAATAAGTTAAATTGAAAATAAATATCATAATTATGTTCATAATGAGTTAATGTAAATAAATATGACATAATTTTTTTGCTGTACGAGAATGAGTTAATGAAAAGTTTCCATTTGAAAAAGAATGATATCAATTTTTATTAGATGACTGTACTATCTTTTTGGTTTGACCAAATCTTTTGTTTTTATTTAAAAAAAATTCTCTTTATCAAAAAGAAATAAAATATCACTTTTTTTACTAGATTTCCAATCTTAACATTTTTTTTTCTGATTTCAATAACTTATTTCGTATGTAATAAATATGTTCGTTTGTTTTATTTAATTTCTTTAATGATAAAATATTACATAATTATATATAGAGAAATGCATATTCCTTATGATGTTTGTTTTATTTCTATTTTATTGTTTTCTAATTTTTATAATTTTATCCTCTTATTTTTATTTAATATATATGTACTTATATAGTATTGCTTTCTTTACCATTTAATATTGGGCTTGAAAATTATGTCAAATGGAGATAGTTACTCATATTGATAATAGTCATACAATTACAACGGGGTACTAAATGGTTGCTTTACTTGCCATTGAAGGGCACTTTGAACATTTCACGTCGTGGCAAAATTGCAAATAACAAAGCTGAATATACACGTGGCAATCTGTTATAGGGTAAAATTGGGCGTTCCGCGAGGTTTTTTTTTTTTAATTTCTCGACATGTGTCGACCAATCTTTAAAGTGCAACTTGGTCATTTCCATTAATGGCATAATTGAAAATAATCAAAAATCCACGTGTCACCTGCTCATTGGCTGGTTTTATTTCAGAATTTTTTCTCCCCATTTCTTTGACCTCAATTATTTTATAATAAATTAATTTTAAAAAAAAAATTACACCAAAATTCATAATTTTTTTCTCTTTTTAAATAGAGGCTTCTTTCATTTGATTTAGACATAGAAAAAAAATCGTCTTTTTTAAATATAAATTTCTTACTTATCCTTTGTTAATTTCCCTTTTTTATTTTTCAATATATTTTTAGTGAAAATTAATTATGTGTTAATTATTTATTTTTAATTATAAATGATAATAATAATAATAATTTTACTAATCATAAAAATAAAGAATATAAAATAAAACAAAAGTTGTAGGATATAGGATGATGAGTTGAAATGGTGTTGAATTTTTATGAACAAAACCATTGTGTATTTATAAAGTATATAGGGTTATTTAATATAATAATAATCTATATATATATATATATATATATATATATATATATATATATATATATATATATATATATATATATATATATATATGGGGAGTGTGATGAATGTGGGTTTCAGTTACTATTTAATAAGTGGGATGGAGTAATATGGTTATTGTGTTTATTTTAGCTCGATATATCAGACAATTTATTTAATTTTTTTTAAAAAAAATCTTTGAAGCATAATAAATAAAGTATATAGGGTTATTTAATTATAGATTTTTGGCTGAACAGTGGCGTGTGCCATACACGCACGTACATAAGCGCGTCTACGTAGGTGAATTTTTTTATTTAAATGGGACACTTGGTGTCCGTTCATTGGCCGATTGGATTTCAAGGTATTTGTATTATTATATTCCTTTTATACTATGACTATTAATAAATTTCAAAGGTCAATATTTATTCATTGTTGGCCTTCTTTTAAATTGATAATATGTCATATGTCGTTTTCAATTATATTTCACATTAAAAAAAGTTCACAATCCCAATGGTCCGAATATATTGATATGTAATGATGATCTTCCTTCCTCTTTCGAAAGTTGTTCTGACAATGTTGTCTTTTAAAGCTGTGTTTCACAATGTATAAAAATGTTTTTCTCATTTAGTCATTTTATTTAATTTTCGTCTTCTTAAGCATTAATAATTCCCCGTGCATCGCACGGATGTATCACTAGATTTATTTTAGTATCATTCAATCTGATATTTGTATTGAGAATATAATTTTCAAATAAATATTTTACAATGTATACAAACATCTTTATTTTCTTTTGTATTTATTTCGATTTCTATAAGTTATTCGTTAGTAACTGCCCGTGCATCGCACGGGAGTCAAACTAGTTTGTAGAATAACACAATTTCCGACCCAATAATATTGTAAACTACATATACTTCCCTCATTTGTGATTTACTTACTATGGAGCTACCCTAGCAAAATTGGTTTTGGCAATCTTATTTTACCTTCATTATGGATTTTTAAATTCGGATAACTAATATGGAAAGTACCCTAATGTAATAACCCTAATTTTTAAATCATTTATTTAGTAATTATTATTTTTTAAATTGATTATTTAGGTTATTTGATTAAATATTGGACTATTTTTTTTCCTATATGAATTAGGTAAGTGAGCTTCGGTTACTAATTGGGTTTCCTTGATGGACTTGAACTTGAATTGGTTGGGCTTAGGATTAGGAAACCTAAGTATAATTATATTTCATTAATCCTAGAGTCTCTTGGTATTTTATAACGGATGAAAGTCTCTTGATATTTTATAACGGATGAAAGTCTCTTGATATTTTAAAACGGATGAAAGTCTCTTGGTATTTTATAACGGATGAAAGTCTCTTGATATTTTAAAACGGACGAAAGTTCTTCACTATTTAAACGGCAAAAGAGAATTAGGGAGAGAGGGAGAGAGCCGCATAGAGAGAAACGACAGAGAAAGAGAACCGAGTAGAGAGAGAGAGAGAGCGATGCAGAGACCGAAAAGAGAGAGAGGGAGGCCGGCTAGAGGAAAAACAAGGAGGAAGAACTCCATTGTTGTGTGTTCGAGGTCCAAACTAAGGTAAGGTCATCTCTTCTTGTTTTGATTCATAAGATTGAAAACCCTAGAAATCCTAGGGGTATTTTGGTAACCGAAAGGGTTAAGGGTTAACCTTTAGAGGAGTTAAAAGAGAACCTTTTATATGATTGTAGATTTGTGCGAGGATTCGTTGCAAGGATAGTGCAAGAAACCAAGGTAAGGGATTATACATCTTTAAGTTAATTGATCTCCGCTCCGTTTCATTATTTAGACTTCCGCATATTTCTTGGCGATATACGTTCATTTGATACGTAAAAGCTGACCTCGCGTCAGTATTTGTTTTGACTCCCTCATTTACCGTTATTTGCTAATCTTTTGTTATTCGGTTGCTAAATTGTTCTTTTGATTTCGTAAATACAGAATTTTATTGTTATTGTGAAAGTTCGTATTTTGTATAAAAAAATGAGTTTTGATATGATATGATTTTGTGTTCCATCAATGATCGCTAAGTTAGACAACCTGCTTCGGCGGGGTATATTTAATATTTGGCCTTCGGGCAAACTTAGTTCACCGCTTCAAATTAGTGGTGGGGTGTTCCAGATACACTGTTTAGGACTCTGCGGAGTCATTTTGTTCCCTTTATGGGATTTTGTTTGATAAGGTCAGTGGACCACTTATGTGATCATGATGTTTGTGAATGATTTGATTATCTACAGCTGGTATGGGACGGTTGTAGATAACTAGATCATTCGAGTCAACTTTGTTCAAATTTTATCGCCCTTTGAATTTTCTTATAATCTGTGAATGGTTTAGTTAGTTAAAACTGGTATGGGACGGTTTTAATTAAGTAAATCATTCGAGTCAATTTGAATCGATTTCGTCATCATTTGAAACTCCAAAATAATTGTCAACTCAGTTTGTGAAACCGTTGAGATTTTGAAATACATTTGGTTTGAGATTTGGTAAATAACTATTTCCAATTTGTGTTATGTTATGTCTTCGATTGTTACTTGAAATTTGTATCGTTTGATATTCCTTCAGGTCAACTCCTCCTTAGTAACCGGAGGGGTTGTATATGAACTTACTGGGCATTGTTCGCTCACCCTTTCATCTTCTTTTCTTCCAGATTTCATATAGGAAGAATGTGAAACGGATCGGGAGCACTTCATAAGGAGTTCAAGGATCGTTTTAGTTTATTTCATTTTAGACTCTTTAGTTAGTTATTTCAGTTATTTGAGGGATTGTAAGACTTTAAAGATTTTATTGAGCTAGTGAATTGTACTAGCCGTTGAAATTGTTACCGTTATCTGCATTTAAGTTATTTCAAATTATGGTTAGTGTTTGAATTATGGTTTTAGTAGCTATTGGAGGTTATTTTATTATCGATTAAGTATTATTATTGTTGTGAAAATTCGGGGTCGTTACACCTAATATGCAATTTGCCCATAACTTTACGTGCAGAGTTTAACTCTACGTGCGGAGTTATACATAACATGTCGTTTGGTTCATATTGAACATCGACCAATTAGGGTCCTAGTTGAACCGGAACCGACGTCCGACTGCTATCATAGAATGACTTAGCTTAGGTAGCCAAAGATTCATAGTTCACTGCTTTGACTCCCAAAGAAGATGAAGAAAATTACTGATCCCTAGGTGTAACGCAGCTAGGATTGTGTTTCCTTCTTTGATGTTTCCTTTTTCCTTTGGGTTTCTTATTTCCTTATTTGATGTTTCCTTTTTCCTTTGGGTTTCTTATTTCCTTATTTGATGTTTCCTTTTTCCTTTGGGTTTCTTATTTGCTTAGAGTTTCCTTTTGACTACAACTCTTTTGTAATCTCATATAAATCCTTCCTCCATGTGAGAAGAATAACAAGAGAAATTATTATCCCAATTTAAATTTCTACATGGTATCAGAGCTAGCATACACAAGCTTTTGATAGATGGCGGAACAAGCACCACCGGCCGGTGGTGGTGATGGAAGACCTCCTCCGATTTTGAAGATTGAATACAACTCTCCTTTCTACCTAGGTCCCCAAGATCGACCTGGTGATTTCATAACTCCTACTCGCTTCCGTGGTGATAACTATGATGATTGGGCTGGCGATATACGTACCGCTTGAGGCTAGACGCAAATTCGGCTTCTTGGATGGATCTATTCCATCCGCCGTTTCTCCTTGCACCGAGTTAGATTGGAATACTATTCATGCTATGTTGGTATCATGGCTCATGAACACTATTGATCCCGAGGTTAAGAGCACGCTGCCCAAGTATAGGGATGCTAGGCGTTTGTGGGATTCTCTCAAATCTCGATATGCGTTGGTGGATGGACCTCGCATTCAACAACTGAAGATGTCATTAGCACGATGTGAGCGTACTCAAGACCATGCCTGTTGCCGTGTATTTCGGTAAGTTGATCGGATTATGGGAATCTCTCGCACAATTACGAGCCGCTTATAGATTGTTCTTGCTACGACAACCGCACAGGACAGAAGCACGCGGCACGAAGGGAGACCGAGCAAGCTTCATGAATTTCTTATGGGTTTAAATTCGAATACTATGCCTCTCTTCGTACTAACCTCTTGTCTCAGGATCCCTTGCCCACTCTTGATCGAGCTTACCAATTGATAGCACAGCCGAACGAGTGCGACTTGCTAAACCAATTCTTGATGAACCTCCGGATGCAGCTTGGCTTTTCCCTCAAAATCGGTGGTCCTCGTGGTCGTGACAAGCCCGATAAATCCCACCTTACATGTTCACACCGTCGAAAAAGGGCCATGATGTCTCTTCTTGCTTTGAGCTTGTCGGTTATCCGTAATGGTGGGGAGACAGGAGCAAAACAAGTGCTCGTGGTGGCGGCCGTCCTCAACAAGGTCGAGGGAGAGGAGTTGCGCGGACCAACTCAGGTTGCCCAAGTTGGTGCCGCCCAAGTCGGCATGGCCGCCGGATCCGCCCAAGCCGGTTCTTCATCCTTGTTTCTTCGCAGAACAATGGAATGCTTTGGCCGGCCTAGTTGGTAACACTCGTATTTGGATAATCGCCTTCATGGTACGTCCGAGACATCTTCTTGAATCATTGATACGGGAGCATCCAATCATGTGACCGAAACGCCGCTTGTCTCTTTGATTCATACTCTATACAAGCTTGTCCCGTCAAGCTTCCTAACGGCACCTCTGTGTTTGCACATATTGAGGGTTCTGTTCGCCGACAAACACCCTCGTTTCTTCATCATGTTCTTTATATACCAAATTTAAACTGCAGTCTTCTCTCTCGTTTCTCAATTATCTCGATGATGTTCATTGCACCGTCCATTTTAATGCTTCTATGTGTGCTATACAGACCGCCGAGGAACCCGATTGGAACGGGTGTTAGGCGGGATGGACTATACTACTTCGGAGGCGCACCTTACGCTTGTCACGCTTCGTCAACAATGCATCTGCTTTGCTCGAGTTGTGGCATAATCGTATAGGGCATCCTTCTGAAAAAGTAGTAAAACTTCTTCCTCCGGTCTCTCATTTGTCGGGTAGTCTTCATCAACCTTGCGACGTTTGTTTTCGTGCTAAACATTCTAGAGATAGCTTTCCTATTAGTGAGTATAAATCTACTAGAGTTTTTGAGAAAGTTCACTGTGACTTGTGGGGTCCTTACACCCATGTTTCCTCTTGTGGTGCCCGTTATTTTTTGACTTTGGTAGATGATTATTCACGTGCTGTTTGGATTTATTTACTAGTTGATAAAACGGAAGTTTTTCGCATGTTTATGGCCTTTGTTGCAATGGTGGATCGACAGTTTTCTCAAAAAATCAAAATTGTTCAATCTGATAATGGCACTGAGTTTAACTCCCTGTTTGATTATTTTCTTTCCACCGGCATTCTAGGCTAGTCTTCTTTCTCTTTGTCCATCTTCCTTTAATCTTCTTGCGCAATTGGTTCATATTGAACATCAGTTCACTAATTCCTAGGTGTTATACCGTACAATATTATAGAGTGTTCTTTGTATAATTACTTAAGATCTAGCAATATCAAATACTACCTCCGTATCAATATATCTTTTCATTTGACTATTCAAACTTTTTTAAAATATGAATATTTGATTTACTAGCCATGTTTTATTTATGCACCTTTAACCCCAAATTCTAAAAGTGAAAAGAATTTTTTGGAACAATTAAACATGGCAAATGGGAAGATAATTTTGGAACGGAGGGAGTAAGTTTAACTTTGTCCATCTTACACTTACTTCCTCCTAAATTATCATGGTTAAATTAATCTGCGAATTGAGATATCAGGTATTCTACATCTCAAACTGAGTCCCAAATTAAATTTTGTCTTTTAATAAAGAAAACGGTAATTGTATTAATTTATAAATGTACAAGAAACCTAATGTAAATAAAGAATAATCCATTTAAATGTTAACAATTCAATTACGACACTTATTATTAAAGTGATAGAGTAATTAAATACTTCATCCGGTTTAAAATAGATGTCGTATTGGAAGCTAAAATTTGGTTCAAAATGTTGGGATAGAGTCCAACCGGGTTATTAGACTTAATAATAAGGATGAAACAATGTATAGGTTGCCAAAAATAGGTTGACAAAGTAAGTGTTTAAGGATTTTTGGGTGTATATTGGGCAGCAAAGACTGGACAGCAAAATCATTGTTATGGTTGAAACAATGGGCAGACCATGAAGCTGATGGGTGCTGCTGATTTTGATAGCCAAAATCATAGTCAAAACCATAGGCAGGACATGAAATATGCTTGCCTAATTTCGGGAAAAAAGTCCTGGATGGGTCAGGCCGAATTGATTAAATTCGAAATTTCCTTATTTTTTAGGATTTGGGACTATTCCAGAGGAAGTATATAAGTAATTTTCCATCTCCAAACTTGTTGTATCTCATATTTTACAGATTATAATACAAGATCCTTGCTTGATAGTACCCTCAGACGTAGTCAATTAATTGGTGAACTGAGTAAACAATTCTATTGTTTTCTTTATTGTTTTGATTGCAAGTTCATATTTCTGCTGTGTGCGTGGGTGCTCTGTATTATCTTGGATTGCTTGACAGAAATTGGGATCAATTTCCCAAAAAGTGGGGCATCGGGGCTTTGGTTCTAAGGTCCTAGGCTTTAGCGGTCAAGATGGGCAACGACAAACAGAAGGTTGATAAGTTCGACGGATCGAATTATGGTTTCTGGTGGATGAAACTAGATGATTTCTTATACTGTAAAAATCTATATAAGCCTGTAAAAGGAGTAAAGCCTGAAAGCAATAAGCAGGAGGATTGAGAGGTTTTGGCTGCAGGAACTGGGATTATTACTAAGGGGCCCGAGGAGGTGGCTCGAGGTAATAAGGTGGGTACATTGTATATGGCTAGCAACACCAAGGATTGTATTACTCTTGCGAGTGACAAAGGTGATACAAATTTGTGGCGCTGTCGATTGGATCACACGAGTGAAAAAGGGATGAGGGTACTTTGTTCGAAGGGAAGACTATCGGGCTTGAAGACTGTTGGGTATGCATATTTTAACCCTCCTAGATTTAGATTAGATTTGATTGATACCATAACCTCATCTCTATTTTAAGGACTTTAGGCCCATATGTAATGAAGCTTAGACTTCAATTTTTTAGCTAAGTCCATTTTATAAAATAGGTTAAATTAGGCTTGAAGACTGGGACAAGACTCATTGGATATGAGGTTGCAGTTCAAAGTAGTTTCAGAACGCATCATCAAAACCTCACTTGCAAACCGCTTTATGCAAATTGCTGTGAAGAATTCCTTTGTCTGAAACCGCTCCCTGACTAACTCAGTGCAACCGCCTTAAAGTGAATCGCATTTGTAATGTAGTTCCAATATCTTGACCGCACTGATGAAACCTCCACTGGTGAAACCGCTCTTGTTACAATCGCTTCACACCAGACCGCTCCAATGATTGAAGACTTGAAGTGAACCACTTTATGACTGTTGGAATCCACGTCAGCAATGACAAAAGTCAAACACCAAATCTTGTCACGTGATTCAATGTCAGAGAAGATCTGCAAGGATCTTGAAAAGGTGACAGGTATCCTTCTCTCCTTAACTGTAGTTGAAGTCTGATCAGCTTTGACTGCAAGTTCTGAATAAAGGACAAAAGGTGAATTTGTGGACCAATCAGAAAGCACCAGTACAGTACTTGCTACAGCTGTGTCCAACGGCTAGTTCCTTGGTGCTTGGGTATAAATACCTCTAATCTTCATCACTTGATTTTTGCTTGAAAAATTGAAAGTGCTGTGTGTTCATACGAAGTTGAAGCTCTGCCCAGAAAATTTCAGTCCTTTGAATCTTCATCTTCCTTCTTCAAGAAAAATATCCCAGCCCAGAAATCAAGCCTTATACACATCAAGAATCATTGTGCTCTACATCTCAAAGATATATAGAGCCTTGATCTTGCATACACACACACACCTCATTTGTTTAATCACATAGATTATTCATTTGAGATACACCGATTATAGTCTAGGATTTGATCTTCATAGAATAGATTTTAGATTTGAGTATTGATCTTTGTAACTTGTAATCTCTCATACTCAATATTAAAATCACTCTTAGAAAATCCAATACTAACCATCTTGGTAGTGGACGTAGATCGTTTATCGATTGAACCACTCCAAATATTGTGTTCTTACATTTCTGCATTTATTATTTCCTGTGCTTATTAATTATCTATCTTCTTCTCTGTTTGATCTTATTTACAGTTATCCTTAATTGTGAATTGTGTTTGGAGTTAACTTTGTCAAACCTCACTTTTAGTTTTATAAACCGCACATTAAAACCGCTTACCAAAACCGCACCTCTAAAACCGCTTTGTGACTTAAATATTCCGTTGTGCATTTTACAACTCTACTTGCAGTTTCTAACACTGCAAGCGGTTTTGTAAGCCAAGAGGTTGAGTTTTCAAAAAAAGGGCGAAAAATTTGTAACAGATATTCATCCCCCCCTCTAGCTATTTTTCACCCTTGTTGCCACCTTTGGGATCAACAAGTGGTATCAGAGCAAACACATTTATAAAACCACTGTTTTTCAAGCTTAACAGCTTGTGTGCTGATTCGATATGGCAAACTCAAAAACTATGACAACTGTTAACTATTCACACGTTCCTTTTTTGGACGAAGACCACTTCGACATCTGGAAAGTCCGAATGCTGATTCATTTGGAGACTATTGATGAGATGCTAGTGGAATGCGTGACAAATGGCCCGTTTGTTCCAATGAAGGCCAACACTAATCCAACCACCAGTGCAAAAACTCCAGAAGTACAAAATCCAAAAGGCGAGTGGTCTGATGAAGAGAAAAGATTAGCTGCCTTAGATAGCAAGGCAAGGAACATCATTACTGGAACCCTACCTATATCAACCCTTCAAAAGGTGATGTACTCAAAAACCGCAAAGCAGATGTGGGATGCCATAGAGAGCTACCTCGAAGGTGATGATGATTGCAAGGAGAACAAATTATATGTTGTTGAAAGATCTTACAACAACTTCAACATAAAATCCAACGAACCTTGCGTCAGACCTACGACCGCTATGTTGAGGTAGTTAATGCATGTAGATCTCTTGGCAAAACCTTAACTGATAAAGAAGTCAATATGACTTTCCTAGCTACTTTAGGTTCGAGATGGCTCAATAAAGCCACATCTCTAGAAGACTCCAAAGTTTTGAATACTTGGTCGTTAAGTAACTTGTATGCAAATCTTAGAGTCTATGAGCTTAAACTAAATCATATTGAAGAGATTGAAAGGAAAACCAAATCTCTTTCTATGTTCGTCGTAGAACATGAGGAGAAACCAACCACATCCAACCAAACCGCTGAATCTTCCATATCAACAGCATCACTCATCGAAATGGATGATGATGATTTTGCCATGTTTGTGAAAAGATTTCAAAATTTTAGAAAATCTTCAAAACCCTTCACAAAATCATTTTCTAAAGGCAAACCTCTAGTAACTTTTTCCAAGGCTGCAGATACAAAGAAAATGGGTGATCTAGTTTGCTACAACTGTAGATAACCTGGTCACTTTGCATCTGAGTGTCCACAACCAAGATTTGAATACATGAAAAAGAAAACCTCTCCTGTGAAATTTTCTCGTCGCAAGGGAATGGTTGCTGAAGAGGAAGAGAATTCTAAGAAATTAGCAACTTGGATTGAAACAGACTCTGTGATGGAAGTGAGGATGAAACTGAAGAGGTTAATCTCTACTTAGTTGTAGATGCTTCCGATAATTCAGATACTGAGTCAGTCGAGTCGCTTGATATGGAGGATGAAGTGGTTCCTCCAAAGATTTCCAACTTTAAAGGATGATGATGTGAAACTCACTCCCAGCATTAAAAGAGGGAATTGTTCGTATTCACGTCCCATTTTCCCCCCTACAAATGCTCCACCTTCAAAAGTCACTCCAAAGAAAAATTTTTTGAAAAAGGTGGTGGAAGAAGTTTCTCCCATGGAACACGAAAGGATGTTTAAGGAAGCAGAAATGATGATCCAAAAATTCTCTAATGTTAAGAAAGCTTTAGCTTTAGCTCATGAGGAAATTTTTCAGTACAAGACGGAGAAAACTGTGATGAGGTCTGAAACTTCAAATCTTAGGGACCAAATCAAAAGTATGTCTCCTCTTACTGATCAAAACTGCATCCTAGAAACTAAGGTTGCTGCACTTCAACTTAGGAACGATGATCTGGTTACTCAAATCAATGATCTCCATAAGATTATTGATGAGTGGACCAAGTCTCGTGTCACCTTGGATCAAATACTAGAATCCCAAACGACCAGTGGAATTAAAGAAGGTCTCGGATTTTCAAACAGGTGAAAAGGAGAAGTGTGCATCCTGCTGTGAAAAGGATGAGGAAATTTCTAAACTAACTAAAGAAATTCCTAAGGAGAAGCGTGCAGTTTCTAAGGGTAAAGAACAGGAACAAAAGGCTTCACTTAACTTCTATTATGTCTACCCAAAGAAACAGTTTGGAAAAAACTCTCAGATGAAAGGAAAAGATTCTGAGAGTGAAGATGCAGAAGAGGTTTCTTATGCAGCTGACCGCACTTCTACTCCAACCGCTCCTGGTGGAATAGGTGGTGCTGCGACCTGCAAGGCTGACCGCCCTTCTTCTTCATCGCACCTCCTGCCTTCAAAGGCAAGGGGAGAGTTCCTAGAAAAACCGCGATCAAACCAAAGACACCTACCTTTGTCAAGGCTAAAACCGTTGTTCCCAAAGTGCATGCAGCTCCTAAGAAAAGTAAGGAGTTAGTAAAACCTCATATTGCTTGTAGCTTTCATAAATGCTATGTGTGTGATGGTTTAGGTCACAAGGCTGCAGAATGCCTTTTGCGATTCACACCCAATGCCAGGAAGAGTAAACCTCCTTCTGTCAAACATGTGTGGGTCGTCAAAGGTTGCTAACCTCAGGACCCAAGGAATAATGGGGACCTCATTTTAAATGTTTATCTTTCAGGTCCTCTGCTTAATGGCTGGTCACTCCAAGGATAATGAATGGTATCTTCACAGTGGCTGCTCAAGACATATGACTGGAGATAGATCATTACTAGAAGATGTCATTGAAGCAAGTGGTCCATCTGTAACCTTTGATGACAACAACAAAGGCAAAACCATTGGGTATGGTGTAATAAGGAGAGGAAACCTAACCATTGAGAAGGTTTCTCTTTTTGAAGGACTCAAGCACAACCTCCTTTCAATTTCTGTGACAAAGGAATGCTTTGCAACTTCACTTCGTCAAATTGCTTTATCAAAGATAGCATTTTCGGAGTCACCCTACTCACAGGGATTCGTAAGAGTAATATTTACATTATTGATCTTATGTCTACATGTAGTATTAATAATCTCTGTTTTGTAGCTAAAAATGTGAGCGAGAATAGTTGGCTATGGCACAAGCGGTTGAGCCACTTGAACTTCAAGTATCTAGCAAAGATTGGAAGGGAAAACCTCGTTCGTGGTTTACCCAAAGTGGTTGACCACCATCCATAGAAATGCAGTGCATGTCAACTTGGTAAGCAAAACGCGTCGTCTTTCACCAGCAAGACCATGCCCTCAACTGCAAGATGCTTACAACTGCTTCACATAGATTTGTTTGGACCCGTTACCACTGCCAGCATTGGAGGAAATAGATATACTTTAGTAGTGGTGGATGATTATTCAAGATATACATGGATTGAGATGATGATCACTAAGGACGATTGCTATGACATCTTAACCTCTCTCTTTAGATGGCTCCAGACTCAAAAAGAAGATAACATCGTTAGTGTTCGATCAGATAATGGAACAGAATTTAAGAACAACGGTGTTGCTCAGTATTGTGATGACCATGGGATTGATCACAATTTCTCAACTGCTGGTGTTCCACAACAAAATGGGGTTGTGGAAAGAAAGAACAGGACGTTGATTGAGGTTGGAAAGACAATGATTTCTGAAGCCAGGCTGCCTCAGTATTTCTGGGCTGAAGCAATCAACACAGCATGCTTCACTCAGAACCGATCCTTCATCAACAAGACCTACAACAAGACTCCATATGAGCTTTAGAGAGGAAGAACCCCCAACATTGCATTCTTCAAGATCTTTGGCTGCAAACGCTTTATCCTCTACAGTGAAAGAGAAAATAGAGGTAAATTCGAAGCCAAGGCCGATGAAGGTATCTTTGTTGGGTATGCTAAACATTCAAAAGCTTTTCGTGTTTTTAATAAAACTAGTTTAAAGATAGTTGAGTCTGTCCATGTTACATTTGATGAGCATTCTCTCCTTGAGCCACATATGGCTCCAAATGTTGCTGATGATTTTGATGAGCGTAATGAAACAGGTGAATCCTCTAGAACCGCACCTAAACCTCAACCGCAAAATACAACACCCTCAACCAAAATTCCCTCAAACCAAAATTATCAAACCGCACCTGAAGTTTCCACTCCAGATGCAACCGCTAGGGAAGAAGAAGTTGTTGAAAATTCCCCCATCCAGCTTATTGAACCTCTTCGTCAACTTGCCTTCCATGACTTCGCTAAAGGATCTAACGATGTTCCAATTGAAGATCTTTAGCAAACCTCAGTCCAATCAGACTTACCCTCGGAGGTTAGAGAAGTCAGTAGTTACCCTCTCTCTAATGTGATTGGTGATCTGTTTTTTGGTATTCAAACAAGGATATCAAACTATGATGAGCATATATCCTTAATATCTCAAATTGAACCCAAGAAGATTGATGAAGTACTCCAAGATTCCAGTTGGGTCGTTGCTATGCAAGAGGAACTCAACCAGTTTGAAAGATGCAAGGTCTGGACATTGGTGCCTAGACCTCAGGATCAAGGAGTGATAGGAACTAAGTGGGTGTTTAGGAATAAGATGGACGAGAATGGAAGCATCACAAGGAATAAAGCAAGGATGGTTGCACAAGGATATAGGCAAGAAGAAGGAATCGATTATGATGAAACATTTTCTCCAGTTGCAAGATTGGAAGCAATTAGAATGTTCCTTGCCTATGCCTCTTTCAAGCAGATCAAGTTATTTCAAATGGACGTGGAGAGTGATTTCCTCAATGGTGAACTTCAAGAGACCGTGTATGTTACCCAACCGCCTGGATTTGAAGACTCCAAATTTCCCAATCATGTCTACAAACTCCAGAAAGCTCTGTATGGACTTAAGCAAGCTCCAAGGGCATGGTATTAGACTCTCTCTAAATTTTTACTAGAAAAGGGATTTAAACGCGGTAAAATCGACACAACTCTTTTTATTGCCAAATATAATAATCATTCCTTACTTGTTCAAATCTATGTTGATGATATTATTTTTGGTTCTACTAATGAGTTGCTTTGTAAGCGTTTTGAGAAGCCAATGAAAAGTATTAGTCAAATATATGTTTAAGTTTTAGAATTGCTTAGTCTCAATCACAACAAGCATTATTGTGGACCCCTAAAATTAATTAGACCAAAAAGAATTTTTCTATGTATCATAGGTTCCCTTAGTGCTAGTGCCAGTGTTTTAAATTTGTAATTTTCTCAAGGCATGAAGACTTGAAGAGCTGAAGTTATTCTCCATCAGTTTGTGAGCTACGTGTTTTTGAAGCTTTCCTTAACCGGTTGGTCCCTCAATCGGTCAGAGGTCCTTGACCGGTCAGGCAAATTCTTAACCGATCAGCTAAGGTCCTTACCTTAATGATTAATCCCTTACCGGTCCTGGTCCTTAACCTGTCCAACCAGTCAAGCTTCTCCATCAAGCTTCCTTTCAGCCAACCTAACTGAAGCATTTATTGCTCCCAACTACCCAGCCACTACTTTAGCTAAAGTGGGTAAAGCAACATGCTGAATAGACGCTGAAGTAACATTCCTGCGGCTGTCAGAAGCTCAAAATGGATTGTCAAAGTAACCAGTACTCACATCCCTTCAACCACTCAAGGAAAATCTTCTCTCTCCTATCTCAGGCATTAAATGCAAAGATACTCCCATTCAAAGGCATGCCTGTTCAAGTCATCATTGCAACCTCTTCAAAGACAACGGCTCCTTCATTTGAAGTTCACTATAAATAGCTTCCCTGGAGCATTGAAGAAGGTTGGTGCATTTATGATCCTTGAGAGTGAGCTGCTTTGAACTACCAACCTGCACATTCCCTAGTTCAAGGCATTCAATACAAGTCCCCTCTTTCACTAGACATCTGCCGTAGGACTTATACATCGAGCACCTCAATCAATACTGTAGTGTTCCTTCATTAGACTACTTATGGAACACATTGATTGATTCACACACAACACCCTAGAGAAATCAGCTCAACTTGTGAGCACATCTCTAGAAAACACCAGGCCTTTATTGTAGCACGATCCGTTAGTGGTCACCTTTAGTTTAGCAGCCTTCAATCATTGGCTTGCAACTTGTAATAGGTAGGATCCATTAATAGCAGTGCACTTTCACAAATCCAAGTTCTGACCAAACTTGGTAGAGGACGTAGCAGTTATTTAACACTGTGAACCTCTTCAAACAATGTGTCATTCTTCTGTGTGTTTGTTTATTTTCGTATAGTTGTAACTGGTTGATAATCTCTTGACCAGTCACAACATGTTGATTCCTACTACTGCTTACTTGTTTTTCTTACTTGGAAAAGATATTTGTCCTTGATTGCATGAGATTTTAACATAACGTTTGATGTCCTTCTAACCAATATCCGCTTCTTAAACCTTTCCTCACCGGTTAGAAAGTTCAACGTAATATTTTCATAGATTAAACATGTTGTTAGCAAAAAAATTTTAACAGGCTATTCACCCCCCTCTAGCCTGATTCCTACCATTTGGGACCTAATAATTGGTATCAGAGCTAGCAATTTTCGAAAACCATTTTTCCAAGCTTAACCGCTTGAATTGCCAATTCCACAATGGCAGGAAAGCTCATGCAAACTTGGAACATGGCGACTATTCCCATGTTGAACGAAAACGAATTTCCAGTATGGAAAAACAGAATCATGCGGTACTTGGACTCAATAGATGATAGGTTAACCACTGTAGTCAGAGATGGTCCCATGACACCCCTAAAAATCAATCTCGCCACTAGAGCACCCAAAACTCCTCTCATGGATCATGCCGATAGATCGTCTGAACAAGATTTTGAGGTTTATGAAACTTATGTTCCAAAACCACGTGAAGAATGGACCGAGGATGACAAGATCTGTGACTCCTTGGACAGAAAAGCTTTACACATATTAACCTCAGGCCTTGATGACAGACTGTACAAGCAAGTACAATGATATGAAACCGCTCAACAAGTGTGACAGAGTCTACTCAGATACTTTGAAGGAGATCAAGTGGCCAAGGACAATAGACTCTACAAAAGTGTTGCAGAGTTCGAGTCCTTCAAGAAGAACCCAAATGAGACGTTAAAGGAAATGTACGATCGTTTCTGCGAGGTGAGTAATTCTTGTGCATCTTTAGGTAGAGTTTACACTATGAAAGACCTAAACATGAGGTTCCTCAATTCTCTTGGAGATTTGTGGCATGTCAAGGTCGCTATTTTGAAAGAATGCCGAGATTTGAACACTACTCATATTCAGAACATTGTGTCTACTTTGTTTCTATATGAGGAAGAGCTCAACCGGCTGAGTGGAGTTCAAAAACAGTTTAAAAATCTATCTCGCCGGCTCGCACCGAGATCTTCCCCGGTTCTTCTATGCTTAATGTACCAACCTGCCAATGACTCTCCCTCAATCTCTCAGCCTCAACCAACTCAATCTAATACCTCATCATCTAGTATGCCTTTTGAGGAAGAAGATGAATTTGCTGCCTTCGCTAGAAACTACAGAAAGTTCAAGGATTTTAAAAGATCCCAACAATCCCGCATCAAATCTTTCTAACCCTAATCCTCATCGTTCCAAAGATCAGGAAACTTCCAAAGAAAAGGCCAAACCTCAACCTCAACCGATGGTAAGAATGCCCAAGGTGAGCTTGTGTGTTACAACTGTAGAAAACCCGGCCATTTTGCGTCCAAATGTCCTCAACCGAAGTATGAATTTCTGAGGAAGAAACCTTTCAAGAAAAACCCTAAATCTAAGAGTTTAGTTGCGGAGGATGGATCTGAAAAGGCCATGCCAGTTTGGTTTGAGACTGATTCTGAAAATGAAGATGCTGACATAGATGAAGAAGCTGATGTCAGTTTTGTTGCTGTTGATGGAACCGATGACAAACCCATCTCCTTGTAGTCACCTATCTATAGACACCCTAACTCCAATGAACAATCATCTTACAATGACCAGACCTAACCTATGAGATCTCCCTTGACATACTTTGACGATCCTATTCCCAAGGCTGATAATCCCTATAACTTTAAAATCCAAAACATAGGTGGATCTCTCTACGGTCAATGTAAAACCATGCCCGCTCTCAGATCGCTGATGCAACCGATTCAACAGACCTACCAAGCTCAAGCCTTACCGATTTCCTCTTATCAACCGACTCTTGAGCCCCGACCGATTCAATTTCTAAAGACTCTAACCGAGCCAAGCCTTTAACCGATATCATCCCTACCTAATTTTGATCCAAATTTTGAACCATCATCCTCAACCTCTCAGCCTACCATTGACCCCATGCCAAATATGTCTAAGTCTGAAATGGCAGAGGTGATGAATGAGCTCTTCTCAAATTTTGAAAAATTAAATGAAGCTCACAAAATTATGTCTGCTAATTTTAAAAAGATCACAACTGAAAATGACTCTTTAAAAGATGAAGTAAAAACTTTGAAAGAAAGTAAGCTAGAGTCTGATCAGTTGAAGAAAGATAATCAAGGACTCACTGAGAGACTAAATATCTGTTATAGTCAAGTTGCTGATCTTGTGTCAAGAAATAATTCTCTTTCAAAATCTATTGACACCTTTACAAAATGTCGAGCTGCTGTGGAGACTATCGTACAAGATCGAGATGACTCCTAACGAGACGTAACATCCGGTATAGGCTTTACCTCCAAAGAAGAATGACAAGGACAATGACAGCAATGACAAACCAGTTACTAAGTCTGTTACTGAGAACTTGATGGGTAAATTTGATGATGCTCAATCCAACCTGCTTAAGAGAAAGTTAACTAGACCTTTCAGTGATGTTCCACACACCTATCCCAAAATTCAGGAACAGATGAAGGCCAAAATTGACAAGAATAAATCCGAATGGACCGAGGTAGCTAATCCTGAGTTAGGACAATATGTCCCACTCAGTGATGGTGATAGCAAATGTGGAATTAAAATTGCTGGTCATGTTGCAGTCGTAGAAACCTCAACCGGTAAGGTAGCCGCCACCGGTAAGGGTCCGACCGGTCAGACAACCGTCACCGGTCAACCAACTGGTAAGGGCTCCACAACCGGTAAAGGCATTCCCAAACCTACAGAACCGGCCAACAAAGGTAAATCCATCACCTTCGTCCCCAAAGGATCTGTTTCTGCTCAATCAGTGAACCCCTCTGAAGCATTGGCTAAATTGAACACCAACTCATCTAAGCCCTCACAGATGTAGCGTTGTGAGAAGAATTTTATCTTTTTGAGTCGCCACCTATATTATTCGTTTGGAGAACATATAAAAACCATTTTGAAAGAGATTTGGGTTCGGGGCTTAGGTTATGGAATGGGTAGGTCAAGGAGCATCCATTCCACCCAATTCGGAGATCGGTCTTGCTAAAGAAAAGAGAGGTTTTCAAAAAAAGAAGAAGAAAAAGATTTTAAACAATAAAAGATCCATTTAACGGGGTTAAACGGAATGTAGGATCGATTGCTTCGAGACCGTCTCCATGATTAGGAGAGGCTCTAGGCCGATCCTAGATTCAATAGATTTATACCACTCTAACAATCAATTAGAAAGGGATTTAGGGGTTACCTTGCGTGAGGTGATTTGGGCAGAGTTTCGACTCAAGTTTAGAATCGAGTCTTGATATGGACAGAGCTTCGCCTCCATCTTTGACTTGGATCTTGATGTTTGTTTATCAACAAGGTTGACAAACAAACTTTGAGGTGATTTTTAGGGTGATTTCGTAGGATTCTTTCAGGGAAAGAAACCAACAAAATATGTGTGTGTTGTGAAATTCTGGACTTTGTCCTCTCTTCTTTTCAACCTTGGAAGTCACCAGGTATTTACAGGGGTTGGGGAAGTGTTGAAGATGAGATCAAACACTTCAAGATGGTTCCAGACTCCAAATTCTATTGGTTGGCCGGATGGATGAAGTTTTATCCCGAAAAGAGGTTGAAATCGACGAGGAAGCTGCCTTCTGCATACTGCAGAGGGAGGATATCTCACGCGAGACACGCCATCTCGCGGCAAGATATTTCTTCTGTGCACAATTCCGTCCTTTCCTCGTTATCTCGTATGCAGTTTAGTCCCAAACTAACGGTGGTTAGTCAAAACTTAACGAAACATGACGAAATGGTGGATTTCTACTTCTTGACTCAAAGCGAGACTCAGAGTGGTATAAATATGATCCGACGTGTTCAGAATGGGGTGTCTACAGAGCCCCTCGGCGACAAGACTTATGGAAGAAGTCATGTCGTCGATAGAAAAGACATCATTCTGAACATCGGGATGGTCGGGCCGCACGGCTTCTTACGTATCTCTATCGGAGAATCAGACCATGACGTAGTTCGACTCCAAAACACGAAAAGACTGCTTTAGGTATTTTAAAAATCATTTGAAAATCGAGGAGATTTTGTTTTGAAAGATAAATTCATACTGAGGAATCAAATCAAGACCCATTTCTGAATATACCTGTATGTTTGAAGATTCGCCTGTCTGGGCTCCGAACCTGCGGGAAATATGTTAGAAAACAAAGGTTTACCTGTTCGGTCCTCTGAGTCCTGTCGGTTTTGTGACGATTCACCTTTCTGGGTTCCGAATCGGGCTTTTTGTTGTTTGAGGATGACGATTCACCTGTTTGGGCATTGAATCGGGCTTTTGGTTTGACGATCCACCTGTTTGGGCATTGGACCGAGCTTTTATTGATGACGATCCACCTGTTTGGGCATTGGACCGGGCTTTTATGATGACGATCCAGCTGTTTGGGCGTTGGACCGGGCTTTTATGATGACGATCCACCTGTTTGGGCGTTGGACCGGGCTTTTATGATGACGATCCACCTGTTTGGGCATTGGACCGGGCTTTTGTGATGACGATCCACCTGTTTGGGCGTTGGACCGGGCTTTTATGTTGACGATCCACCTGTTTGGGCGTTGGACCGAGCTTTTAATTTGATGATTCACCTGTTTGGGCGTTGTACCATGTGAATTGAGTTGATCTTTGGACCACTCGGTTTTCGGGCGACTGGTGCCGTAGCGGGCGATCGTGCGGGCGTCACGTTTGGCTCGTTCCGTGACTTGCGGTGCCGATTTTTCCACGTTTCCTTGCTAATTTGTCATTTCCAAGGGTAAATGTGTCAAAATTTTGAACTTTGACATTGCGTAGACGCTTATTGTCGAGGATAATTTTGTAACATTCCAGAAGATATATCTCGCGCGAGATAAGGTATACCGCGCGGGACTTTTACTGTCGGGGCATATAAATCAGCAGCTCCTCTTTGAATTTGAAAACATCCTTTTCAAAGTTCCCTCCCTAGCTCGAGCCAAGGTCGTTTTCCTTGCAATTTTTTTTCGTGGATTTGCTTGGTGATTCTCCTCCTAATCCATTCTCAATCCCTCCTCCCTCCATAATCAATGGCTCAAGAACAAAGGAATCCTATCTTGGAGAGTTATTTACTAGGGAAGGATTATCCCCGCGATGATCTCACCTTCGATAGGCACGCGCATATCTCCACTGCTGTTCGGGAGGGCTTGGTAAGAGTTTCTTTCTCAATTTTTGATTCTTGTATTGCATTGAGCTTGAACTCACTTTTTCTTGAATTCAAATTCCATCAATGGCTTTTCTTTTCTTGTTCATGCTTAGAACTAGGTTCCTTCTTGCATGCATTGATTTTGTGCGTTTCTTTGGATGATTGTTGTTGCATTGTGTGCGTATGGGCCTCCTACACATCATGGATTGTAGGAGAGGTTGATTCGGATCATGAATGGCATCCTTGGGCAAGCTTTTCTTGTACGCACGCCAAGTGTTTGATGAAATGCCCCAATGAAAATTTTCTTCTATTTCATTGATTTCTTGACATGGAATGATTTCTAATATTTCCCTTTTTGTCTTTCCTCTGGTTTGCAGTCATATAGGCCAACGAAGAATTGCCGAGGAAGCCCGAAAATGGCTAAAGCGGTGTGGGACAAGATCAATGATCTTGATGGCGTTCGGGATAGGGTGGCCCAAACGGGGCTATTGACCTTTGTTGATAATCTTCGGGGGATAAGGCGGACTCCCCAAGTACTTCAGCCGATCCAGGAGAGGTGGTGGGATACTACCCACACCGTTCATTTGCGCTTCGGGGAAGCGACTATGACTCCGACTGATTTCCTTGCCATCACGGGGTTAGAGTTCATTGGTGATCCCCTGCCTAAGACTTCGGGTTATAAGCCTGCAGATCCAGCCGTGTGGAGATAGTTGATTGGTTTCTCCCCTAACAAGGTTAAGGGGTTTACTGCTGAGCTGACACCCCTCCGGTGTCAGATTGAGGACTATGCGGAGAAGCCAAATGCGGTTACTGATCAGTTGGTGAGGGGTGCCCTCTGGTATATACTTTCTGAGACCATCTTTGCGAACCATTCTTCTACGGCTCGTCTTTCTCTGCTACGTTTGTTGGTGAATCTGGATGAGGTGAGCGGATATGATTGGGGCTCAGCGGGGCTGGCCTTCTGCTACCACGCCATAGATGTGGCGTGTAGGAATACCAAGGATTCGCTGTCAGGGTATTCTTATGCCTGGGAGGTATGCTCTTTGATTCTGTTTCTGCTCTCCGTCTGTATGCTCTGTCTGTGTTTCATACTGAATTCGCTCTGTTTTCTTTGTGCAGATATGGGGCTATACTGTCCTTGGATTGTACAGGTTTGAGTTGGAGAGTCGGACCCCTTTGTTCCTGGATATCAGGAGATGGAGCCACCCTAATCGGAGCGTTGATGAGGAGGAGAACCAGGAGTGGACCCTGACGGTTGCAGAGGCGCGGGCCATGTTGGACGCCTTTGAGTATGAGCGGCTGGGCCTTTATCCATGGACCTTGGTGGAATGGGAGGTTCACCGTGCTTGGGATGCCACTGCGATGCAGAGGATGTTGGTATCTCTGGAGGGGGATACCATGTATCTGGGCAAGCTAGTCTTCCCTCAGCATGGCAAAGGTTCACTACCATATAGGGTGCCAACGGATCCGCCGAGGACGATGTACCCTACCCACTTCATTCTAGATGATTATTATGCCGATCTTGTGGAGGGTTGTGCGGCGACGGCTCGTGTTGTCCGAGGAGCTTCCTATGCGGAGTTCTTGCCTCGACTGATGGGTCCTCTTCCGATGGGTGCTAGGCAATCGCTTGCACGGGGTTCCACCTCTGCCTCCGCCTCAGGTTCGTCAGCCCCTAGCACTTCTTCCCAGTATGCCGGTCCTCTGCCCTTCGCGCCAGATTACGGTCCTCCGAGCTACATATATATGATGGGGAGCATGCCGATGATGGGCCACATCCCGATCCCAGATCATATTCCCGAGGGTTATCGCCTTCCGTCTGATGTCTCCTCGGTACGTTTCTGTTCATACTATTTCACGTATTCGTCCATATAAGTGTATATGTCCGACTTCATCTGAACATCTCTTTTCTTTTGTTGTCAGATCACTATGTCCGCGGCTGATTAAAACCGTGGGGCGAGCAGGATGGCGGGATTGATGTCCCTGGTGTCAGACCTGTCCGAGCGGCTGTTTCAGAAGGCATCTTTGGCAGCTTCAACGGTGGCCTCTGCGGTGACCCCGACTTGTGGAGCAAAGCGGTCGAGGAGGGACGGCAGCCCCAATGGTGGTGATGGCGGAGGTGCCGGCGGATCGAGCGATTTGATGGCGTGATCCCTTTTTTTCTCCCCATTTACTTCTCGAGATCTTGTAAATATTGGCCGTGTGGGCCCAGACAATTTCTTTTCTTTCTTTTTGGTACCTGTTAGCACGTAGGGGGCACAAAAATAAAGTTTTCTTAATTCCTAGTCCTAGGTCTAATTTATTAATTTCTTTACTTTCTCGACTTCCGTGATTGGAAATGAAATGGCCATTTAGGCTACAGTTTTGAGCTTGATTTTGGTGTTGCACTGCATGTTAGGAATTGTATATACAGGTTTTTCGAGACTTGCTTCGTCAAGTCGGGGCTAGATTATTTGTTTGTGCAAGGTTGCTACTGAATTTGCCGAAGGGATGTCTCGCGCGGGTCAAAGCATTTCGCACGAGACACGCTACCCAGGCAGAATCCCTTTTCCTTCTTCGAATAGGATTTTGTCAGTTTTCCCTATAAAAACACTCCGTAGTCCGGCCAGATAGCTCATCCCAGCCTTTCAACTCTAGAGATATTTTGTTAGGGTTGAATTCTTGTCTTCTTTTCCAACCCTGCGATCCATGGCTTCCAAGGAGATTTCCCCAACGTCCATGATTGTCGATGATTTTTCTCTGTCATCTGAAGTGATTGAATCTTTCAAGCAAGCATCCAGAGATTTGGTGAGGTCGTTTCGCAACCGATCTCGCAATGGGTTTATTGCAAAATTCGGATTCAGAATTCTCTTCACCTTGAAGAACCTCCAACCGGATTGGAATCTCTTGCAGGGTGCTGCTCGATTTTGGGATCCCTCTATTCACCTTTTCAATTTTTCTTTGAATGAGATGGTGCCTACTGTGGAGGAATTTGCAATTATCTTGGATATGCCTTTGACTGGTGAGATTGTTGTTCCTAAGTACCATAGGAATCATTCGGAGGCTTTGAATGAATTGCTAGGGATCCCCCTTGATACTTGCTACGAGTTGGTTCACCGCAAGTGGGTTGATTGCTCTTCTTTTCCGGGATGCTTCAGCGGTGATTCAGATGATGACGCTTTTCATGTCTACAAATGGAACTTTCTGGCCCTTTCTCTTTTCGGAGATGTTCTGTTTACATGCAGGGATGGTTTGGTAGACTCCCAACTGGTGGAAATTGTTCTGCAGGCTAGAAAACGTTCTAGGAACATTATTCCGCTAATCTTGGGTGAGACCCTGCATGGTCTTGATGAGCTGCATAGGACCGGTGCCATGACTCAAGGGAGTCCTCTTCTGTTGACCATTTGGCTTAGGGAGCATCTCAAGTTGGTAGGTCCCCCATTGGAATATTCCCCTTTCACATATCATACGCGCAAGTTATTGATCAAGGATCTTTCAGCGGATGAATGGGCTGAGTTGATTGCGAAGACCGAAACTGCTGACATTCTTTGGTGTCCGCCTTATTGGAGGTTGAACAAGTATGTTGCCAATACCAAGGGTTTTGACAGGGTGGTTCTTCCGGGTTTGCGAGATTCCTCTTTTTATTTTCCCAAGCGGGTGCTCCGTCAGCTTGGTCAGCAGCAGGACACTTATCTTTTCGAAGGAGCTTCTCGTGAAGTGTCTTACATTGGTGTAGAGTTTGCACAGGCTCTAGCTCAAGCATGGGGTGAAGGAACTAGTCGGGACCGCTGGTCGAACCTTCGGACCTTTAATGCAAGCATCTTCTTATCTGATAAGTATTTGGATTGGTTCCTTCATACCGGTCACCCTAGTGCGGAGAAGATTGATGATCTGCGGCTTTCACTGCTAGGGGATTCTTTTGTGGCTAGTAGTATTTTGCGAAGGAGCGAGGCTCAGTCTGATCCTGCTAATGTACGAACTGATCCAACTCAGGATTTTCTCGATGGGGATTGGTACGAGAGGCGAGGCAAAGGGATGCCTGGAAAGACGCAAGCTCTAGATAGGCCCAATGTCTTTAAGAGGCTATCGGAATCTGTCTTTGATCGTCTTGAGGGATGCTCTGCTTTGAGGAGCTCAAAGCGCAAGAAGGATCGCGAAGACGGTGGTGACCATGTCCGCCGGCCTACCAAGTCAATGAAAGGCTAGATCTTAAGGAGTACCAAGAGATTGCTTTGATAGATCAATAGTTTTTTTTTTATCAGTATTTTTTCAAGGTTGTTAGCTTAGCAAATTAGTCGTTGTGGTTAGGATTTCTCTTTTGTCATTAATAAAAATGCATTCGATTAATAAAAGGACAAAAGTAGATTTATTTATTTGATTAGACCGAACCCGAAGGCTGCCTACGTTCCTCTTTTACAGCAATTAAATAAGAGGCTCAAGTCTAACGTAGTTCATTTTTTAGAGAAAAAAGGACAAAATACGGCTCCATGCCGAGGGGTAATCTCGCGCGAGATAAGGCCCCCCCCCTTTTTTTTTATGCACACCCTTTCTTCTGCCTAGACCGCCCCTTCGGGTTTTCAATCTAGCGGGCTTCTTTTCTTGTGCGAGCTCTAATTTTTGCCTAGGCCGTCCTTTTCGGGATTTTCAACCTAGCGAGCGATTTCTTTTTAGGAGGGCAAGTCACGCGAAGTACTTCTTGAGCTTGTCCATGTTGACCGGCTTCGGTAGTTGATCTCCGTCTAAGTCCACCAGCTGAAGGGCTCCCCCAGAGAATATCTTCTTCACAATATAGGGTCCTACTCATCTTGGTCCCCACTTGCCTAGCGGGTTGAAAGGTCCAGGACGGTGCTCACGGAGAACCAGGTCACCTACTCTGATGTTCCTTGGCTTGACCTTTTTGTTGAAAGCTCTTGCCATTCTTCTTTGGTAAGCTTGAGTGTGTTCGGCTGCTTTCAACCTTCTTTCGTCCAACAGGGCCAACTCTTCGTATCTGCTTCCTAGCCAGTCGACCTCGTTCACTTGGTTTTCTAGGAGAACCCTAAGTGATGGTATTTCCAATTCTATTGGTAAGACAGCCTCCATTCCGAATGTGAGGGCGTAGGGAGTCTCTCCTGTAGCTGTTCGGACAGAAGTGCTGTATCCCCACAGTGCAAAAGGTAACTTGTCGGGCCAGTCTTTTCCAGTGACTGCCATTTTTCTGATGATGGTTTCGATTGTTTTGTTTGCGGCTTCAACAGCTCCATTTTTCTGGGGCCTGTAAGGAGACGACTTATGTCTTGTGATTTTGTACTCGGTTAGGAGGCGATCTGTTTCCTTCTCAAAGTGTGACCCATTATCGGATATCATCTCTTGTGGAACCCCATATCGGCAGATGATGTTGTGCTTGATGAATTCTGCAACCTTTCTGGCATTCAGAACTTTGTAGGAGGCGGCCTCAACCCATTTAGTGAAATAGTTGATGGCTACTAGAACGAAGCAGTGTCTGTTAGCTCCTACGGGTGTGACCTTTCCAATCACGTCTATCCCCCACGTAGAGAACGACCAAGGAGAAGTCATAGGGTACAGCAAGGAAGGCGGTGCATGCTGGAGATTGGCGTGTATCTGACACTTATGGCACTTCTTGACCATTTTGGTACAGTCGGCTTCCATGGTTAGCCAAAAGTACCCTTGTCTGATGATCTTTTTGGCGAGCATGTTTCCGCTCATGTGGGTTCCACATATGCCTTGATGAACATGGTCCATTATTTCTTGGGCCTTCCTCGGTGGCACAAAGGAGGTTTCCTTGGGAATGTTTCTTGAATAGACGGCCAGCAGTGATGACGTAATTAGCGGCCAATCTCTTAAGGGCGATCTGAGTCTTTGGTCCTGCCTCTGTGGGATGGTTCCATCTAGGATGAAATGCCAAATGTCATAGTACCACGGTTTCTCTTCGGAGTTCCCAACAATGGCACATTCGGATAACCATTTGTCTTTGCAGTCATGGAGATCTATAACAGCGCAGTATGTAGGGGTTGCATGTTGTGTTATTTTGAAGGGTTTGACTGCTTTTCCTTTAGGGATTTCGACCAAAGAAGCAAGTGTGGCTAATGCGTCCGCAAACCGATTTTTGTCTCTGGGGAGGTAGTGGAATGAGACATCTTGAAATTGTTGCGCCAACTCTTGGAGGTGGGCACTGTATCTTTGAAGGGTTGGATCTTGGACCCTCCACTTCTTCAATGTCTGATTGATGATTAATTGGGAATCCCCGAATACCTCGAGTTCAGTCACGTTGCTCTCTAGGGCTGCCTCAAGCCCCGCTATGCAAGCTTCGTATTCTGCGGTGTTGTTGGTGGCGTCAAAGTCAAGACGTACTGCCAGTGGAGTATAGATGTCGTTAGGGTCTACCAACAACATTTCGATGCCGAACCCTCTCTTGTTGGCTGCACCATCGAAAAATAATTGCCACTTATTTTCTTCTTCTATACTCATGATGTCCTCATCAGGGAATCGCGGGTCTTCCCCCTTCACTTCGTCACAAGGAAATTCGGCCAATTGATCTGCGAATACACTCCCCCTGACGGATTTCTGAGTGACGTAAGTGATATCATACCCCGCGAGCATGAAGTACCATTTGGCCAGTCTCGAAGACAAATTTGATTTGTCTAGGATATATTTCAGTGGATCCATTTTTGCAATGAGACGAACAGGGAAGGCTTCCATATAGTGCTTTAGCCTTTGTGATACCCAAACAAGGGCAGCGCAGGATTTGTCGAGTGGAGAGTAGTTGATTTTGCTGCCTTGGAATCTGCGGCTGACGAAATAGATGGCATTCTCTGTGTGCGAGGCAGGCTGTTCTTGAGCGAGCATAGCCCCTAATGCATTGTCTGTAACCGTGAGGTACAATTTCAAGGGCTTCTCCTTGTGTGGTGGAACCAGGATGGGTGGGGAAGTTAAGTAGTGCTTAACTTCCTCGAATGCTTCTTGACATTCTTCGGTCCACTCTTGAGGTGCATTTTTCTTAAGTAGCTTGAAGATGGGATCGCACATTGTAGTCAGTTGATTGATGAATCGACTAATATATTGAAGTCTGCTCATGAATCCCTTTATTTCTTTCTGTGTTCTGGGTGGAGGCATGTCAATGATAGCCCTTATCTTGGCGGGGTCTGCTTTTATGCCACGCTCTGTGACCATGTACCCTAAGACTTTTCCTTTGACCACTCCGAATGAGCATTTGGCGGGGTTGAGCCTCATCCTGTGCTGTCTCGCCGATTGAAGAATTTTACGAGATCTACGAAGTGCGACCATCGGTCCCCTTTGAGTGAATAATCATGTCGTCCACGTATACCTCTATTTCTTTGTGGATCATGTCGTGGAATAGTGTCGTAACTGCCCTTTGATAAGTAGCCCCTGCGTTCTTGAGACCAAACGGCATGACCGTGTAGCAGAATGTTCCCCAAGGTGTGGTGAATGCTGTTTTGTGTTGATCCTCCTCTGCCATGAGGATTTGGTTATACCCTGCGAAACCGTCGACGAATGAGCGGACCTCGTATGCGGCTGTGGCATCGACCAACATGTCTATGTTTGGTAGCGGGAAGTCATCTTTGGGGGATGCCTTATTCAAGTCTCTGAAATCGACACAGACTCGTATTTTTCCGTTCGACTTGGCTACCTGTATCGTGTTTGCTAGCCATTCCGGATATTCAATCACTTTGATAAACCCTACCTTCAAGAGTTTCATGATTTCCTCTTTCACTTGCATTGACCATTCCGGCTTGATTCTGCGTAGTTTCTGTTTGACTGGCTTGGCATTGGGTAGCAGCGGTATCTTGTGTTCTACAACTGACTGATTCAACCCAGGCATATCCTTGTAGGACCAAGCGAAGACGTCGACATATTCTCTGAGGAGCTGCGTCAAGGTTTCTCTGTCTTCCCCCTTGAAGAAGCTGCCGATCTTTGTTTCTCTGGGGTCTTCCGTTGTCCCAAGATTAACCGTTTGCATTTCCTCGTCGTCAACAGGGCCATTCTTTCCACAACGACCTACTTGCTTAGCTAATTCTTTTAAGATTTGTACATTTTCTTGATCTATCTCATCGTATGATTCATTATTAACGTGTTTGTTATATTGATTATTATTAGTTAATTCATCATTCACGATGTTAGCAATCTCAGGGTACTCGAAAAGATCAAAGTTTTCATTAAGGAAGTAAGGGAATACATGTTCGGCCACCGCCTCGATTTCCTCTTGAGTGAGTTCATCGGAGGTGGAGCCTGCTTCTAATGTGAAAGTTACAGGGCCTATCTTCCTGCGGGGATGGGGAGCGCAACCAAGCTCTTTGATCATGAAGTCTTCATCAACAGCTGGTCCTCCGGTGACGTGCCAGTTTAGAATTGGCTCATCACATTTCTATATTAGTCTTGTGTAATCAGTAGTTGGAGCGTCCCTTGGAGATTGCAATGGATCTCGGCCGTCTTCTAACCGGCACAGTCTTGGAACTGCCGCAAAGCATGTCTTCTCCCAACACAAAGTCCCATTCACTTTCATTTCTGCCTTCGTGCCCCACAAATCATTAGGGATCAGTGGGACATGTTCTGTTTCATTTGGAAAAGCATCGCAGTTGCTGAAGATTTCAAAGCCCGGTTGGCGCTTTCCTTTATCATCAGTCCATGGTTCTGAAAAGATAAAGTAGGGAATACTTTCCCCTTCCCGGACGAAGTAGCCATTGAGTGTCTTTCGATATGGCTCGAGGTTGTAATTCTTGGCCTTTGGGTCATCGTAGCCTTTGTATGTGGTTCCTTCCCACTTGATTTGAGTGAAGCCCCACTCTTCTTCGTCATCCCCATCGTGGATGGAAGTGATGTATCCTAGGCCATGCTTTGTGTGAAGTGGGGGAACCGGTGGTGGTTCGGTTATCCCTTGTAAGTGCTTTCCGAGCCCCAAGCCAGGGAAGTATCCTTTTGCTAGCATCATTCTCCAGACAGGAAGGCTTCCAGAAAACCGAAGTGCCTTGGAGTAGTCATTTTCGTTGCAAGTTTCTATGACATTCACAGTGCTTTCTTTCTCGATCTCAAAGCCACTGAATAGGAAATCAGAAGTGCTATGTTGTACTTCGAGGATAGGACTAGCAGTAACCATCTCTCCGTGTATGGTGACTATCGTATTGTTGTGTCTGAACTTGATGCATTGGTGCAGGGAGGAGGGCACACCCCCTATGTCGTGTAGCCAAGGGCGACCAAGCAGCAAGTTGAAGGATGCCGGAATGTCGATGACTTGAAATTCGATGCTCATTGTGACTTGCCCCATTTCTACAGGTATCACAACTGATCCCAAAGCAGTTCTAGCGGTACAATCGTATCCCCTTACAGTATGCCCGGATGGCTTGAGGTCTTTGTGAGTGATGCCTAATGATGATAAGGCTTTCTTTGGGAGGACATTGATTGCAGAACCATTGTCGACCAAAATGCGTGGCATTCGGTATCCATTCACCTTGGCAGTTATGTAGAGGGCCTCATGATGATTGTTCCCATAGGACGGTAGGTCCAAGTCAGTGAAAGTGATGACGTTACCAAATTATACTTGGCCAATCATTTGAGTGAGCTCTTCGGGTGTTGCTTCCGAGGAAATGGTCATTTGAGCCAATGCCTTTTTCAACATCTCACGGTGCTTGTGAGATGCTCCTATGAGATCCCAAACTGAGATGTTTGCTTGTGTTTTCTTTAACTGAGTTAAGAGAGGGTCCTCTGGTTCGCTTGGCGATGAGGCTTTGGATTGTTTAGGAGGATTTTCATCCCTTGGGTCTTTGTTGGTGATCACACGACCGGATCGTGTGAGTAGATTAACTGTCTTAGACCCTTTTCCCTTTTGTTCTAAGATTTCCTCCCAAGACATCATATAACAGAAAAGAAGATTTATTAAATTCAAGAGGGCTCTCGTCCACAATTGTGGCTAGACGAGTAGGGTCCTCGATGCTACTTTCTATCTCTATTAGATTGACCTCATTGTTTGGCAAAGGATTAGTGACAAAATTAGGTAACCCTATTTCTTTATCATCAAACAAATCTTGTATGACGTCTTTCAAGTGGAAGCAGGAGTTGGTGTCGTGACCGGTGAAGTTGTGGTACTTGCAGAAGAGATGATGAGCATGGTTGGCAGGAAGATCTTTCTTCGGAGGTCCACCTTCTCTTGGTTTGATTTTCCCGTTCTTGACAAGCACTTCGAAGAGTTCTTCTTGGGTGATTCCTTCAAGCTTGTCATAATGTCTATCTTTCTTCTTCTTTTGTGGTGGAGGTACCGCAGAGTACTTACCATTTCCGGGATGATTGAAGACAATGGCATTGACAGAGGTATCCTTGGGATTGGAAGAGGAAGAAGAGCTCTTGTTGTAACGGAATCCACTTTCTTTCTTGGCTTCCCTTTTCTGTTTGATGAGATCATCTAACCGTATGCCCGACTTGTGAAGTTCGGCGAAGCTAGGAAAATAATTGCCGGCTAGCTTGTCTTGATACTCCTCCCTAAGGCATTGTATGAGGATGTGAATTTGCTCGTCTAGGCTGGGCCTATCAACGATTTCAGTTAGTTTGGTTCTCCACCTCTTGACAAAATCTGTGAAGGATTCGTTCGGAAGCTGCTTGGTTTGCTCAAGATCCCTTCTAGTGGTGCGATAAGTGGAGTTGTCCTCATATTGCTTTTGGAAAGTACAACTAGCGAGTGGCCAGTCGAGTCTTGTAGAGAGTGGAAGGGTCATATACCAATCCCTAGCGGCACCATCGAGAGTTTGGGGAAAGCATTGGGCTAACAGGTTGTCATCAACACCCATAGGTAGCATGGCCCAAGAGTAGGTCTCCAAATGTGATTTGGGACAGGTGGTGCCATTGAACTTTGCAATGTCGGGTGTTTTGTACTTTCTAGGAAGCTTTGACATGGACTGACGAAGGGTATCGTAATCAATAGAGAGCGAGGCTCCCTTACTCACATCAAGGGATGCAAGTTTCTTTTCTAACATGGCCATGGTAAGGGGTTCGTTCTTGCTCTCCCCTTTGCTTTCCTTCTTGGATGTGTAGCTTTCATTGTCAGATGAGGAAGATGACGAGCTAGACTCGTACTTCTTTTTCTTGCTTTTGCTTTGGCGGCGACCCTTGGCCTTTTTGGTGTATGACTCTTCTTCTCCGGAGGAAGAATCATTTTTCTTCTTCTTTTCTTTGTTGGCTAGTGCTGCCCTAAGCTCTTGAATTTCTTCCACGAGAGTGTGGATTTGGGAAGCTTGCACTTCTAGGCGATCATTGGCTTCTTCCAGAAGTTTATGGTTGTTTTCGGACAGAGTCTCATTACCCGGAATGTTGTCGATGTCGGACATTGTGTTGGGAGTCTTGAAGTTGAGTAGCTTCGGAAAACTGACAGAATAGATGCAGAGACGATATCAGGATCAAATCTAGCCCCAACAAGTCGAAAGCAGGCTTAAATGGCTCAGGCTCAGTTTCAGCAAACAGAAGCATTATCCAGCGCGAGATATGTAATCCCGTGCGAGATATGTAATCCCGCGCGAGATAATCACACGGAAAGTCGATTTTTATTTAGACCTAAATTTTGGTCGGAACGGAAAGTCCGTTTTGAGTGGTTTCTAAGGCCTTTATCAGAACCTAACGACTAAGTAATCAATCCGATTTTTGTAAAACAAAGCCATGTAAGATCGTTTTTCGAAGGATTATATGTATATGTATTTTTTTGAAGGGACATCCGAAAGGGTCATTCCGAAGGGACTTTTCCGAAGGGACTTTTCCGAGTCCTTCTACATTGTCAATTTTACATGGCTTTGTTTTGGTCAAAAACAAGTAAAGATCACCAAGTCAAAACCGACCGGTCACGGAGTGATCCTAAAAAGTCAATCTACATGAAAATGTGGCGATGTAGGGCTGGAAGGCTAGGCTCCCCGCGATATGACAATCTAAGTGGATTGAATACGCGGAGTGGGATTGTCCAACTTCGGAGAGACCGGCGACTAGGTGGTTACCGTCATCCGTCCTTAGTGTGGGTCCCAGGTTTATAGAGGGTATGCAGTGCAATGACAGTTATAATATGAGTGCGCGTGTGTGATAGTCAATCTAGGTGATAGATAAAATAGAGATTTTTTTTTGAAAACTAAAAAGAAAAACAGATAGTGGCCGCACCAAGTGGTTGCCTACGTTTCTCCCAATTTAGGAAGACTCAGGCCGTCGTAGTTCCACATAAAGAGAGATAAAGAGAGATAAATAAATTAATTTACAACTCCCGAATCCCCAATGGACCGGACTTTAATTAAATAAAACTCAATCGCACGCAGTTTATAAATAATAATCAATTATTTAAATGACATAGAGATTCGAGTTCTACATCTTAAGGGAGGCCTTAAGATGCGGGAACTCTGCAGATAATGAATTCTGGGATCCCCCTTGCATGTTCGGCTCTCGTCTTGGACTATGAGATAAACGGGAGAAACCAGAAAACAACCAGATTGCCGAGGCCATATCTCGCGCGAGATATGATATCTCGTGCGAGATATGCCTCATCTGAGAGCAGAAAATCGAATTTACAATATTTTTTTTGAAAACCTCTCTTTTAATTTTGACGCAAGTTTAAGCCTCTTAATTTTGAAGTCCCCAGCAGAGTCGCCACTGTAGCGTTGTGAGAAGAATTTTATCTTTTTGAGTCGCCCCCTATATTATTCGTTTGGAGAACATAGAAAAACCATTTTGAAAGAGATTTGGATTCGGGGCTTAGGTTATGGAATGGGTAGGTCAAGGAGCATCCATTCCACCCAATCCGGAGATCGGTCTTGCTAAAGAAAAGAGAGGTTTTCAAAAAGAAGAAGAAAAAGATTTTAAACAATAAAAGATCCATTTAACGGGGTTAAACGGAATGTAGGATCGATTGCTTCGAGACCGTCTCCATGATTAGGAGAGGCTCTAGGCCGATCCTAGATTCAATAGATTTATACCACTCTAACAATCAATTAGAAAGGGATTTAGGGGTTACCTTGCGTGAGGTGATTTGGGTAGAGTTTCGACTCAAGTTTAGAATCGAGTCTTGATATGGACAGAGCTTCGCCTCCATCTTTGACTTGGATCTTGATGTTTGTTTATCAACAAGGTTGACAAACAAACTTTGAGGTGATTTTTAGGGTGATTTCGTATGATTCTTTCAGGGAAAGAAACCAACAAAATATGTGTGTGTTGTGAAATTCTGGACTTTGTCCTCTCTTCTTTTCAACCTTGGAAGTCACCAGGTATTTACAGGGGTTGGGGAAGTGTTGAAGATGAGATCAAACACTTCAAGATGGTTTCAGACTCCAAATTCTATTGGTTGGCCGGATGGATGAAGTTTTATCCCGAAAAGAGGTTGAAATCGACGAGGAAACTGCCTTCTGCATGCTGCAGAGGGAGGATATCTTGCGCGAGACATGCCATCTCGCGGCAAGATATTGCTTCTGTGGACAATTCCGTCATTTCCTCGTTATCTCGTATGCAGTTTAGTCCCAAACTAACGGTGGTTAGTCAAAACTTAACGAAACATGACGAAATGGTGGATTTCTACTTCTTGACTCAAAGCGAGACTCGGAGTCTTATAAATATGATCCGACGTGTTCAGAATGGGGTGTCTACAACAGCCAATTTCAAATAAATGTACAAATTATGGTTATATCGGTCACAAGGCTTACGAACTTGAAGCACCTATCTGGACCCACTGAGTCTAAAAGCTCAGGTGGTGGCCAGGTATGGCTGCCAAAGAGGAACTAACTCTTTGGACCCAAAAGAATAAGGGGGACCATAAGCTTATTGTTTTATTTCAGGAATGCTTAATGGCCTCAACCGATGCCGGTAAGAATGTTTGGATTATGGACAGTGGATGCTCTAGGCATATGACTGGACATGCCGATCTCCTAACCGATCTTGAAGAAGCATCTGGTCCTCCAGTTGTCTTTGGTGACAACGCAAAGGGTAAAATTATTGGTTGTGGATCCATCATAAGAGGTACAGTTACTGTACATAAGGTATCTTTGGTGTATGGTCTGAAACACAACCTTCTTTCTATATCACAATTTTGTGATAAAGGTATGCATTGTATTTTCAATTCTTCCACTTGTTATGTGAAAAACATTGCTACAGGTGAAACCCTTCTCACTGGATATCGAAAAGGTAACGTTTATGCTATAGATTTAAATAATGTTTCGGATGTTACTAATGTTTGTTTTGTAGCTAAGAACATCAGTGAGAATTCCTGGCTATGGCACAAGAGACTCAGTCACTTGAATTTCAAATACCTATCCAAGCTGGCCAATAAAAATCTAGTTGCCGGCTTACCTCAAGTGTTTGCTGACCATGGAAGGAAATGCAGAGCCTGCCAGTTAGGAAAACAACATAAAGAATCATTCCACAACAAGCTCTGCATGTCCACTTCTAGGTGCCTCCAATTGCTACATATGGATCTATTTGGCCCCACAACAACTGCCAGTTTAGGGGGTAGCAGATATGCTTTGGTTGTTGTAGACGATTTCTCAAGATATACCTGGGTGGAGAAGTCTGCTTCAAAAGACGATACATATGAAGTTGCCACCAGATTATTCCGTCTACTACAAGCCCAAAAAGAATGTGACATCATCAGTATGAGATCAGATAATGGAACGGTGTTCAAAAATATTGGAATCACTCAGTACTGTGATGATCACGAAATAGACCATAATTTCTCAGCTGCTGGAACACCGCAACAAAATGGTGTAGTTGAGAGAAAGAACAGAACGTTGATCGAAGTTGGAAAAACAATGATATCCAAAGCTAGGCTTCCCAAGTATTTTTGGGCCGAAGCTATCCATACAGCATGCTTCACCCAGAATAGATCATTAGTCAACAAGTTTCACAACAAGACCCCTTATGAGCTGTGGCATGGCAGAATTCCCAACATTGGTTTCTTCAAGATCTTTGGCTGCAAATGCTATGTACTTTACAACGGTAAAGAGCGCCGAGGTAAATTTGATGAAAAATCTGATGAAGGTATCTTTGTTGGCTATGCCAAGCACAGTAAGGCATTTAGAGTTTTTAATAAACGGTTGTTGAAAATTGTTGAATCTGTTCATGTTACTTTTGATGAATTTGATTTGCTAGAGTCTGACAAGGCTCCAAATAGTACTGATAATTCTGGTGTGTTTGAGACAGGTGAATCCAGCAATCAAAATTCCAATCAATCCACCAGTACCAATGCAAATCAACCTCCAGCTCAGCCTTCAGCCTCTAGTGGTGTAACCTGTAGAGACCTAGTTGATGACTCCTTCTTTCCTCAATCGGTTAGACAATCAAGTAGACAAACTCCTTTGACCGATCAAGTACCAGCTAGTCCTCATGTTACCATTCCTAATTCACCACCTGAAGCTGAACCAATTTCAAATGTCAACTTACCGTTTCCCTCTCCACTAACCGATCACCATCAGTCAGCATCACCCTCACCTAACCGATCTCCCCAACCGGTCACACCTCCCTTAGCCGATTCGACTCCTACAATAGAAACCTTAAGACAAGAATAGGTCAGGAAAGACCTTCCTAGGGAAGTGAGAACAGTTAGAGATCATCCTTTGGAGAATGTGATTGGTGATGTCTTTGGTTCAAGAATGACTAGAGGCCAGTTAAGAAACATGGAGAATCAACATGGATTATTTTCCTCTGCTATGGACTCAAATATAGAACCAAAAAAGACTGAAGAAGCACTTGATGACCCCATCTGGGTAGAAGCTATGCAAGAAGAGCTTAACCAGTTTGATAGATGCAATGTATGGGAACTAGTGCCTAGACCTAGTGATCAAACAGTGATTGGAACGAAATGGGTTTATAGGAATAAATTGGATGAGTCTGGAAAAATCACAAGAAATAAGGCTAGATTAGTGGCGAAAGGATATAGACAGGAAGAAGGCATAGATTATGATGAGACCTTTGCTCCCGTAGCTAGATTAGAAGCCATTAGGTTATTTCTTGCCTATGCAGCCTACAAAGAGTTTAAACTATATCAAATGGACGTGAAAAGTGCCTTTCTCAATGGAGAACTTCAAGAGCTTGTATATGTAGAGCAACCTCCTGGATTTGAAGATTCCAAGAAGCCTAATCATGTCGACAAATTGAATAAAGCTTTGTATGGCCTCAAGCAAGCACCTCGAGCATGGTATGAAACTCTCTCCAAATTCCTACTTAGTGAGAAGTTCTAACGAGGTAAAATGGATACCACTTTATTTATTGTAAAGCATAATGGTCATTCATTGTTAGTTCAAATATATGTTGATGACATTATTTTTGGATCTACTAACGAAAAATTATGCAAGAGATTTGAGAAGCTTATGAAGAGCAAATTTGAGATGAGCATGATGGGTGAGCTAATATTTTTCCTTGGACTTCAAGTTAAGCAAACCCAAGAAGGTATTTTTATCAATCAAGCCAAATACACCAAAGATCTAATCAAGAAATTTGGTCTTGATTCCGCTCATCCTCAAAGCACTCCAATGGCCACAAATATACACCTTGACAAAGATGAGTCCGGTAAGAAAGTAGATATGACACTCTACCGAGGTATGATATGATCTCTACTTTACTTAACCGCAAGTAGGCCAGATATCATGTTTGCCGTATGTGTATGTGCTAGATTTCAAGCTGACCCTAGAGAATCTCATTTACAAGCTATTAAAAGAATTATTAGATATCTTGTGGGAACTGCCAATTTAGGTTTGTGGTATCCAAAAGATTCATTATTTACACTAATTGGCTACTCAGATGCTGATTTTGCAGCTTGTAGGGTCACCAGGAAAAGTACCAATGGAACTTGTCAATTTTTAGGTAACCGATTGGTTTCCTGGTCGTGCAAGAAACAAGCATCAATTTCCACTTCTACGACTGAGGCTTAGTACATAGGCTTTGGGAGTCATTTGTTCTGATTATATGTATGAAGTAACAACTAGTGGACTATGAAATCCCCCAAGAAGTGTGTCCTATCTATTGTGATAACACCTCAGCCATTTTAGTCTCCAACAATCCTGTGATGCATTCAAAGACTAAGCACATAGACATCAAATATCACTTCCTCAAAGATCATGTTGAAAAGGGTAACATCGTTCTTTTAAAAGTCCATACTGATTATCAATTAGCTGATATTTTAATAAAACCCTTGGACATTAAAAGATTTGAATTCCTTAGAGGAGAACTAGGCATGATTGATATTTATTAATTTATTGTGCTAACTTTGTTGCCTGTGTAAGCTCTCAATTGATCATGGTGGTCCCTCAGATACTCGCGCTGACTGGTGCCCTTGACCGGTTCATATAACCGGTATGCAAGAAATCCTAAACCGACAACTCCTAACCGGGAGAAGATATCATTAACCGATGGCCCATAACCGAAGCAAAGTTCTCTCCTAACCGGTCATTACCTTCGTCCCTGACCGATCATAGTCTAACCGGTTACCTCCGTGACTGGTCAAAGCCTTAAGAAGTGACGTCAATCGATAGCCAGCCTAACCGATCGATTCATTACCTAACCGACGAACTGCGGCCGGATTACTATTCCCAATTCATTTTCAACCGGCTCGTCCCTACCGATCGGTCACATCAATCAAATCAGTCGCTTCACCGCTTCACCCTATCCTGACACATCATAAAGTTATTGCCTACTCCTTCCCACTACCGTCCTTTCTGTCCTTATTGTTTGATCAATTTAAAATTTTTGATCAAAAAGGTAACTTCTGTATCATTCCAATTTATCAAAAGGTTATCTTTTTGTTCATTATTGCATTATTGTTTAACTATTGCACACACGTACCTATTTTTACGCCTCCATATTTAAAATCGTGTTCAATATTTTTAATATCCGTGCATGTCAGTTGAAACGTTTTATTTTTGTCCTTTCAAATTTAAAAACCCCTCCATCTTCTTTCTCTCTCCACTATAAAAGGAAATTCAAAAACCTCATTCAAACTTTACAAACTCTCTGGATCTCTCTCTCTCTCTCTGCAAGGTTTCGAGTATTTAAAGCTAACAAATCATTTTAGTTTTTCTCCGTTATTCATCTTTAAAGCTTCTTTGGTAAATTATTTAAAGAACACGAACACTTATCAAGATATAAACTCATTCTCATTTTTCTATCCTTGATATTTGTTCTAACTTAAAATGTTTTGACCTTTGATTCTCTAACAGATGGCTCCCAAACCAACCAAAAAAGACATCTTCGGAGGTTACATTCTCCCAAGCTTCTTCAAATCAGAGGAGGGAAAGCTTTTGCAAGCAATGTTGACTGCTGCTGGTCTGTTACCGTTCTTGATGCCAGAGGGAAACGATGACATCATGTTTGAGTTAGTGAATGAATTCTTCAACAATGGAGATGTGGATGAGTCTTTGAAGCCCGGTGTTATGTCCCATATTTCCTCAACCGTTGGTGGTGTATCGGTTGTTTTCTCTCCATGCTCCATTGCCGATGCCTTCCCTACCGTTCCCTCAACCGGTTCATCCTCCATCATTTCCAAAGACATGGAGTTAGCCTAGGCAAGTGTTCGTGGTACCGATCCCTTCGTGACCGTTGAAGGAAACAAGAAAGCTGATCTTGATGCAGCTCATTACGCTCTAGCTGAGGTGATTGACCGATGTGTAATTTGCCGGTCTGGTTCCCATCATTGTATTACTATGATACAATGGGAAGCCATTGCAGTTGTGATACTTCAAAGAAACTTCAATTGGTGCTCTTTCATCTACAGAGTAATCTTAATTGCATTCAAGAAGTTCAAGAAGGAGAAGCATCTGACTAGGACGAAAAAAGCCAAGCCTTATCACTATCTTCTAATGAGTAGGATCCTTATGAGAATCCCATCCATTTTCACTATATCTGGTAATCAGCCCTCTGTCCCAAAATCTTTTGTCAAGGCATTTGACAAGGCTGATCAAGCAAGAATTCTCAAGGAACCCAAAGCAATGGCTGCAACTGCTCCCTTAACCGATGCTCAACGGGTCAAAAAGAAGCCTTCTCAGCCGAAGAAAAAGAAGCCAACCGATGCTCCCAAACCGGTAGCTGAACAAGCCAAGCCTGCTCAACCGATCCCCTTACTGGCCAAAAGAAAATCTCCTGATCATGATGATGATGATAATGAACCAATTTCTATCGTCATACGACCCAGAAAGACAGCCAGAAAATCAGCCAAACCTCTAACTCCTCCAACCTCCTCAAAATCAAAACCAATCCCAAAAACCCCTTTCCAAATTGCCAAGGAAAATGCTGAAAGAAGAAAGAGGATTGAGGCAGATATCACTTCCTTCATACCATTCATTCCAAATCGGTTACTCGGTCATGATACCCTAACCGATGATGTTCCTATCACCGGTCATGCTTCTAACCCCTCTTTCCGGCGCTGTCAATCGATTAGAGATCCCACATTCCATATCTTCCACAACAATCCTTGGTCCTTGCCACCGTTCATTCGGAAACTTCTTCAATTCCATGAGATCAACAAGTCTTTCGTACCGGTTGGCAATCTTCAAGATTACATTGATTTTGGAAACCGACATGAAGAGAAGGGTGTTTACTTCAGCCGACAGTGCAGACTCAGAGACTATGACATTTCTTCTTCTCGGCTCAGCCTCATCAAAATGTAAACAAATTCTTTGATCAGCTTCCTCTCAAGTGGAATCTTTTGTTTGGCTCTTTCAGGGATAGATTGAGACAGGACATGATGGTCCAATCAGTATGGGCAGATTTTGCCTTTCTCTATGGAGCCAGAGACACTTTGATTGAGACTGACCTCTATCAGTCTGGGAGATATGAGATGGAGTTTGACTCTCTTCCCAACTTTGATTCTGAGCCTGTGTGTCTTGGCCCCAGGAAGAATCAGTTAATTAGGAATGTTATGGATGTGCTGGACAATCTTTTGGACATGGATGCTGAGCTTAAGGTGGCTGGAAACATATCCCTAGCCGATTTCTTTTCTGCTGTTCAGTCCAACACAACCAAGTGGCCTACAGTTACTGATGCTGAGATTGATGCAATGTTTGAAGATGATGATGATGAGGAGGATAAGGAGCAATCTGATGACTTTGCTAAGTCTAGCTCTAGTTCCAGTTCTAGTTCAGATGGTGGTGATAAACTGAGCCGAATGAAGAGTGTGGAGCATGTTTTTACTACTCTTGAACCTATGGCAACGGTTAGGAACATTGGAGGAGGCCTCACCGACACGTCACCGGTTACCATCATAGGAGGAGGCATTGCTGCCCAACCGGTTACTACTCAACCGATGGTATCCTTACCGGTCCCTTCACCTCTAGCAGATGTATCTGCTGAACCGATTAGAGAGCCTCAAGCGACTGCTGCTGAAGACATTGAAATGCAACAGGCCCTGGCTGCCAGCTTATTTGACATTGAACAAAACCGGTTGCTAGCAAGAGCTGAAGCTATGGCCACTGCTCAAGCTGTTCAAGCTTCTCTTTTGGACAGTTAACCGAGAAGCCCCTTATCGATATCTCTGCCGATCCTTCTACTCCTCCAACTGATCAGTCTCTTGCCATTCAAGTTTTTACTCCTCTACCGGTCCAAGACTCCTCAATTTCTGCAATTCCATCAACCGGTCCTCAAGCCATCTCGGTCAGCTCTTCAACCGATGACTCCTCAACCGACAGTGATGGCGTTGCTGATACTGACCCTTCACCAGATAATCCTCAACCGGTTACTAAGGATGAGCTTAACCGAACCGTGGTGGTTAGAGATCTTTGTGAGTTGTATGATGCCCTGGTTGCGAGCATGGTTAAGTCCAATCAGGAGGAGGAGGAAAAAAGGTTTGAACGCATGGAGCATGGATATGCGAAGGATTTGGCAAACTATGTTGTTGCTCTTCAGGAGAAAGATGAAAGAATCATTGACCTTGCCTCCCAATTAGGGGTGTAAATGGTTCGGTTTGGTTCGGTTTGGGGGAATTTACAGACCGAACCACGAGTCATCGGTTTGGAAAAATTCTAAACCGAACCGAACCATGAAAAAATTCAAACCGAACCAAACCAAACCGCTATGGTTTGGTTCGGTTTGGTTCAAACCGCGGTTCAATTATGCGGTTCAGACCGCGGTCCAGACCGTGGTTCAGACCATTATTTAGACTACGGTTCAAACCACGATTCAGACCGCAACTCATTTTCATATTGTTTAAATTTTCCGTTATCATGGAGGAAGAGCGAAAAATGCGAGTGTTTAAGAGACTAGAGGAAGTAAGAGGTCGAAGTAAGAAAAAAATTTTACAATGGCAATCGTGGAGAGAACTTTGTTATTTAGGTGTCGTTATGAAGATAACAAATGATGAAATTAATATTAACTAAAATAGAAAACAGGGGTTATGATTAGTTTATGTAAATTTTAATAAAGATACAAAAATATTAAATAAGATACATAACAAGGGTTATGATTAGTTTATGTAATGTGGTTCGGTTTGGCGGTTTGGTCTCACGGTTCGGTTTGGTGGTTCGGTTTCGCGGTCTCAAACCGCGGTTTGGTTTGGTTCGGTTCGGTTTGGTTTGGTTTGGGAGGGTCAGACCACAAATCAAACCGAACCATGTGGTTTGTCAATATTTGAGACCGAACCGAACCATTCATACTTGAAAACCAAACCAAACTTCATGGTTTGGTTCGGTTCGGTCTCAAACCGCGGTTTGAACCGAACCACTTACACCCCTACTCCCAACTCGCTGCTGCAAACCAATCCCAGCAAGAACTTCTCAACCTTGCCCAAGCCTCTCAAGCCGACCTCAAGATTGCTACCGATAAGATCAAAAAGCTAAACCTCAAGCTGAAGGAGGCTGAGCAGAAGCTGACCGATCTAGCCTCATTGTTCAGAAAAACCAACACCGAAAGGATTAAGCTGAAGTCTGAAAATGAAGTGCTCAAGAAGTTGCTTACCGATCGTGATGCTGAGAGGTCAGCTAGGAAGAAAAGGAAGAGAGAAGAGAAGGAAGAAAAGAAAGCCACTGCAAAGAAATCTCGGCCCGATCCGGTTACTTCATCGACTTCACCAGCAGATCCCAAGGCAGCCCCAGTAGGATGACCTGTTTCCACTTGTTTGAGAGAATGTAATCGATGATGACTATGTCTTTCAATCTTTCCCTAAACCGGTTGCAGCCTTATCAATGAGATTTCCTTGAACTCAAATTTTTATTGCTTTTGAATGATTTGCTTTTCCTTAACTTTCCTTTGAATTATTTTTGAATGATCCAACTACTACTAACTGTTTCATTTTGCAGGTTTACTCATTCAAAATCCTTTTTATTTTACCTTGCTTTTATTTAAGCTTTCACTTTGTTTGTAAGCTTACTTAGGTAGCATCAAGTTGTCACTTGTCTTAGGGAATGACATACTTAATAGATAAATATTTGTCATTCTTTTACTGAGTCAAGGTGGTGCTAACCTAGGGTGATTGGACTTAAGCAATTAGGAGGAGATTGTTAGTCAAATATATGCTTAAGTTTTAGAATTGCTTAATCCCAATCACAACAAGCATTATTATGGACCCCTAAAATTAATTAGACCAAAAAGAATTTTTCTATGTATCATAGGTTTCCTTAGTGCTAGTGCCAGTGTTTTAAATTTGTAATTTTCTCAAGGCATGAAGACTTGAAGAGCTGAAGTTATTCTCCATCAGTTTGTGAGCTACGTGTTTTTGAAGCTTTCCTTAACCGGTTGGTCCCTCAATCGGTCAGAGGTCCTTGACCGGTCAGGCAAATTCTTAACCGATCAGCTAAGGTCCTTACCTTACTGATTAATCCCTTACCGGTCCTGGTCCTTAACCTGTCCAACCAGTCAAGCTTCTCCATCAAGCTTCCTTTCAGCCAACCTAATCGAAGCATTTATTACTCCCAACTACCCAGCCACTACTTTAGCTAAAGTGGGTAAAGCAATATGCTGAATAGATGCTGAAGTGACATTCCTGCGGCTGTCAGAAGCTCAAAATGGATTATCAAAGTAACCAGTACTCACATCCCTTCAACCACTCAAGGAAAATCTTCTCTCTCCTATCTCAGCCATTAAATGCAAAGATACTCCCATTCAAAGGCATGCCTGTTCAAGTCATCATTGCAACCTCTTCAAAGACAACGGCTCCTTCATTTGAAGTTCACTATAAATAGCTTCCCTGGACCATTGAAGAAGGTTGGTGCATTTATGATCCTTGAGAGTGAGCTGCTTTGAACTACCAACCTGCACATTCCCTAGTTCAAGACATTCAATACAAGTCCCCTCTTTCACTAGACATCTCTGTAGGACTTATACACTGAGCACCTCAATCAATACTGTAATGTTCCTTCATTAGACTACTTATGGAACACATTGATTGATTCACACACAACACCCTAGAGAAATCAGCTCAACTTGTGAGCACATCTCTAGAAAACACCAGGTTTTTATTGTAGCATGATCCGTTAGTGGTCACCTTTAGTTTAGCAGCCTTCAATAATTGGCTTGCAACTTGTAATAGGTAGGATCCATTAATAGCAGTGCACTTTTACAAATCCGAGTTCTGATCAAACTTGGTAAAGGACGTAGCAGTTATTTAACACTGTGAACCTCTTCAAACAACGTGTCATTCTTCTGTGTGTTTGTTAATTTTGGTATAGTTGTAACTGGTTGATAATCTCTTGACCAGTCACAACCTGTTGATTCCTACTACTGCTTACTTGTTTGTCTTACTTGGAAAAGATATTTGTCCTTCATGAGATTTTAACTTAACGTTTGATGTCCTTCTAACCAATATCCGCTGCTTAAACCTTTCCTCACTGGTTAGAAAGTTCAACATAATATTTTCATAGATTAAACATGTTGTTAGCAAAAAGTTTTTAACAGGCTATTTACCCCCCCCCCTCTAGCTTGATTCCTACCATTTGGGACCTAACAAAAAGCAAGTTTGAGATGAGCATGATGGGAGAGTTAACATTCTTCCTCGGGCTTCAAATCAAACAATGCAAGGAATCTTCCTCAGCCAAACCAAATAAACAAAGGAGTTGATAAAGAAGTTTGGACTAGAGAATGCAAAAGCATACGATACTCCAATGGCCACCGGCAATAAGCTAGATAAAGATCTAAAAGGTAAGAAGGTTGATCAAACCTTATATCGAGGTATTATTGGCTCATTACTTTATTTAACTGCTAGTAGGTCAGATATCATGTTCAGTATCTGTGTATGTGCTCGCTATCAAGCAGATCCCAGAGAAGCACATTTAAGTGCAGTCAAGCGTATAATCCGCTATTTATCTGGAACAACTAACCTTGGACATTGGTATTCCAAAGATTCGAATTTTGATCTCGTAGGTTATTCAGATGCAGATTATGTAGCTTGCACAATTGACAGGAAAAGCACTAGTGGTACTTGTCATTTCCTTAGAAATAGACTAGTTGCTTGGGCCAGCAAGAAGCAAACATCAGTTTCAGTGTCAACCACAGAGGCTGAGTATATTCTTCTTTGGAAGTTGTTCTTTATCAAATCCTTTGGATGAAGCAGCAGTTGGTGGACTATGGAATTGAAGAAAGAAATTGCCCAATCATGTGTGACAACACTTCAACAAATTCAGTCTCCAACAACCCTGTCATGCACTCCAAGACCAAGCATATAGATATCAAGTATCATTTCCTCAAAGACCATGTGGAAAAGAGGAATATCCATCTAGAGTATGTGGGAACAGACAACCAGATTGCTGACATCCTCACCAAAGCTCTGGACTTCAAGAGGTTTTCTTTCCTCAGAGGAGAAATGGGTATGCTAGAACTTAAATAAGTCCATATTTTTATTTGCTAACTTGTGTGTTGAGTATATGGATATTTAGGTTGAAATTCATGTTGAGGTCTCAATCCTCACCCCTGTTGAAACCGCGTATATTCAAACCATATGCAGTCAACCGCATGCAGACAACTGCACATTCCTAACCGCTACCTGCAGCACTGACCGTATGGATCTCAACCGCATTTCAACTTAGAGTCATTTGTGTTTTGTTTTTTAGTTTTCACCCTTATATGTAAAAAAAACATGTTCAAATTCCATTTTTTTTGACACGTGGACCAGGTATGTTTTCCTTATTTATTTTTTGGTCCTCATTTTGGCATAAGGGTATATTTGCAAAATGTTTTCCCACGTTATTTCAAATTTTAAAAGCATTTAATGCAAAGGGAACATTAGCATTTAATGGCCTTCATGTCAGCCGTCATTGGCTGATGTGTAGAAGCTGAAAGGGTGTAACATTTGTAATGATTCACTATGTTGGATAGTGGAACCATCCCTTCAGCTGCCAAGACCCTAAAACCTGCCTATAAATAGAATACATCCCCTCCAATTCAAACTCTTTTCACTGTCTTCTCTGATATTTGTACCCTCAAGTGTCAGTTTCTACCGAACTTACTTTCTCTCTCTTCTCAAACCTTCATAAACCTTAAATATTTTTCAAAATTTCTTTCAATGGCACCCAAGAAGCCCTTCACTGATATGGTATGATTTATGTACTTCATCTCTTTACTTTATGTAAATCATTAACTGTTGAAACTGCCATTGATGAATATCCCAAAACCTTCGAAGCTTTGAACTGATTTTTGTCCATATTTGCTTTATTTCTTGATCATTCTGGATGAAATTAGTTGGGTTTTGTTCGGATTCATGCCTAGGTTAAGATTATATATTTTATTTCATGATCAATACATGTTCTGGGTACTTATTTAGGATTTTTAGGTTTTTCTTTTTCGAAAACCCACTTTCTTGTTTTTGATATTTCTTGATGATTCTGAATAAAGGTTGAATTTTTAGTGTTATATTCATATTCCATTTCCCAATGTAATCATTTTGATATATTATTTGCTGATTTTGGATCACTTTTGATAAATCTCTGTTCTTCATGTTCTTCGTGTTCTTCGTGTTCTTCCTGCATTCATGTGACTGTTCATAAGCCTTTTCAAAAATTTCTTATGTTTTAGGTTTCTATGATTTTCAATCTTGTTTTTCCATACTTAGAATATTTTAAGAAAATTTTTGGAACTTAATCTTTGCATTTGAACCGCATTCATGTCTTCAACCAGATGCTTCGTGCTTGAAACTGCAAGCTATCAACCGCTTATCCTTTCTGTTTCAAACCGCATGTTCATTATAATTGTAAAACCGCAAGTTGCTAACCGCGTATCTTTTGAACCGCATGCTGCTTTACAATTTAGTTTGAATTTACTTAAAGTATTACTTAGTATATAGGCTGGAAACCAAGACCTTCCCCACTGGCACTTCTTGGAAGTGTGGGATAACTTTGGATTATAATGTCACGTACTAGTAATCATACTTTTATATTTTCTTATGTATTTCCTGCCTTGTATGCACAGTATACTTGGGGTTTGAAGTTTTTCAATTTTCAAACCGCAAAAAGATGAGATTGAAGAAAGCCGTTGAACCGGATGGTATACCAATTGAGGTTTGGAGATGTTTCGGGGAGAGGGGAGTAGATTGGTTAACAACGCTATTTAACAAGATATGGAGAGTTAACACAATGCCATTGGAGTGGCGGAAGAGTACTCTGATCCCTTTGTATAAGAATAAAGGTGATGTCCAAGATTGTGCCAACTATCGGGGGATCAAACTAATGAGCCATACTATGAAACTTTGGGAAAGAGTGATTGCACAAAGGCTGAGAAAAATTGTGGATATTTCGGATAACCAATTTGGGTTTATGCCAGGAAGATCGACTATGAAGGCAATATATCTTATGAGACAAACCATGGAGAAATATCGGGATCAAAAGAAAGATTTGCATATGGTTTTCATTGATTTGGAGAAGGCATATGATAAAGTGACAAGAGAGGTAATTTGGTGGGCATTAGCAAAGAAGGGTGTTTCAAAGAAATATATTGATATTATCAAGGACATGTATAATGGAGTTAGTACTTGTGTACAGAGACTAGTGTTGGAAAGGCGAAGAGTTCCCTATAAAGATTGGAGTGCATCAAGGTTCGCACTTAGCCCCTTTCTTTTTGCTTTGATAATGGACGAATTGACGAGTCGGTCAAGATGATATACCAAAGTGTATGTTTGTTCGCGAGATGATATTGTCTTTGATTGATGAGACAAGAGAGGGTGTTGAAAGTAAATTGGAGTTGTGGAGACACACTTTGAAATCTCGAGGTTTTCGATTAAGTAGAAGCAAGGCCGAATATTTGGAGTGTAAGTTTAGCGAGTTGGAAGTAGGGAGGCGGGGCGGTCACATTTGATGGAAATATTATCCAAGCTTCGAGTTTTCGCTATCTTGGATCCATTATCCAAAAGGATGGAGAATTAGATGGAGATGTGGCTCATAGAATTAAAGCAGGTTGGTTGAAGTGGAAGAGTGCTACAGGGTTTCTATGTGATCGCGGCATGCCCGATAGATTAAAGGGAAAATTCTACCGCACGGCAATTAGGCGGCATTACTTTACGGCATCGAATGTTGGGCCGTAAAAACGGTGTCACGTGCATAAGATGAATGTGGCGGAGATACGTATGCTTCGATGGATGTGCGGTCATACAAGAAAGGATCGATTGGGGAATGAGGTGATCAGAGATAAAGTAGGAGTTGCGTCCATTGAGGATAAAATGAGGAAAAATCATCTACGGTGGTTTGGACATGTGAGAAGGAGACCGAGTGATGCACCGGTTAGGAGGCCGGAACAGTGGAGAAATGATAAAATGGCGAGGGGTAGGGGAAGACCCAAACAAACTTGGATTAGAGTAATTGAAAATGATATGAATTTACTTGGAGTGGATGAAAGTATGGTGTTGAAGAGGTCGGAGTGGAGGGCAAAAATTCATGTGAGGGGTTGATTTTTTTATTTTTATTTTTATTTTTATTTTTTATTTTTATTTTTTATTTTTTATTTATTTATTTATTTTTTTTATTTTTTTATTTTTATTTTTTTTATTTTTCACGATAACATATGAGGATTCATGTTAGCCGACCCCAAATTATTTTGGGACTAAGGCTTTGTTGTTGTTGTACTATTGCTAACCGCATGAGTGCTCAAACCGGTTGTAAACTGTGAATCTTTAAATGGATCTAACTTTAACATTCTCTTGTGTAGGATCCAAAATTCTTTCTGCCAGGTTGGAAGATAAATGAACCTGAATTGAAGACAGATGCACTTGGCAGAGAATTGATCAGAAGGTTGGATGCTTCAGGAATTCTTCCGCTCTTCAACAAGAAGTAGACCTATACTATTCCTGCCTTCGTGGACCAATTCTATGCAACTGCAAAGCCGGGACAACGAAAACTTGTAGATGGAAAGAAGATCAACTGCCTGATTGGCACTGTTGAAGGCTTTGATGTCTCCATAGATTATCTGGACATTCGAAGAACTTTCGAATTCAATGTTTCTGGTGCTCCTCTAACTGTTAGTCAGGTGGTTATAGATGCAACAGCTGCTACAACTGCTGGTGATCTCTCCTCCTTGACTGGGTATTACAAGAAGGTGCCAAGGAAGGCTTTTGGTGAGCTAATGAGCCACTTATGCTATCTTGTTGGGAAGTCTGTTTGTGGGAAGACAGGAAACCACAACAACTTCACCTCTCAGCATTGGATGTACTGCACTGCCATCTATAATGGAATCAAACTCCATTGACCCAGGATTCTTCTGAGAGAGCTTGCCAACAGCATTGATACCTATCAATCAAAGACCAAGCATAAAGATACAAGATGGAGACCCTTCTGCAGACTATTAACTGCCATCTTTGCCAACTACCAACATTTGGAAGACTTGAGGATCTCCACTCCAGAACTTTCTGTGCATTGGGGAAATGAGGAATCCCTAGGTTTAAGGGTGTACCACAACTTCAGACACTCTTTTGGAAATGATGAATATAAATCCTTATATGAAGCTGATACCTATCAACCCAAGGAACTTTTTGTGGAAATGACTCCTCAGACTGCAGTTTAAGGCATTGGCAAGGCAATCAAGAAGGCTTCAAGGAAGCTAAATCCTGCTGCTAAACCGCCTGCAAAGAAGGCTAGAACCGCACAAGCCAAACCGCGTGCTGCTGCTGCTGGTGCTGGTCCTAGCAAGAAGGGTAAGGAAAAGATGACCCTGATTGATGAACCTGAAGAAGAAGAAGAAGAAGAAGAAGAAGAAGAAGAAGAAGAAGAAGAAGAAGAAGAAGAAGAAGAAGAAGAAGATCAAGGTATTCCAAATCTGGTTGCAAGAGCCAGTAAGGCCAAGCAAACCAAGGTGGTTCTGGACAATCTGTCCCAAGAGGATTTGGCTGCCTATTATAAGGCTGAGATAGCCAGGATTGAAAAGGAAGCAGTTGAGAAAAGGGCTACAAAAGGAAAGACAAAAGAACCTGAACCCTAACCGCAACCACCTCCTTCCCAACCGCAGCCTGCTAACCAACCGCCTATATCTCAACCACCTCCAACTCAAACACTTATCCAAACTCCACCTCAATCCCCCATCCAATCTCACCATTCCTCACCAGCCAAATCTCCCTCACCTATACTGCCTTCCCCCTCTCAACCGCATAGAGCTTCAACCGCTTAGGGGGAGAATCCCAAGAAAAGGAGGTTCAAACAAATAGCCAAGAAGAAAACCCCAACTAAAGGGTCCAAGCATTTTCTACAACGTGTGGCCCAACAACCTCCTTCTCCAACTCCTTCTCCATCCCCATCTCCTTCTCCTTCTCCTTCACCTTCAAATTCTAACTCTCATACCCCCTTTGTAAATGACTCAAACTTAGGCCCAGCCTTTTCTGAATGGACCTCCAAACCATCTGTTGGCTTAGCCATTTCTATGTCTCAAAATAGAACTCCAACCCCTTCACCTCCACATTCCAACATCTCCCTATCCCCTCCTCTTTCAAACCGCAATCCAGCCCAAACCATTTCCAACCGCAACAGAACTCCTACTCCATCTCCTTATCCTATTCATGAACAAACCCCTCCTGCCTCAAACCGCGCCCAAACACCTCCACATAAAACTCCTACCCCTCCTACTTCACCCCAACAACAGAACACCCCTTCTATTGAAGTCCACACCTCTCAAACTGACTCCTCCTCAGACTCAAATCCCAACACTTCTAACCTTCCAACTTCCACAATTCCTCCTCCTCTAACCGCCCCAATTTCAACCGCCCCAATATCAGCCGCCCCTAATCCCTTACCCCAAACCCTTCCCATTCCACCCTCAACTGCCCAACCTTATACAATTCCAACCGCCCACATATTCCAAACCATAAATACCCAACTACCCCACACTACTCTACCCACCCAAACACCACCCATTGTCCAAACCGCTCTTTCCACATATTCTTAACCGCCTCCATCCTTTACTCCTAATCATTCCACCTCAGCCACCCCTCTATCTGATTACTGCCAAATTCTTTCCACCCTTCAACTCATCCAATCCCAGCTGCTAATCAATCAAGGCCACATGGTCAAGGTCACTTAATCCAACTGCCTCCTGGAAGAATCCAACCGTGCTCTTCAGGCTAGAGTTGACTCTCACACCCAAGAACTGGCTATTCTAAAATCTCAGTTGATGTATGCCATTAAGGGGGAGAGAAGGCAATCAACCGCGGGTGACCAAACCGCAAACATTATTAAAGCCACTGTTGAATCCAGTTTGTCCAATTTCAAACAACAGTTGGCTGATAATGTAATTGAGTATGTTGGTGCTTCTGCCTCTAGTGAAGATGTTAAAAATATGATTGCAATTGCTGGAGACTTAATTTGTGACACTATTGAGCAAGACTTGGAGAAGCTGAAGACTGAGCTGATTGAAGCCTTAAATGCCAGACCGCGGCAGCCAGCTTCAAACCAACCATCCTCAAGCCAAACTGCCCTTGATACCTTGGAAACCAACATTTTGACTGAACTGGACTCCCTAAAAATAGCCTAAATGTTAATATAAACATTGTGGGAGACAGTCTCAAGGCTCAAATTAAAGTTTTTGATGAAGAGGTCAGTGATAGGTTTGAGAACCTCAAAGAAGGATTTAATTCAAAATTGACCGCCAAAATCAGTGAGCTTCAATCCTCCTTGAAGGTAACAGTTGATGTTGAGCCTATCAAAGAAGCCATCTCAACTTAGACCGCTACAATTTAGGGGGGAGATTCATACCTTCTACAACACTCTCAACTCCTCCATCGAACTGCAAGCTGATGAGATCAAGGAGAATCTGGTTGCTAACACCAGAGCAATTGGTGCCACAAATGCAACTTATGCCCATTCAGTTAATGCCCTAAAGACTTTGGAGACCACTCTTGGGAGAACAACTGAAGAAGTCAGGACGTTGAGAAGAACCCTTCGTGGAGAGAGTTCAGCATTCAGACCATCTGGACAACCGGTTCCTAAGCAAGAAGTTACTCAACTGCATCATCAACTGCCTCAGCAACCGCGTCATCAACTGCCTCAGTAACCGCGTCGTCATTAACCTCTCTATGTAATGTCTTTTTGCTGAACATTTATTTTTGCTTGTTGGACCGCACTCTTTGTATTTTTGTCCAACTTCTTTTGTTTTTTTTGTAACCTTGTATTTTGCTTTCCTACCATTATAACATGTAACTGCAAAGGTAGTAATGAAAAATGCATCACTGGTTCCAAAAACTTTGTTCATATCAAACTGCTTGTTTGTAGAACAATGAAACCGCAATGGTCTTAAACCTCATTCAAATATTTTCTAACTTAAAATCATATTTTTGAAATGAAGTTTAAACATTCAGTTTAAACCGCACTTTAAACTTAAACTCATATTTTCTAAGTGCACTGAATGCATTTCTATACTTTTCAAGTTGTAAGTTTCCAATCTTTCAATAGTATAGAAATCTATAGCTTAAGCTAGTGTGTGCATTGATTGGGACATGACTTACCATGTTAATTCTTATGGACATGTTTTTACTAAGTACAATGTTTGCTTTTGCTATAGTAGGTAATGGCATCAATCAAATAGGGGGATATTGTTGGGTATGCATATTTTAACCCTCCTAAATTTAGATTAGATTTGATTGATACCATAACCTCATCTCTATTTTAAGGACTTTAGGCCCATATGTAATGAAGCTTAGACTACAATTTTTTAGCTAAGTTCATTTTATAGAATAGGTTAAATTAGGCTTGAAGACTAGCACAAGACTCATTGGATATGAGGTTGCAGTTCAAATTAGTTTCAGACTGAACCATCAAAACCTCACTTGCAAACCACTTTATACAAATTGCTATGAAGAATTCCTTTGTCTGAAACCGCTCCCTGACTAACTCAGTGCAACCGCCTTGAAGTGAACCGCATTTGTAATGCAGTTCCAATATCTTGACCGCACTGATGAAACCTCCACTGGTGAAACCGCTCTTGTTACAAACACTTCACACCAGACTGCTCCAATAATTGAAGACTTGAAGTGAACCACTTTATGACTGTTGGAATCCACGTCAGCAATGACAAAAGTCAAACACCAAATCTTGTCACGTGATTCAATGTCAGAGAAGATCTGCAAGGATCTTGAAAAGGTGATAGGTGTCCTTCTCTCCTTAACTGCAGCTGAAGTCTGATCAGCTTTGACTGCAAGTTTTGAACAAGGGACAAAAGGTGAATTTGTGGACCAATCAGAAAGCACCAGTACAGTACTTGCTACAGTTGTGTCCAACGGCTAGTTCCTTGGTGCTTGGGTATAAATACCCCTAATCTTCATCACTTGATTTTTGCTTGAAAAATTGAAAGTGTTGTATGTTCATACGAAGTTGAAGCTCTGCCCAGAAAATTTTAGTCCTTTGAATCTTCATCTTCTTTCTTCAAGAAAAATATCCCAGCCCAGAAATCAAGCCTTATACACATCAAGAATCATTGTGCTCTACATCTCATAGATCTATAGAGCCTTGATCTTGCATACACACACACACCTCACTTGTTTAATCATATAGATTATTCATTTGAGATACACCGGTTATAGTCTAGGATTTGATCTTCATAGAATAGATTTTAGATTTGAGTATTGATCTTTGTAACTTGTAATCTCTCATACTCAATATTAAAATCACTCTTAGAAAATACAAGACTAACCATCTTGGTAGTGGACGTAGATCGTTTATTGATTGAACCACTCCAAATATTGTGTTCTTACATTTCTGCATTTATTATTTCCTGTGCTTATTAATTATCTATCTTTTTCTCTGTTTGATCTTATTTACAATTATCCTTAATTGTGAATTGTGTTTGGAGTTAACTTTGTCAAACCTCACTTTTAGTTTTATAAACTGCACATTAAAACCGCTTACCAAAACTGCACCTCTAAAACCGCTTTGTAACTTAAATATTCTGCTGTGCATTTTACAACTCTACTTGCAGTTTCTAACGCTGCAAGCGGTTTTGTAATCCAAGAGGTTGAGTTTTCAAAAGAGGGCAAATAATTTGTAACAGCTATTTACCCCCCCTCTAGCTGTTTTTCACCCTTGTTGCCACCTTTTGGACCAATAAATATAGTGAATATGGGTATATGCGAGGACTGTGTCTTTGGAAAGCAATCGAGAAATAATTTCTCAAGGAAGGGTAGGTCTTTGAGGGAACATATGTTAGATTTGGTTGGCACAGATTTGTTGGGGGGGGAGGCATCACCGGTTACATCTCTGGGTGGTGCAGCATATTACATGACCTTAATTTACTGATAACTCTACAAGGAAGGTCTGGGTTTATTTCTTGAAAAACAAAGATGAGACATTCGAGGTGTTTAAGAAGTAGAGGTACTTGGTAGAGACATATACCAGACTCAAGGTCAAAAACTTGAGGTCCGATAACATGGGGGGGGGAGTATGAGCATGGAAATTTGAAGGAATATTGTGATGTGAATGGTATTGGCATAGTTAAAATCCCATGTCGGAAACCACAACATAGCGGGGTTTCAAAGAGGATGAACAGAACATTGAATGAACGGGCCAGGGCTATGAGATTGAAGTGTGGACTTTCGAAGATGTTTTGGGCAAATGCAGTTAACACAACGACTTTCTTGATTAACATGGGACCATCAGTCCCGCTAGGAAATGGAATTTCTTGAGGAGGCATGGAGTGGTAAACAGATAAATCTATCCTTTCTTCGCGTATTTGGTTGCGTTGCATATGTTCATTTTAATTATGTGGAGAAAACTAAGTTGGATGCTAAGTCTTTGAAGTGTACATTCATTGGGTATAGAGGGGATGACTTCGGGTATAAATTTTGGGATGAGCAGAATCGAAAAGTTATTTGTAGTCGGGATGTCATATTTAATGAGAAACTTTTGTATAAAGACAGGAAGAGTGCAAGTACATCTGATGAGATTAGTTTGGAACCCAAAACTGTTGAGCTAGAGGATATTCCTACCTCGGGTGGGAGCATGGGTTCTGATGACCAAGATTAGGGGGTCATTGAGGATGAACCAAGCACTTTATGACTGGTTCTGTTGTGCAAATCCACAAGACTGTGTGGGTCGCCTGAAAGGTATTCTCCTTCACATTTCTATTTGTTGTTAACAGATAGTAGTGAACCGGAAAGTTATGTAGAGGCTAGTCATAGTGAGCTTAGGGACAAGTGAATAGTTATGATGGATGGACTCACTGATAGCCAATGATACTTGGGAGTTGGTAAAGCTTCCTGAGGGGAAACTGGCATTGCATAACAAGTGGGTTTATAGGATCAAGAAGGAGGGAAATGGCAACATTTGTTATAAGGCAAGGTTGGTTGTAAAGGGCTTTGAATAGAAGTATGGGATTGACTATACAGAGGTCTCCACTACGATTGTGAGGATGACCACTATCATAATGGTTATGGGTTTAGTAGCTGCAGAGAACTTGTTGTTAGAGCAGATGGATGTAAAGATAGTATTTTTTCATGGGATTTGGAGGAGGTAATTTGTGTGGTACAACCACAGGGTTACTTATCTAAGGGTAATGAAGAGTTGGTTTGCATATTTAAGAAGTGCTTGTATGGCATAAAACAAGCTCCTTCGCAGTGGTATAAGAAGTTCGATGGATTCATGCACGACATTTAGTTTGTTAGATATGAGGCATATCATTATTGCTACTTCAAATGGTTTAACAACAGATACATAATCTTGCTTTTATGTATAGACGATATGTTGTTAGCGGGCTCTAGTGATCGAGAGGTAAACAAATTAAAGGGACAGTTGTTAGAACGTTTTGAGATGAAAGATTTGGGGACGGCTAGTCCATTTTGGGTCTGCGGATTTTTTGAGATAGGAAGACTAGGAAGTTGTTTCTTTCGCAAGCCGAATATGTCAATAAGGTATTGGGGAGATTCGACATGAAGGGAAAATCAACGAGTACACCATTTGGTAGCCACTTTAAGCTATCTAAAAAGTACTCATCCAGGGAAAAGGAGGAGCATGCTCAGCTGAAGAAGACTCCATATGCTTCGGGAGTTAGGAGTCTGATGTATGTCATGGTGTGTACAAGGCCAGATATTGCTCATGCGGTTGGAGTAGTCAGCCAGTTCATGGGTAATCCAGGGAAACAACATTGGGAAGTGGTTAAATGGATCCTAAGGTACTTGAGGGGTACTACTGGTATGGCCTTATGTTTCACATGCAAGGGTGTCGAGTTAGCGGGTTATTTGAATGCAGATTTGACATCACGTGATGTTGATAACAGGAGAAGTACTATGGGTTATGTGTTTACATTGGGTGGTACATCAATTTCCTGGGCTTCTAAGTTGCAGAAGGTCATGTCACAGTCGATTGCTGAAGCATAATATGTTATAGTGACTATGGCAAGCAAGGAGATGGTATAGTTGCAGAGCTTCTTGAGTGAACTTGGGAAGGACCAGAATGATAATGTGCTCTACAGTGATAGTCAGAGTGCTATTCATCTTGCGAAGAATCCAACGTTTCATTATAGGACGAAACACATTGAGCTGAGGTTTCATTACATCAGGTACCTCTTGGAGCGAAAGATCTTAAAGTTTCAGAAGATTCAAGGATCGGAGAACCTGACTGATATGTTGATAAAGGTTGTGAACCTTGATAAGTTGAAGCTATGTATAGCTTTAACTGGGCTTGGAAACTAGGAGAGGAGGCCGGCACTGCAATGATCAAGGTGAGCGGAAGGACCACCCAGAATAAGTGGAAGCAACAAATACAGGGCTTGATATAGTTAATCTCTAGGTAGGAGATTGTTGGGATACAGTACAACCGGGTTATTAGACTTAATAATAAGGAGGGAACAATGTATGGAAGCCAAAAATAGGTTAGCACGGTAAGTGTGTAAGGATTTTTGGGTGTATATCAAGCAACAAAGATTGGACAGCAAAATCATGGCCATGAAGCTGGTTGATGGGTGTTACTGATTCTAACAGCTAGAATCATGGCCATGGTTTAAGCCATGGGCAAGCCATGAAATTGGCTGGTCTAATTTCGGAAAAACAAAATCCTGGGTCAGGCCAAATTGGTTAAATCCGAGATTTTCTTATTTTCTAGGGTTTAGGACTATTCCAAGTCGAGTATATAAGCAATGTTCCACCCACAAACTTGTTGTATCTCATATTTACATGTTATAGTACAAGATTCTAGCTTGACAGTGCCCTACACATAGCCAATTAATTGGAGAATTGAGTAAACAATTCTATTGTGTTTTTTATTGCTTTGATTGCGTGTTCTTACTTCTATTGTGTGCGTGGGTGCTCTGTATTATCTTTAATTGTTTGATAGGAATTGAGACCAATTCCCCAACACAAAATACTAAAGGCTTTAGATCTCAATGTTACTCTTAGATGAAACTTGTTTCATTGCATTAAAGTCAAACCAATATTTGGGTCATTGAACTATAGTCCAATTTCCACCGTCCCCATTATTTTTATTTTTTGATGTCACCATAATGTTTTTTATTTTATTCAATTCACCACTCCATCCAATAAATTGTAAAAAATAAAATAGCAAAAGTTTGTCAAATGACTGCATGTGACTAACTTAGATTAAATATTTGATGATTTTGTTAACTTATATTTATGTATACTGACTAGAGATAGGTGAGACATGTGAATCTCAAGCGAATGTAAGTTGATGGGGGCTTTGTCCCAAGTTAACAAAGTCGTTACAAACTTAACCTAAGTTAGTCACGTGCAACCAATCAAATGACTAACTTTTGTAAGGTTTTTGACTATTAAATAGACGGGATAGTGACACTCCAAAAAAAAGAAAAGATTGCAGAGGAGACATTGAAAATTGGCCTATATTTCAATTGTCAAAATACTAGTACTCTCTAGCCCGTGCCAATGGCACAGGACAGTATGCCAAAAATGAGGAGTCAGTGAGAAAAAGAAGCCCCAAATCATATCTATATAAAATGTAAATTTTTTGAACAATAACACTTCCTCAGTTCCATAATGATCTTCCCAATTTTTTTTTCCTTATTATGAATGAAATTTGAGCAATAATTTTAAATTTATTTATTAGTCCAATGAAAATCTAAAACTTGTTATTGATAGTATTGTTGATGGTGTATCAATAATAATTTTTAGATTTGCATTTGTATAAATAAATCAACCTAAAATTATTGTTTAAAATTCATTTGTAGTAACGAAAAAAAATGAGAAAATCATTTTGGGACGAAGTGATTAGGGAAAAAAAATTCACATCAAGCAACCACCACCTTCCTTATCTATCTCTCAATACACTTAGCAAGTGATTATTTACACTAATTTTAATTCCTAAATGATAGCCTTAACCCATAGCAATTTAGCATGCACTACCTCACATTAAAACACATGCATTTGTGTTTTCCTCACTAAACAACTATAGAGTAAACGCTGGCACCTTCAAATCACCTGCTCTCTGCAATGGTGTAGTAAGCATCTCTTTTACACTTAGAAACTGCCCTATCAATGAATACAATATAGTACGAAGTAAGTCATTTAGTTTAAGGATACTGCACAACTCAAATTTTTTCTTGGTGACATATTTCACTAACAATTTAGCATTACAAAACATGACAGGTCACTAAACCACTAATTTTAATTTTTATTGAAACATAAATATGAACAGTGCAAAATCATCCCATATAACTGTAAGAATGGTAAAAAAGCTGAAAGCATTCAACATTAACACCACCCTTTGTTTACTCCTTTTCAATTGGGAAGCACCATTTTCTTCAATGGATCAGATTGTGTCAAAATGAAGAAAAATGTTATGCCAAAAGTTTTCTTGAATTGGTGTAGACTGATGCTTAAAATAAGTGGAGAAAAACATTTGTTGGGGACAAATATACACACATATATACATTGTTGTTAGCGATTAGCAACTGGAACTTTAACAAAACTTTCGGCCAGAGCTCAGTAAGTGAATGGGCAAGTAAATGAGCTGAGCCTAAATAAAATATAGGTTCAACAAATAAACGAATGAGAATATCTCTTCTCGTGATCCCTTCAGTTTCTAAAATCAGAAAACCTTGAACGCTTTACTTCAAACTAATCAAATATGTAGAATTAGACATCTGTATATGCAATTGTTTCCATGTAATTTTGTTTTTTTAAATAAGAAATCAAACATGGATAGAAGCCGAAAAAAGAACAAAGAGGTTTTTAGAAAGATATAGAAATAGAAAACACAGAATTCCCACCCCCACACCCCACAAAAATAAATAAATAAATTAAACTGATGAAACTAACAAACATCAAGATTAACAATTGGAAAGAACAGAGAGGTGTTTTACCAAAAAAAACTAGTGTAGGTATGTATACGTATAAAAAGAGAAGGTGGAGATGCACCTGAATGAGTTTCATTTTGGAAGGTATCATTAATCTTCTTCTCCTTCTGCTACTCATACTCCTCCTCTGCAGGCGTAGGTTGAAGAAGATTTCTAGATATACTCTTGAGTGGCAATCGAGGGTTCCTGTGAAATGAGAGAATTGAGGGTTATGCCGGCCGTAGAACCGACGCACATTATAAATTCAAATATTTAACTTCAAATCGTACTACATACTATACAATTCATGTGAGATGTAAGAAAAATAAAAGCACAACATGTAGCAAGGATAGAACAAATAAAAAGTTATTTGAGCAGCAATTCTAAAATATTTAATTTCAAAACGAACTGCATACTACATAATTCTTTTTTAAAATGTTCATTGAGACGAAGGAAGAAATGTTCATTTTTTTGACATAGAAAGAAATTCTACTTCTTTAAAAAAAAATCTTTCATTTAAAAAATAAATATTACTTTCGTCCCAAAATTAATACTATTTTCTATATAAAAAAATGAACATTGCTTCCTTCGTCTCAAAGAACATTTTAAAAAGAATTATTTTTTGGGATGAAGGACGTAATGTTCAATTTTTTGGATAAAAATGTAGTATTATTTTTTTGGTTATTCATTTTGAATCGAAAGTAATATTCATTTTTGATATGAAGGAAATAATTTTTTTATAGTAGTACATTCTTTAAGTATTTATTTGAGAAGGAAAAAATAATATTTTCTTTTAGTATTCTTTATTAAAACATAATTTTTATATTTTTATTTTGTAATTTAAAGCGAGACGGAAAATGAATTAGTAATTTGGTTGTGTTCACGCATAAGAAAAGAAACTTAGAACTCGCAAATTCAATTAGCGAGTTCAAATTTATTTTTTAGTTTTCTTTATTAAAACATAATTTTTATATTTTTATTTTGTAATTTAAAGCGAGACGGAGAATGGATTAGTAATGTGGTTGTGTTCACACAGAAGAAAAGAAACTTAGAACTCGTTAATTCAATTAGCGAGTTCAAATTTATTTATTTATTATTATTTTTTTAATATTAAAATTTAAACTCGCTAAATGGTTTAGTGAGTTTAAACGAAAAAAATTATAAACTCGCTATACCGTGTAGCGAGTTTCAAAAAATGGGCCATTTTGGTCAATAGTTTTGAAGGGTTATTATTTTGGGATATATTTTTTTAAAATGGAATATTTTGAGAAAAAAATCGTATTGGGAGGAGAGGTCATAACCGCTGGTAACTGTTGTAGTAAGAGGGATCCATATATTTAATCACAGCCGTTGTTTGTCTTTTTTAAAATCAAATCTTGACTACTCTTTGTGTGGTGATTGAAATCCACGTCTATTGTAATATAGATAGTTTTTGCCTTGCATTTTTTTTGGGTGAAGTAATATATGAGAGATAAAACAATTAATAAGATTACTTTTGCTATTTACTTTATGAAATTTGAAAGTTTTGTGTAGCTAGGAAGCTTCAAACAATTCAACAGTTTACAGATGTGAGTACAGATGTGTCTCACAACTGTCCACACATCCACAAATAATGCAGCGGAATATAACACAAGAGTTATATACGTTCACTGGTTTTGAAACCAGCAAACTAGGTTTACGCCAAAAAACTTTTCACAATTAAAACTTTTGTTGCTTACAAAAATACGAATAAGTGAAAACTAAAAGATGAAAATACTAAACAAGTTCTAATCACCTTCTATGACAAGAACAGACTCTCTTTCCTAAGTAGACACTATTCCAATCAGAAGTAAAACAAAGAACTTGACAAAAACCTAGATGTGAGTTCGGATGTATGTCACAACCTTCACTCACAACCTAAATTGACAATGTTGAAAACGTGAATGACAAAGTATTTTTCTCTCTAAAAAACGTGTCTTCTCTTGTACTGATGTCCTTGTATTTATATGCACTTTGAGAAGATCTTCACGCAATCAACAGCTTTCCTTTTGTGAGTTTCCAAATCCTACAAGGAAACATGAAGCACACTCACAATGAAAGATCTTATGTAATTAGGTTAGTCCTAATATAGATATATGTACATAAATAAAAGATATTTACAATATTAACACAGTCCTTTTCAAAGTAGGATACTTATGAAATTTTCCATGAAAGTCCCAAAATTAACTTACCAAATATGTTATTTTGATTCGAAATCTTTTCATGAAAGTCCCAAAATCAACTTTTCATTTTTGATATTGATTTGAAATAAGGAAACACATTGTTTTCTAAAAATACACTCTTTCTATCTTCCCCTATTTTGGACTTTCTGGTCAAAACCAAAGATATATGATGATCACATTATGACCAATGTTTTCAGACATGAAAACTCCCCCTGAATGGATGTGTGTGCAGATGTGGCAACACATCCACACAAAACTGCATAGAACTAGTTAGTACTAAAAATTGCAGTTCAACAAATATAAACTAAAGCAACCATTCAGCAAATGTATTTAGGGATTACAGATAAAGACTAAAACTAACAAATAACTAAAACAAATATTAAAAGCAAACTAACAAATATTAAAAGTAGACTAACAAATATTAAAAGCAAACCTGTTGATGTTTCATTCACAAGTAAGATCAAATAGTAAAACTCCCCCTGAGTTTAAGCATCCCAACTTCTCGATTCTGAAGCATCAGCAGCAGCAGCAAAGACATCATGTATAACAAAGAACTCGACATAAACCTAGATGTGAGTTCGAATGTATGTCACAACCTTCACTCACAACCTAAATTGACAATGTTGAAAACGTGAATGATAAAGTATTTTTCTCTCTAAAAACCGTGTCTTCTCTTGTGCTGATGTCCTTGTATTTATATGCACTTTGAGAAGATCTTCACGCAATCAACAGCTTTCCTTTTGTGAGTTTCCAAATCCTACAAGGAAACATGAATCACACTCACAAGGAAAGATCTTTTGTTAGTCCTAATATAAATATATATACATAAATAAAAGATATTTACAATATTAACACAGTCCTTTTCAAAGTAGGATACTTATGAAACTTTCCATGAAAGTCCCAAAATCAACTTACCAAATATGTTGTTTTGATTCGAAATAGGAAACATCCTTTTCATTATAGGACAATATAAATCTTTCCATGAAAGTCCCAAAATCAACTTACCATTTTTGATATTGATTTGAAATAAGGAAACACATTGTTTCCTAAAAATACACTCTTTCAATCTCTCCCTATTTTGGACTTTTTGATCAAAACCAAAGATTTATGATGATCACATTATGACCAATATTTTCAGACATGAAAACATTGCAGTTCAACAAATATAAACTAAAGCAACCATTCAGCAAATGTATTTAGGGATTACAGATCAAGACTAAAACTAAAAAATAACTAAAACGAATATTAAAAGCAAACTAACAAATATTAAAAGCAAACTAACAAATATTAAAAGCAAACCTGTTGATGTTTCATTCACAAGTAAGATCAAACAGTAAAACTCCCCCTGAGTTTAAGCATCCCAACTTCTTGATTCTGAAGCATCAGCAGCAGCAGCAAAGGCATCATCAGTATCATTCTCATCCATCCTTTTCTTCTTCTCCCCCTTTTTGACTAGAAAGTGTAGTCTCCCATTTCTGAAGATCCACCTTCAAAACCTTAAGGGGCCATTTGGTTCGGTGGAAAAAAAAAGCGAAGGAATGGAATGGTCAATAGAATGGAATTCGTGAAGGAATTGGAATGGAAAAAAACTGGTCAAACCCTCCGTTTGGTTGACACTGAATGGAATGAAATTGTCATTCAATTCCTTGCCAAATCATGTTTGGTTTGAAAATACAAATTATAGGAATGGAATGAAAACATATAAAATGACCAATTTACCCTTTAATTTTTTTTTGGGGGGTTGGGGGGTAGGTAGGGGTATGCAAAATGAGTAAAAAATATTTTTTTTCGTGGGGGTGGGGCCGGCGTAGGGGGTGGGGGTAGGAGGGTGGGGGGTGGGGGTAGGTAGGGGGTATGCAAAATGAGTAAAAAATATTTTTTTCGTGGGGGTGGGGGTGGGGGGTAGGGGGTGGGGGTAAGTGGGGGGTAGGTAGGGGGTATGCAAAATGAGTAAAAAATATTTTTTTTTTCGTGGGGGTGGGTGGGTGGCGTAGGGGGTGGGGGGTAGGGCAGGGGCTGGATGGGGGGAAGGTAGGCAGGGGTTTTAAAAAAAAAAAAATTTTTTTTGGGGGGGGTGGGGGGTGGGGGGGTAGGGCAGGGGCTGGATGGGGGGAAGGTAGGCATGGGTTTTTTTTTTAAAAAAAAAAATTGGGGTGGGGGGTGGGGGGGTAGGACAGGGGGTGCAAAAAAAAAAATTCGTGTGGGGTGGGGGTGGGGGGATAGGGCTGGGCAGGGGCTGATTGGGGGTGGGTAGGGGTGGTTTGGGTTTGGGGGTATTTTGGTAAAAAAAAAATTTTTTTTCCATTTCCTAAGGAATTCATCATTCCTTCCATATATGGAAGGAATGAAAATCCATTCCAAGGAATGAAAATTCATTCCCTAGGGAATGGTAAATTTTTCATTCCTACCAACCAAACGGGGCGAAGGGAATGAAGTCAACGAAATTGACTATTCCATTCCGCCCCGAAACGGCCAATTCTGGCAAACCAAACGCCCCCTAAGGCTCTTGGCATGTGTCTGGGAAGCAATCAATTAAGCATTGAGAGCAGTGGAGAGGGCATCAGCTGCAACAATTTATGCATCTAGGAATTCTATTTAATCATCAAAAGAAGTTACGGATGTGTGACAAGGGTTGTGCCACATAAATACTCACAACTTCCTCTTTCCTACTCAAACAGGGAATCCTTTCTCAAACAGGACTCAAAATTACAGCAAAAACAGAAGGAGTCCACGACGGCTATAAAACCTTTGAAATTTCCACACACACAGCGAATCACAGAAAGAATAGGGATTAAGATTTATCAAAATATTGCATACCTTTTATGGTAACAAAAATCATTAGGCATATCTTTTTCCACAAACCCCTTTAAAATTGTTCTTCCTTTTCCATTAAGGATTTTGATACACACCTTTCTTTTTCATGAGAGATATTGGAAAATAAAAACATGTTAAATCAAAGAAAAAGTTAAGAATGAAAATAAATTAACTAGCATATTTACAAAGCACCCTATATGACCTAAAAATGCAGAATGACTAGCATGATGCAACACACAGGTGAAGGAAAAAATCTTATCTCACAGATGTGGCATAGAATGTGAGTCACATTTGGGGACACATTTAGATCACAAAAAGTCAATGGACAATAATCCAATCTGCACAGCCTCTAGGATGCATCCACCCATTTTTTATTGTGGATATTTGCATTGTGAGTAGCTTTCACTTTTCTTGAATCCCAAAGATAGCCCTTTTTCCCAATGATCTTATCAAGTTTGATTTCAATATTTCTTATGAGAATCACTTGATCACAATGGTTTGGCTTCATACTAAGGGTGAAGCAGCTGTTTCTGATTGATTTTTAAGGCACCCACTGTGAGATATCTAGTAAGATTATATCATGTTATCAAAAGACAACAAGAACATGAAATGCCTACAATTAAGTGATCAGAAAATATCAAAGATGAAAACTCACAAGTGACCACACTGAGATATTTCGTGCTAATACATGATATTTTTTTTCTTTCAGTTAGATAATATACAGATGTGTTAGAGGATGTGTGCACATTTGGGCACACAACCTTAAATATCACACAAGCCAAGAGACTTCCTCAAGGAGGAAAATCTCTCCAAATCTAATGCCTTTGTAAATATATCAGCCAATTAATTTTCAGTCCCAACAAATTCCAGACACACAGTTTTTTGTTCTACAATATCCCTAATGAAATGATGTCTAATATCAATGTGTTTTGTTCTAGAATGTTGAACATGATTTTTAGATATGTCTAAGGCACTTTTGTTATCACAAAAAGCAGTCAAAATTTTGCTATTCAACCCATAGTCTTTCAACATTTGATTCATCCAAAGCAGTTGTGTGCAAAAACTTACAAGGGCAACATATTTAGCCTCAGCTATGAACAAGGAGACATAACTTTTTCTCCTTCTATACCAGGAATCAAGGATGTTACCAAGAAAGGAACATCGAACACAGATGTTTTTATCATCAGAATTGTATGCCCAGTCTAAGTCAATGTATCTCACTATGTTAGACACAAAGCAGTAACAACATACCTTGGAGTATAAGGATGTATGACTCCATAAAGCATCCAAATAACTGTGATTTACCTTCTCATTCTTTCTGGTTTGCCTTTGATCATGCATTTCACCAACCACTTGAGAAGAGGGGTGATCTTTCTGAATTCTGGACAAAATGTCATTTGATCTGTCAACAGACCCAACATGGTTTCTTTCAGAAATAACTTCTCCCTTTAAATCTAAAAAACTGACTTCAAACTCAGTTCTTTGTGTGGATGTGTGTTCAGATGTGGGAACGGTTGTGTTCACATCTGCAGATACATCCTTCTGCACATCTGGACACACATCTGCATGTTTTTCCTTTGCAGTATTTTTTGTACCTTCAGCTCCTATATCAGCAGATTTACACTCCAGTTGATAACCTGAAATATCATCCTCGACAGTTTTGAGGTTAAAATCAAGTGTATCATCAAATACAACATCAAAAAAGCTTAAACAAGACAAATTGTCACAAAACTTGTAACAATTGTTAGATGATCTTAAACCAGTGAGGACACATGTGTTAGACTCGTCAAACACCTCATATATTTTCTTATCAAACTTCACATATAAGTCATCATCACATAATTGACTTATACTAATGAGATTAGTCCTAAGACCTTCTACATGATACATATTGTGAAGTTTTGGGAGACCTTTAACATCTAGGGTTTCTTTCCCAACAATTTTGCCTTGAGCACCACCACCAAAATTCACCTTTCCCCCACAAATTGATTCATAGTCTATAAGAACAGCTTGGTTCCCATTCATGTGCCTAGAGCACCCACTATCAAAATACCAAAAACCAGAGATACTACTCTTGAGGGAAGAGTAAACAAAATTGCAGGTAGCACTTAGTTTGGCCACCCATTATTTTTCAACTTTTTTTTTGTGGTGCAGAGGTCTCAGATTACATGGATGTGTGTCCGGATGTGTATACATCTTTTCACACATCTGAGACTGACTAACATACCCAGATTTCTTATCAGCCTTTAACTTGTAATAGAAGGGTATAATGTACCCAGGAGCAAAGCAATAATGACAGATGTAGTGCCTTCTCCTTGGTCTTTTCTCACTCAAAAAAGGTTTTTCTTTTAAAATTGATTTTCCACACTTTTTGAAGTAGAAGCCTCATATCCTTCCTTCACAAATTTTGGTTTTTCAAACCATATACCAATTTTTTCAGTTTGACCAAGAGCAATAGCTTCATCAAGTTTCATTTTACTAGAATTCAGCTTGGTTAATGTACTCTCGACTTTTTCAAACTCATTTTTGAATTTTTCAAGCTCAACTTCTCTCTTAGTCACAAGAACTTCAAGTTTGGCAATGGTATCTTTTTGGACATCATTTTCTTTTGAAAGTATGGATTTCTCATCTTCACAGGCACTCAATTTGTCAGAAAGAGACTTATTTACCTTAGCAAGTACCTCAATTTTGTCCATACGTTTCATCCAATCAGCATGTAGCTCCTTGTATGTTGCAAAGAGTTCCTCATAGGGAATGTCCCTATCTTCATCATCTGAATCTCCTTTTACAGAGAAATAGTTGAAGGTCTGCTCGGATGTGCGTGAGTTCGGATGTGTACATATTTGTATCCACATTGTAGTGGGCATTTTTCAACATGGCGACATCTTCAATTGATCCTGCATATCGAGATGTCATTACACTGTAAGTATTGTTTTAATATTTACTTGTTCAATATTTCCTAATATTCTTATTCTTATTTTTCAGTAATTAAGAGAGGAATGCGGAACAATCTCCAAGCACGTTCAACAGACCTTCAAACGGCTAGGGCGACTTGGTCTCACGGAGGTTGAAGTGATAAACCAAAATGCCGAGATTATAGGAACCATATTGACTCTTTCATATCTACTTGTATTTAAGGGGAAATGGAGACGGAAAAACACATTCATGCTCATACGCACACACTCTACACAAAAAGCTCTTGTAATCCTCTCCATTATCTTCCAAAGTTGTATTTGTGATCATTATAGTGAAACCTTTAAGGTTGGAGACCTAACTCCCGGGTTTTTTCCAAAGAGGTTATCACCTCCAAGGTTTTCCTCATTAACAAATCGTGGTGTCATTATCTCTTTTTCATTCTTTTGTTCCATATAATCGAATTCCATAGTTCCCTCCTTATTGTTCAATCCACACACTAAACATAGTTAAGATTCTACTTTATTGTTTTTTCTACCAAAACAATTTGGCGCCCACCGAGGGGCCTCGTGGTTTATCGGTTATTTGAAACATTTCCTAATCAAATTCACTATGTCTGCACCCCCCAATGTGTCCACCGCCGGCAAAGGTCCCGCCGTTGTTCCCACACCGGGAGGTAGAACCGGCTTGTTACCACCACCTCCTCGCACCGGGTCTCAGCCAACTCAACCTACGAAGACTCCCAAAAGGGGGCAACGTCTTCCAATGCAGATGCTGACATCCGGAGTATCTTGACCAGGTTGAATCAAAGGTTGGACCAGCAAGATAACAATTCGAAGGTGTTGACCAATTCCATGATTAAGATGCAGAAAGACCAACAACTCATCGCATCTCGGCTTGAGAATATATCACCGCTGCGTGCAAGGATTCTCAACTTTGACAACACCGGAGGATCTACATTTCGTAATGAATTCATTCCAATGGGCCTCCTCCTCCGCCGACATCTTTAATGATGTCGACATCTTTGCCCGGGGACACCCCATCGACGCCATCTTCCGCAGGATTCACCCCATTCATTCCATTTATAGACAACACTACTGTCACGACTACTACGGACGATTACGGTTTGCTAAATAATCTTTTCAATAATAATAATTTCAATCGTATTCCTATGGCCGACCCTTTTGCAGAAACCCACTAGCTAAACAGATGCAGATCTCGTAGAGCCGATAATGAACGTGCTGTGTAACTCCTCCAATTCAACCGGTGACCCAAAATCGTTACAATCAATCCCGGTTTGTCCCAAAGCAATTGCAAATGTCGACATCCCGAAGCGTTTCGGCGTACCATCTATGAAGTTGTACGACGGCACCACGGACCCAGAGGAGCATGTTGCACACTATCAAGAAAAGATGGACATAATCCATATCCCGCTTCAATACGGAGGCTCGCTTATGCGGGGATTTGGATCCACCTTGTCCGGACCAGCTCTCAAATGGCCGATTAGGGCAACCCCTAGGTTCAATTGGTTCATACGCCCAAATTTCATCAACATGTTCTATAACCAATTCTCATGCAAATGACAATTTGAAAAGTTGACAAGTGATCTCTACAATGTGACCCACGGCCTAATGAGACTCGAAGGATTATGTCCATCGGTTCAATAAGGAGGTGTTAGAAATTCCCAATCTTGACATGTCGACTACGTAAGCATTCAAAATGGGGTTGAAGAAAGATTCACAAGATTATCAAGATTTGGTAATGACTCCTTGTAAGCGGCTAGAAGAAGTCGGGAGTGTGGCATTAAGGTTCATAAGACTCGGAGGAAGATGAGGCTGCGAAGATCGAAGTCGTCATCCAAGATGTCGACATATGACCATCCCGACGTAAAGACCGAATCGTCCCCATCGCAGAACAACCGTCCCAATCCTTATCCGAGAATTGACACTAGCAAAATTAATTCATGACGGTGAGGATGAAGATAGTGATAATGTGCCTAACATTTCGATTATTGTTTTTCTCGTTGACATTTCGTGTGTACTGCGTGCAATGGGCAACCTAGGAGACAAAGCCGATGGCCAAAGAAAACGGACAAAACCACAGGATGGCGTGACAAATCAAAATGGTGCGCTTACCATGAAGACTTTGGACACGTTATCAAGACTCGCATCGCGTTAAGAAAGGAGATCGCATTACTTGCTATCGAAAGGACATCTTAAGGAGTTGTTGGGATCCGTAAAGAAGAAGGCTGAAAATGCAAAAGCTCCTCATGAAGCCGAAAGGCCGGTTCTCCCCCAAAGATCAACAAAGGTGATCAACTTCATCGTGGAGGCTCGTAAATATGTGGAACATCCTATTCTCGCCGCAAAACGACACGCTAAGGAGTCAAAAGAGGAAAAGCCAGAGACCCAGATGTCGACACCTTGCCCGGATCCAATTACCTTTGATGAAAGTGATCGTGATAACTTGCCGGAACCCCATCTTGAAGGTCCGGTTATTTCCTTGCAGATCGACAACCTGTACAATACGATGTATTCTCGGTAGATGGGGGCGCCCGTCAATCTTATTATGTTGGGTACCCTTAAGGAAATGAACATCCCGTAATCGGAGATTGTCAAAAAGTCTTCTGCCGGTAGGCTTCGGTGGTGAAGTCAAAGAAACGGTGGGGAGATAAAGCTTCCAATATACTCAAAGGGCCTCAACACCACGGAACGGTTCTCAAGGTAATTTGATTGCGCAACATCTTACAATGTCATTCTTGGAAGACCGTGGATTCACGGAATGAAGGCCGTACCCTCCACTTACCATCGGTGTGTGAAGTTTCCAACACCTTGGGGTGTCGCTAAGATTTACAAAGTGATCAACAGTGGCCAAGGAATGTTACAAAACTTCAATGAAGGCGTCTACATCTCCAAAACAAGCATAGCAATTACCGAGGAAAGTACGTGAAGTCCTGGAAGCTAGGGAGGATGATGTGAAAGAAGTATTGTTAGATCCTTCCAACCCGGACATCAAAGTACTTATTGGCACCGACATCCCGTCGATATAGAAGAGAAGCTTGTGAACCTATTAAGAAGCGTAATAAAGAGTTTCGCTTGGAAACATGATGACATGACAGCATTAGCAAAGATGTCATCACTCACAAACTTAACGTAGATCCTAGCTTTAAACCAAAGTGCACCGTAAACGTAGAAAGTTTGCGTAAACCGTAAATCGATCATCAAGGAGGAGGTAGAGCGCTTACTCAAAGCCAACATGATACGGGAGGTCGATTATCCAAGATGGTTGGCGAATGTGGTTGTGGTAGAGAAGAGAAACGAGAAATGGCGAGTTTGCGTCGACTTCACCGACTTAAATAAAGCCCGCCCAAAAGATCCTTTCCTTTGCCGCACATAGATTCATTAGTTGATGCCACCTCGGTCACGAACTCCTCACTTTCATGGACGCGTCCTCGTGATTTCAACAAATTCAGATGGAACCATCTCGACCAAGAGGACACCGCCTTCATAACCCCCACAGTATTTATTGTTATATTGCCATGCCTTTTGGACTAAAAAAATGCAGGTGCAACGTATCAAAGGCTCGTCAACAAGATGTTTAAGGATCAGATGGGGGACACAATGGAGGTATACATCGACGACATGGTAGTAAAATCCAAGAAGACCGAGGATCACATAAGCAACCTCTCTCAAGCTTTTGACATCTTGGATTGTTTCAATATGAAACTTAATCCACTAAATGCAACTTCGGAATGAAGGCCGGCAAGTTTCGGGTTATATGGTTACTAAAAAGAGGCATTGAAGCCGCCCTGCAACAAATACGCGCTATTCTCAACCCGTCATCACCTCAACTGGCCAAGGACGTCCAAAGATTGACAGGAAAATTGCCGCACTCACTAGATTCATTTCAAAATCCTTAGATCGATGCAAACCTTTCTACGACATCTTAAGAAAGAACAAGAAGTTCCAATGGGAGGAACAACATGAAGAAGCTTTTCAGAGCTCAAAACTTACCCGTCGACACCTCCCTTATCGTCAAACCTCGATGGAAGAACATCTTTACATCTACCTAGCAAGGTCCGAAGGCGCCGTAAGCGCAGCCTTGGTGACGTAACGAGATGGTAATCAAAGCAACCCATCTACTATATAAGTAAGACACTCTTAGATGCCGAGACCAGGTATTCTCATTTACAAAAATTAATTTTAGCTTTGATAATCGCTTCTATTAAATTAAGGCACTATTTTGAAACACATACTATTATTGTACGCACTAACTATCCTATTAAGAATGTCATGAGAAAACCAGAGATGTCGTCGAATGGCGAAATGGTCTCGTACAATTAAGCACATACGACATCAAGTACGAGCCTGTAACCGCAATAAAATCCCAAGCCCCGGGCCGATTTTGTGGCCGATTTCACCAACCCTACAACAAGAGGTGGAATTGGAAGTACAACAACTTCAAGATGATGACATCCTAAAAATTTGGACTCTCTACACGGACGGTGCTTCCAACATGAGAGGTACAGGTCTTGGAGTTGTACTAAAATCGCCTCAAGGGGACATAATACCACAATCTATCGCTTGCAGCTTTCAAGGCTACCAACAATGAAGCAGAGTATGAGGCTCTAATTGTGTGTTTAATCGCAGCCCAAGACTTAGATGTCAAGCATATCCGGGTGTTCATGGATTCATTACTAATTGTTAATCAGTACAACGGGTCCTACGTCGCGAAAAATGCTAAGATGACAACATATTTGGAAATTGTAAAAATTATTTCGGCCAAATTCAAAACATTTTCCTTGGAACAAATCCCACGGGAAGAAAATTCTCGCGTATGCTCGGCAAACTTGGGTTCAAATTTCTTCAAAAGCTTCTCACAAACCAAGATCCCAATCATACATGTTGACATCCCGAATTGACCATCTTGAGATGTTCGCCACGGATGCCGACATACTTGCCTCTCCCGCAAAGAACCTCGGGACAGCCTCCTATTATCAAATATCTATTAGATGATACGATCCTGGCCGAGGAGAAAAATGCAAGAGCCTTCAGTGGTAAGAGTATCTAAATATTTACTTATTGATAATCTCTTGTTTAGAAAATCTCGCCGCAGTCACTACTTAAGATGTCTAGAGGCGTATAGAGCCCATCAGTTCTCAAGGAGCCGCACGAAGGAGATTGTGGAAATCATACCGGGGGCGTAAGTTTACATACTAAAGCTCTTAGAATGGGCTATTTCGGCCTACAATGAGAAAAAGATGCCGTTGACTACGCAAAGAAATGTGATTCCCGTCAACGACATGGGGACATCCCGCACTGCACCACCGAACCGCTACATCCTATCCCGTCACCATGGCCTTTTATGGTTTGGGGAATGGACATAGTAGGAAAACTTCCCATAGCACCGTGGGGACGAGTATTTCTTTAGCCATGACAAGACTACTTTTCTAAATGGGTAGAGGCCGAGGCATATGTGCAAGTTCGTGACAAAGAAGTGATATCTTTTATCAAAAGGAACATATTCCGCCGATTCGGAATTCCATCGTAGATAATTTGTGACAACGGCTCTCAATTCATCAGAAGAGGACCCAAGATTTCTTGACATCTTGGAGTGTTAAGATGGTGACATCTTCGCTGTTCACCCTCAAGCCAATGGACAGCAAGAGTCTAGCAACAAAATAATAATCAAGAACTTAAAAAAGAGACTAAACCGAAGAAAGGAAGTTGCGTAAGAGTTACCAATGGTCCTATGGGCCGACAGGACGACATCTAAGAATGCTACCGGTCAAACCCCTTATTCACTTGTATTTGGAAGCGAATCGTTATTCCACAGGTCCTTGTACCAACGGCAAGATACAAACTTACCGACATCCGAACATAATAAAGACATCTTGATACATGACCTCGGATACCGTGGACGAGCTAAGGGACATGGCCAAAGTTCGCATGGCAAAGCATATCAAAGAAAGGGTATCCCGATCTTACAATAAAAACGTAAGGGTTAGAAGGTTTCAAGTAGGAGACTTAGTCCTACGAAAGGCATTCCAAAATACCAAGGAGCCCAATGCAGGCAAGCTCGCCCCAAAATGGGAGGGACCCTACTTAATAGATGCACAAGCCGGAAAAGGAGCATATCGCCTTGCAACCTTGGATGGCCAAATGATACCGCGAAGTTGGAACGCCATTCATCTCAAAAGGTATTACATTTAAATATGATTTCCCATGAACTCATCTTTCCAGGTATGAATCGTCTTTTAATTCTTTACAACCTTTCTTTTCTCCTAGGCATCTTTTTTATTATTTACAAGTTAAGATGTCGCTAATATACTTTGTGGAGAGACGTCAACCTTAGTTGGCGTCCGTTTTTAACGTGTTTCTATCTTATGAGGTATTGACACATTTACATGGGGACATATCGAATGCACGCAAGGAACAACGATTTCTCCTCCGTTAGAGACTGGCCATCTCTTCTCAAGTAAAGGTACACAATCCCTTCTAAGGTTTAAAGAGTTAATTACCTCTTTCTTAAGAAGTTAGATTACCACACCTTCGCCTGGAGCGCAAGTTATCTCACTAATTGAGGTGTGGGGTGGGCCTATATGGGTAAACTCATATAGCTTACCCATTCCCACTCAGTTAGATGATTGATCTTAAGTATTATTCTTATGGTTATGGCATATTCGTGTCATCTAAGTATCTACGGTTTATGACGTATACATGTCATCCTAAGTACCTATCATTTCGACATACTATCATGTCACCATATGTGCAAAACATACAAAAAATTATCCAAAAGAAACAAGCCTTGACGTGCTTGAAAACTATTAAACCATAACTAAACTAAAGCAACCATAAAGTATCCGAACTACCAACAAGAACGTGCACAAGTGTTGGACCAACCCAACACATAAAAAAGATTGTCTTTAGTCCTTATGGACCCATTACAAACCAAATAAAAATAAAAATTGTCTTAAGGGATTCCACCCCAGTAAACATCAACAAAATACCAAGAACCAAGTTTATTTTACCTTTTTCAGGTGGCATCTGTTGGAGGTATTGCTCTGGACTAACTTTTCCGGGTTTCTAAAAATCACCCCAGGTCGGTGTCCTCACCACTGTTCCTGCATCCTTGAAATCATCGATTGCTTTTTCCTTGTGAATTCGTTGCAAAGCCATTTTCTCTTCATTCAGGTTCCAACTCACATGCTCTCCTGCCTGATATTCCTCAATCACTTGGATTCTAGTTTCAAAGACTGCTTTTGCAGTCTCATGCACCAAGTCGTCCCGAAATGCTTCCATCTCCCTTTCATGACTGATGTCAACGCTTGCGAGCCTGGACCGCCATTTTAATATCTCTTCATTCTTGTCCCTGATCTCCAATTCCCTTTCCCTTATTATGCTTGCAGCTTCCTTCAAGTCCTTCTCATATTCAACCTTACTCATGTCGTAGGTATCGCATTTTTCCCTCAATGTCCTAATTTCTTTGGACATTAATTTAGCCATCGAGACAATCTATCATCAACAAGAAGAGGTATTTTACTAAAAAATAAAAGAGGATCAAGGTGTCCACGATTCAAAAGCAACTCTTACCTGATTTTCCAACACTTCTTCATTCCAAATTTGTTTCTCTACACCGGAGATTTGTTCCACCCTTTTTCTCTTCGGAGTAATCTTATCTATCTCTCGGTATGTTCTCTTCCGCTTTCATCTTATCTTTATATTTGGCCACAATATCACTTGTCGTCAAGCCGGAGAAAGTCACCGCATATAAGAATATATGTTAGCAGGATTCAATAAAATAGCCAAGTGATACGTTGATTCTCGACTTACTTATTTGAGAGCGTCGTAATTATAGAGGAAAGATAAAAACCGTATGCTTTAGAAGATTACTCTCCCCGTAATATAGTAGGAGACGTCTCGATTTGGATAAAGAATTTGGAGAAGATTGGATAATCACAATAGTTATCCGTAATTGCGGTTATCAAAACTCTTCCTTTTTAGTCGCCTCGTATCCCTAACCGTCGCATTGAAGCCGGTTAGAAGATGAACGGTTAATCAAGAGAAAAACATTTTGCCTCTTCGCTTGCCAACATAGTCAAATGTTTTTGGGGACAAATTGTTGTGGGCATTTTTCAACATGGCGACATCTTCAATTGATCCCGCATATCGAGATGTCATTACACCGTAAGTATTGTTTTAATATTTACTTGTTCAATATTTCCTAATATTCTTATTCTTATTTTTCAAGAATTAAGAGAGGAATGCGGAACAATCTCCAAGCACGTTCAACGTACCTTCAAACGGCTAGGGCGACTTGGTCTCACGGAGGTTGAAGTGATAAACCAAAATGCCGAGATTATAGGAACCATATTGACTCTTTCATATCTACTTGTATTTAAGGGGAAATGGAGACGGAAAAACACATTCATGCTCATACGCACAAACTCTACACAAAAAGCTCTTGTAATCCTCTCCATTATCTTCCAAAGTTGTATTTGTGATCATTATAGTGAAACCTTTAAGGTTGGAGACCTAACTCCCGGGGTTTTTTTCCAAAGAGGTTATCACCTCCAAGGTTTTCCTCGTTAACAAATCGTGGTGTCATTATCTCTTTTTCATTCTTTTGTTCCATATAATCGAATTCCATAGTTCCCTCCTTATTGTTCAATCCACACACTAAACATAGTTAAGATTCTACTTTATTTTTTTTTCTACCAAAACACACATCCGTCTCCAGATCAGCTTCAGAAAATATTTCTTCTTTTGTATCTGCAGTATAAGCATTAAAACAGACAGAGGAAGATTCAAATGCAGAGATGTTAGCAAATACTTCATCATCCTCACTATCACTCGAAGTAGCAGTGTAACTAATTCCCCTTTTCTTAAGTGTGTTAGCACACTCATTAGCAAAGTAACCAAAGCCACGACATGCTCTACATTGCATAGAGTCAGAGGATTTATTGTTATCAAAGCTTTTCTTTTTGAACCCCTCATCAGGATTATCTTCTTGTTTCTCTAAATCCTGAGAGTTTTTCCTAGGAAACTTGTTTCTCCTTTTGTTTTTCAAAATAGAATTGAACTTCTTGGAAATAAGTGCCACATCCTCTTCCTCAAGATTAGACTTGTCAATTTCATAGGATAGTTCCACAAGTTCTGTTGGAACAACAACAACAGCACTTTTAAGGGTAAGGCTTATGGACTTATTCTTTTTCTGAGCTTCAAGATTTAGCTCAAACACAGTCAAAATTTCTACAATCTTATCTAAGTCTACAATATTGGTGTCATTGGTTTCTTCTATCACATCCACTTTTATATTGAACCTCGCAGGTAAGGTCCTCAAAATCTTACTCACAAGTCTTGCATTGGAGATTGATTCTCCCAGACTCGTACACTCATTAGAAATTTCATGAATTTTTGCAGCATATGAAACTATGTCCTCTGCCTCTTCCATTCTAAGACTTTCAAACCTATCCATTAAAATTCTAAGCCTAGTAGCTTTTTACACTTGGAATCCCCTCACATTGCATTTGTAAGATATCCCAAGCAGCTTTAGCAACATTTTCATTAGTGATGAGTTTGTACATATTCCCAGAAACATGGCTGAAAATAGCGCCCATTGCTTTCGAATTATAATTAGCAGCATGAATTTCATCAAGAGTCCACCTTTCTTCAGGTTTCCTCTCAAAAATAGAATCACCAGTTCCAGACTCAGGTCTTTTCTCCATAGTAGGATGTTTCCATGCCACAAGAATACACATCCAAGCCCTTTCATCAATACATTTGATGTATTTACGCATCTTAGACTTCCAAAGAGAATAATTTGTGCCATCCAAGATAGGAGGCCTGTTTTGATGATTTTGGCATTCCATAATGACTACACTTTCTGGATCAACACTCAGTAATATTTCGAGAGTTGGCTCTGATACCAATTGAAAGTTTCGTGTAGCTGAATGTACGCTCGCTAAAAATTTAATGAGAGAGTCGCCACGCCGTTTTAAAGGAAACATTGAAAACCTTTTTGAAAAGAGAAAAATGGGTTCGGGGGTCAGATTACGTGTTGGGAAGAACCGAGAGTTCACCCAACACGCCTCGTAAACGAGTCTTTCTAATATTCAACATCCAATTCATTCATAAGTGTGCGCAAATTGTGTGAGACAAAATATGTGATAAAATGCATATTAATGCTTTGCTTTATTGATGAAATGTGAGAATTACAACTCGTGAGCCACTTGGTGCAAGGGGGGCCACATCCCGATTACATAATTAAGAACATATTACAATTGGAAAAGTGGTTTCTGCAGAGTGGCAAACTGTGTCGCGTGATACAGGATCTGCCTGGCATGTTGTGTCGCGTGACACAGTAAGCCATATGCAGATTGTGTCGCGTGACACAGGAAGACACACGCAGAAACCATTACAGAATTGAATTGCAGAATGAACGAAGGACCATTCAGGTCGAATTACATCAGAGATCTAAACATAGAACACACGAATCAACATCCAATCATTCAAGTGGGTGTGGATATGGGGTGATCCACACTCCCTTGATGAACAAGCCACAATTACACCAAATTAACTCATAAGCATGAAATGATACAAAACAATGTGATTTAAACAGAGAGATTGCGATTGTAATTTAACAATTAAAGCAGATGGAGCTTAATTATCAAATCATGAGTAGAAATTGCATGCGAATTAAGCAAAAAAAGCAAATAGAAGAGAGATAAGGAGGGAGGGAGTTTGTTACCCTTGTAGATCCACAATCCTTATATCAAGTCAGGTATAAGGATCTTCAATTATCAGCTACAGAACCGGATTGAACTCAGCAAGGATGAGAGATCAAGGATCTAGGTGATGGTGTATGAATTGGGTTGAATTGAGAGGGAAAAGGAGAGAGTTGTGTATGAGAGAGAGAGAATTGTGTGTGTTTGAGGAGAAAGACGAGCTTCTGGAGGGATTTTGGGAGAGTGACCTTAGGGAGGCTGGAAGGGATCCAGAAATGAGAGGGGGAGGGTCTTATTTATAACCTGCTGGTGGGTGGCTAGTTGAGTCGCACGACCCAACGCTGTGACTTTCCGTGGCTCGTTGTGTCACACGACTGGACGAGCCAATAACCGTTTTCTGGCGCCAACAACCTGTTCTGGAACATTCCAGGATAATTTCTCCTAGGTCCAAAATGAATAATTCTCTATAGGTCCTTTTGCATGGAAAAAAGACTTAAAAGTACTTCCTTTGCAAAAAACTTATAAAAAATTCCCGAAAGTCTCGGAATGGACCGAAAATTTATCAAAATGCCCCTAGTGCAATTTTATTATATTAAAAGGCACTTATAAAGGGTCGTGAATTGGATTGGGGTACTCACAGTAGCTAGAAAGCTTCAAACAACTCAACAGTTCACGAATGTGAGTACAGATGTGTCTCACAACTGTCCACACATCCACAAATAATGCAGCGGAATAAAATAATAACACAAGAGTTATATACGTTCACTAGTTTTGAAACCAGCAAACTAGGCTTACGCCCAAAAATTTTTCACAATTAAAACTTTTGTTGCTTACAAAAATACGAATAAGTGAAAACTAAAAGACGAAAATACTAAACAAGTTCTAATCACCTTCTATGACAAGAACGGACTCTCTTTCCCAAGTAGACTCTATTCCAATCAGAAGTAAAACAAAGAACTTGACAAAAACCTAGATGTGAGTTCGGATATATGTCACAACCTTCACTCACAACCTAAATTGACAATGTTGAAAATGTGAATGACAAAGTATTTTTCTCTCTAAAAACCGTGTCTTCTCTTGTGCTGATGTCCTTGTATTTATGTGCACTTTGAGAAGATCTTCACGCAATCAACAACTTTCCTTTTGTGAGTTTTCAAATCCTACAAGGAAATATGAAGCACACTCATAAGAAAAGATCTTTTGTTAGTAGGTTAGTCCTAATATAAATATATGTACATAAATAAAAGATATTTACAATATTAACACAATCCTTTTCAAAGTAGGATACTTATGAAACTTTCCATGAAAGTCCCAAAATCATCTTACCAAATATGTTGTTTTGATTCGAAATAGGAAACATCCGTTTCATAATAGGACAATATAAATCTTTCCACGAAAGTCCCAAAATCAACTTACCATTTTTGATATTGATTTGAAATAAGGAAACACATCTATAAATATATTACAGCAAAGTCGTTCCTAAATTTGACAAGTTGGAGCCCAAAAATGTCACTATCAAGGGGCTAAAAATGGAAATTGATTCAACACATGGTTTTAGCAAATGGTTTTGGCAAATGGTTTTGGAACATGGGTGGAGAAAAAGTGGAAAAATGATTTATACTACTCACACTCTTTGAAAACTTTTGAAAATGTGCAATTTTTTTCTTTTTCATTAATTAATCAATATTAGGTGTCTAGACTAGGTTGCAATATTTAAACATTTTTTTTTAATTATTTCTTTAAAAAATAATTGTTTAATGAGCTTTAAAATTTATTTTTTTTAATTCAGAAAAATTGAAAAAAATACCTCATTTTTAGTCTAATAAACTCATTAAAAAGTTATAATCGAAATACTATATATTTTTAAATTTTAGACTAAATTTATTGTTTTCTAATTATTAATTAATAACAGTTTTTTTTGTATTAACGATAATTTTTAAATTTAGATGTGAATATTTAATTTGTTTTTTTTTTCACTTTTAGTCTAAAAGTTAAGAATATATATTTATATTATAAATACTTTTCTTATGTTTTCGAGATAGATGATCATTAGTTAGATATTTTGTTTATTTTACTTTTGTCAAAAAAAAAGAAGATTTTATTTCTTTAAAAAAAATAAAAAATTGAAGAATGTGGAGATAATATATGTGACTATAGGAAGGGCAGAGGATGGGGGGGTAAGGGAAGTTTTGGAGGCAAAAATTGGGTACTTTTTATTTAAAAAATAAATTCATTATGTTATATAGTAATTACTATTAATGCATGTTTGTAGGCTTATAGATCCGAATTATTAGGCTTAATAGTTGAAAATATCATTTTGTTTTTCAAAAAATACCGCTACTACTATAAATAATAATCCTTTCTTTTTTTTTAAAAAAAAGTATATGAATTTTTACTTTCAAAAAATAAATATGAATGATTGAAAAAATAAAAGAAAAATGTTGATAAGTGTCTGCTTTAACTGTTTTCTAATATTATCTTTCATGAAATAAAAAAACTATTTTATAATATTATCAAAAGATTTTCCTTCACATTTTTTTTAATCAAAACCTTCTTACTTTGAAAATTATAAATTTCATTAAACGAACTTATTTCTGGAAATTGGCGAATTTTTAGGCTTAAAATTGGAAACTATTTTTTTATTCTTTGAACTTAGCTACTTTGTTTTGTGTTTTTTTTTAACGATTTTTAGCTACTTTGTTTAAAAACTAATTTTTTTTATTACTTGATCATTATTTTTTAATTTATGATGACATACTCCCTCCGTCCCGGTCGAAGTGTCTCAAAATGGGTTCGGCTCGAGAATTAAGGAAAGTGATGTAGGAAAGAGAAAAAATTTAAATGTTGTGAGTATGAAAAATTAAATAGCAGTGAGAATGAGTGGGAGGAATAGTTAGGAGAGAGAATGTTGTGAGTGTAAAAATAAAGTAGGAGAGAGAATGAGTGAGTGGAATAGTAATAAAAACTTTCCTTTTTTGGGTTGAGACATTTTAAATGGAACACCCAAAATGGAAAGTTGAGACACTTCGACCGGGACGGAGGGAGTATTTTTTTTTTTTTTTATAGAAATAGAGTATTTCGTTTTTTTTATTTTGTAACTTCATTCAATGTTTTGTTATCATAAAATTAAATAAAATTTAAATATAGAATAATAATTTTTAAAATGGTGCATTAATTTTTTTTAAATGGTCACTAATATAAATAATATTTTAAAATAAAAATTGATCTTTTTAATGTGAAAATCGATATTTATAATAGCATCTGTAATGGACTCAATACACTCTAATTAAAAACAATAATAAAATTATTACATTTATGATTTTGTAAGCAATTTTTTGTAATTATTTTGTGTCCTTACATTACCTAATTAGTATAGGGGAGAGAGAAAAAGGTTGGTTAAAAAGAAAGTGAAAAAATATTTTAGAAAATTATAAAAGGTGATATGTGATTCTATTTTATAAGCTTCAATTTCTTCGAGCAAGTCTTTATTTTTACTCTCTCTATTTTAAAATAAATATAAAAAAAATTAGATTTTCTCTTAATTAAATAGCAAATTTGAAAAATTATTAAACATTTATTTTAGAAATTTAAAAAGATGTGCATGCATATTTTCGGAGAGAATAGCCTACTATGTGAATTTCTTTATTTTTTATTGAAATATATCTTGAAAAGTATTGATTCGAGTAGAAGTGGAACACTATTTGATGGAAAAACTGTTGTCGGTAGAGATGATAGTTCTTCAAGTGCTAAATCTACTACGAATATTTTGTTTCAGGAAGTATTTTGAAATGTTTAAGTAGTATTCACACTTTAGTTAAACGATTTACTATTTCAATACAAGCGCTATATATAATCACCGTGCATCGCACGGATTTGTTGCTAGTTGTTTTCTAAAAACACACCCTTTCAAAATTGTATTACTAATAATTACATTTCTTAAAATCCGTAAAAATCTTTTAAAAAAGCCTGTAAAATAAGATTGTAAATTTCAAACATTATAGGAAATAAAAGTAATGTATCAAAAAGTACGGATTCACTTGTAAATTGCGCACAAAGGGAGAAGATTTCATTGCCTAGGCCATGACATAAACCCTAAGAAAGATAAAGTAGATAGAAAAAAGTTGGAGAGAGGGAGAGAGGGAGAGAGAGAAAGGGATAGATGAAGTGAATTATTTATATTTAAATCAGGTTGGAGGAGTGAAAATGAAAGCAATGCCGCGAAAAATGGGAGAGAAAGTGTTGCTGAAAGAGAACAACATCAAGAACAAGAGCCAGCAGAAGAAGCAGATTGCTAATACCCCGGAAATTCGAGCCAATTTCAATTCCATTACGAAGGGAAATCTCTCTTCCTGACTCCATCATTTCCTCCTTTTCATCCTCATTCTCTCTCCTTTCTACTTGTTTTCTCTTTCTCTCTCTAGATTTTTCTTGCTCCCTTTGCCTTTCTTGTGTATTTTAAACACTTTTTTCTTTGATTTGTGTTGTGGGTTTTGGTGGGTTCAACTTTTTGGTTAACAAAAGTAAAGGAGTTGATCTGGGTGTTTGTTTTTTTGGTTCATATAGCTCTGGACTTTGTGTCTTTAATTGGTTTTGTTGATCTTGAGATCTGATCATGATGATTCAGGGATTGGCTAGTTAGGGTTTCATCCTTTGAGGGTCTCTATTGATGAATTATTTGTTTGCAGAAATCAATTACCTCTTTTCTGATTTCGAGTGTTTATTGTTTGTACCATCATAGTAACTGAATGGTGTAGTTACAGTCAAGATTTTCTGTGTGTGTATTAATAGACTAGTCAATTGATTTCCCCCTTTGTGATATTTTGATTCCAGGGGGACTTCTATTTGTGTCTCAATTTACCCCTTTTTTTTCAACAGATAGAAAAAAGAAAAAAAAATCACTAATCTCAATATAACTTTGTTATAGAGCCAGAACCCACCTTTTTATTGTGGGTTTTGATCATTTTCTCTTTTTTGATCCTAGCAATCTGGTTATCTTTGATCAGAGTGTAGAATTCTGTTAGATTTATATTGGAAAAGGAATTGAAAGGAAGGGGATTGAAAGGTTTATGGGAATTCCAGATACATCGCTGCTAGATTTCATAGAGAAGGTTAGATCTTGGATTTCATTTCGAACTTGTGATCTAAGTTATTTATCTAGCGAATCAAAAATGGCAGAGAATCTTTGCAAAATATGTAGCCATTGCGAGTTAGAGATTTCCGGGTCTTGCCAGAAATGTGGTCGGGTGTTTTGCAATAATTGCGCGCAGGGGTTTGGTTGTTTTGATGTTGAACCCAAAGGAGCTGCTGATGATGCTGGGCTTGACCTTCAATCGTGCAAATTTTGTGCTTGTGGAAAGTTTAGCCATAAAATCCATCCATCAGAATCTCCAAGACAAAGCCCTCAGCCACCTTCCCCAAATAGTTGTCGTGATGGACTTACCGGCCACTCTCTCAAGGCAGTTTCAATATGTCATTCTCCAGCTAGGTATCATTGTTTGTAATCTCTGCCTAAACTGTTTCATTGTTAATCAAATTATTTTGTGATATAACTGAAACAAATTCTTGGTTGTTCCCTTGTACGTGCTGTTTTTTAACTGTCTTCATTAATATACTTACGTTTTTGTCCTTTTGATGTGAAGCCTTCTTTTTATCTAGTCGATCTGTATTAGAATTTGATCAGTGTTCAATCATAATATACTTGGCTGGTATCAAGTAAGCTTGTATCTCACGTGAGATAAATATGTTTCTTTCTGAAGGAATATAATTGGGTGTTCATGTTCTTGTTCAATCTGTTTAATGATTTTATATACTCCCTCCACCCCGAAATGATTCGGATAATGAAATTAAACTAAATTTATTGCTCAAATACCTTCGTGTTGATGACAAAAAAAGTAGGAAGATCATTTCGGGACGGAGGGAGTATAATCTTAAGTTAACCCAACTGAAGTTCTCGGTCCTACAATTGCCTGGGTCTACTTGAGAATGCTCTTTTGCTCTTCTGTTCAGCACAGTACAAGATTATGAGAAGCCACTTTATGTTGTTGTATTAGTTGTTATGGCCTTTCCCTTTCTCTAGTATGTTTAAAATACTTGGCTTTTGCTTAGCACAGTGAAACCTTATTTTTTAGTTTTCTTACTGAATTGTGTCTTACTGAATTGTGAACCAATTCAGTATGTAATTGCTCATAGTGAGTGAAAGGGGTTACATTTCTTTAATGCGATGTATATTGTCTCCATTTTCTATTGTATACCACAATGAGAACTAAACAATATATTTTTTCTTTTACACACATGCTATACTGGCTTAGATCACCTCTGTATTTCTGTAGCAATTTCCATATTCGAATGTGCTTAAGGTCATCAGAAAGACCTGTCAGTGATCCAAATTCTGTACTTTAGCGATGAATGAGTCTTTAAAAGATCTTGTTTCTAATGATTGTAGGAGCGATGAAGATGATGGAGAAGATTCTGCCAAGCATTTCTTTAGCCCATATAGCGTTGATACTACAGATTTAGACTCAAGTAGCGTTAGTACTAGACATGAATTTTACAGCTATTTGTCCATTGGATCAAGTCCTTCGGACAGCCCCTCTAGGATCAATATTACTTCCAATAGAGTTGGGCATTCTGTACAGCAGCAAGAGGAACAGGATGAAACTCCGAGGTCTCAGAATGAAGCCATGGCTGTTTTAAAAAGCCCTGACCCAGAGACCACTGAGGATTCAGATAATAATACATACAATGACGTGTCATTATATACGGAGCAATGTGATAAGCTGCACAAGCCATTGGATTTTGAAAAGAATGGTCTCATTTGGTTTCCGCCGGAACCTGATGATGAAAATGCCGATGCGTCAAATAACTTTTTTACGTACGATGATGATGATGATGATATGGGCGAGGCTGGTGTGATTTTTTCATCTAGTGATAGCCTTACCGGCTTTTTTCCAGAGAAGAGCAAATATAATGAGGATAACAAAGAACCCTTGAGAGCTGTTGTACAGGGGCATTTTAGGGCACTTGTATTACAGCTATTACATGGGGAGAAGATAGAGACCGAGGAATGGCTTGACATTATTACATCAATTGCTTGGCAAGCTGCAAACTTTATGAAACCAGATACTAGCAGAGGAGGCAGCATGGATCCTGGTGATTATGTGAAGGTGAAGTGTGTAGCTACAGGAATCCCTAGCGAGAGGTAATATAAGAGTAACACATATGAAATTTTAATTATGACATGAAGTGTTTGTTGTTGTATAGTTAAGTATTTGTTTTTCGTAATGCAGTTTGCTTGTCAAAGGAATAGTTTGCACAAAAAATATAAAACACAAAAGGATGACTTCACAATACACAAACGCAAGAGTACTTGTTTTAGGAGGAGCTCTGGAGTACCAGAGAGCTCATAACCAGCTGGCTTCTTTGGATACTTTACTGCAACAGGTTTTTATTTACTTTCTTTTTTATTTCTGACTTGGGTTTGCATCAGTTTATGGCGTCTTTTTCTGTCAACAGGAAATTGATCATCTGAAGATGATTATTTCAAAGATTGAGGCCCACCGTCCAAACGTTCTACTCGTAGAGAAAAGTGTTTCTTCATATGCTCAAGAGTATCTGTTGGCGAAGGACATATCTTTGGTGTTGAATATTAAAAGGCCATTATTGGAACGGATATCGAGGTGCACTGGTGCTCCTATAACTCCATATGTTGACAAGATTTCTACAACACGGGTAGGTCAATGTGAACTGTTCAGATTGGAAAAAATTTCTGAAGAACATGAGGCTGCAAATTCATTCAACAAGAAGCCTTTGAAAACCCTAATGTTTTTTGAAGGTTGTCCCAGGCGTTTAGGATGCACGGTAATATTCTTCATTATGGATAATTAGTACTCCCTCTGTCCCTAATTGATGTCCAAATTTCATTTTAAGGGACACTCTGAATATGTGTGCTATTTATACATTTTAATGGCAAAAATCCATAAATATTTCTTGTTATCCACTTTCTAAACATTTAGTTTCACGATAATAAAATGAGTAGCGGAATTTTTTCGGTAAAAAAAGTTTTTGGGACAAAAATTCCTTGAATTTGGACATTCATTCAGGGACATAGGGAGTAATAGTTTGTATCAGTAATCTGTTTTGTCCTGCAAGTAATTTCAGGTCATCCTTTAAATGATCCTTCGTTAACATGCTTCTTTTTTTAGGTTTTGCTGAAGGGGTCATCCCGTGAAGAACTAAAGAAGGTTAAGCATGTTGTTCAGCTTGCAGTGTTTGCGGCTTATCATTTATCCTTGGAGACTTCCTTCCTTGCAGACGAGGGGGCTAGTTTACCTATGATATCAGCAAAACCGTCAATCTCAATACCAGAACATTCGACTACTGATCATTTTATTTCCATTATCCCTTCTGTTGGTCCAGCAACTTCACACGATATTGCTGATTTCCTCAGTTTTGATGAAGGGGCTCGTGATCCAGGCTTGGAATTTACTGATCAAGAGTCACTTGTTGACCACCATTTTCCTTGTTCTAATATTTCTAATTGTACATCCGTGGAGGGTAAATATGGAAATTGGAGAAATCACTCCACTTTAGCTGATGATTTAGCTACTGATGTTGTAGTGGAGAACTCAAGTCCAATAATGGATGAATCAGTCGTAAGCATAGATGAAGTCAAAGTCTCCAATGAATGCTTTTCAGCTACTGACAGTCATCAGAGCATACTTGTGTCATTTTCTAGCCGATGCATGCTAAATGGAACTGTATGTGAACGCTCGAGACTGCTTCGCATAAAGTTCTATGGCTCTTTTGATAAGCCACTTGGGAGGTACCTTCAAGATGATCTGTTTGATCAGGTAATTTCTATTTAGAGTTTATATTCTCTCAAATTACCCGAAATGGAATTTCTAAATTCTAAATAATCATTTCTTCTTCTTCAGGCAACTTGCTGTCGGTCTTGCCAGGAACCAGCTGAAGCTCATGTAATTTGCTATAGCCATCAGCAGGGAAATCTTACAATAAATGTTAGACGGCTTCCATTAGTGAAGTTACCGGGGGAGAGAGATGGAAAGATATGGATGTGGCACCGTTGCCTCAGGTGTGCTCATGTCGATGGGGTTCCTCCCGCAACGCGCCGAGTTCTCATGTCTGATGCTGCTTGGGGACTTTCTTTTGGAAAGTTTTTGGAGCTCAGTTTTTCGAACTATGCAACTGCCAATCGCGTAGCAAACTGTGGCCATTCTCTTCAAAGGGACTGTCTTCGTTTTTATGGGTAATTCCACCTCGATATTTTGAATACTATCTACTTTTCTTTCTCAGCGATTTTATATTTATGATGGATTGATGTTGATATGCTGAAATTTTGTTTGATTCTTTTGTTGGCAGCCTTGGAAATATGGTTGCATTTTTTCGATATTCTCCTATTGATATTCTCTCAGTCCACTTACCACCATCGGTGCTTCAGTTTAATGGTCATTGGGAGCAGGATTGGTTGAGAAAAGACGTGGCAGAGGTGCTGTATACATTAATAAAAACTACTTCCTCTGTCCAGAATAAATGTCGCATTTTCCATTTTGGTTCGTCCCAAAATAAATGTCGCATTTCTACATAAGGAAAGTGCCTTAGTGCAATTTTATCATTGTACAAGTAACGTACAAACTAGTAAAGCACCTTCCTTAAAATTGTTCACAAGTCAACTGCGACATTTATTCTAGGACGGAGGGAGTATCTTCATTACATGTTTGTTGTGAAAAATAGAATTGAACACAATACTATTTTTGGTGAATTGATACCCTAACCTCCTGTTTTGGCACTCTCAGCTTTTGAGCAAGGGGGAAGCGTTTTATGATGAGATATCGAGTGTACTATATTCATTGGAACAAAAGGGTAGATCTTCTGTACATGATTCTTCCGATACGAGCGATCTAATGGAGCACATAGTGGAGTTGAAAGACACGCTTATAAAAGAAAGAGACAACTATATTGTAAGTAGCCTACAATATAACTCATTTCTTTCCGACTTAGAATTCATTTTTTCAAGTTATATATACACACACACACACACACACACACATACACTCACACGTACTTATCTCATCTTTCATTTTTTTTAATCAGGTTCTGTTTCAACCATCTACTGGAGAGGCTTCTGATTTGGGTCGGGTGACAATAGACGTGCTTGAGCTGAATCATTTGAGGCATGCTCTCCTTATCAGTTTGCATGTTTGGGATCGTCGGCTTTATTCACTAGATTCTCTCTTTGGAATGAATTATAGTCCCAAGGGCATAGAGATTGCTGCATCATGCGTTGGGACCGTTTATCATAGGAGTGATTCTTTCTCGAACGATAACAATATTGACCAAAATCAGGCTAATCTCATTCTTGAGAGCTCAAAATCGCAGGACTTTTTAGAGAAAGATTTAAACGTTGACCATGGTCATGAATTTGGTGTTCTTGAAGACTCATTCTCAAACTCAAGCTATCTTGAGAAAGAGGATGAAGTACACAGAGATGTGGAAATCAAGACTTTGTTGGAGCGGGCCCCATCAGCTGCATCAGCTCTATCAGATAAGATAGACTCTGCTTGGAGTGGAACACTTGTACTTCCATCAAAAGCTCATTTGCAGATGCCAAATGCCGATGGAGCAGAATATACTTCGGTCAATCCGCAGTTTAAAAAGCTGCTTTCACCTGCAAGAGTTTATTCCTTTGATTCTGCCCTCAGAAATCAAGATAGAATCAAGAAAGGCTTGCCTCCGTCTTCTTTGCATTTGACAAAAGTTAAATCTTTTCATGCTTCTGGAGATTTCAGGAATATGGTTAGGGATCCCGTTGCTAGCATGCATAGAAGTTATTCTCAGCTATTGCCTCGTGAAACCCATGGATATGATCTTTCATTGGGTACTAAGGCCTCCTATATTTCCTCGTTATCTCTCCTTCCCGAAGGGGTTCGACTGCTGCAACCACATAGTGGCCAAAGCAATGTTGTCATTGCTGTTTACGATAATGAACCCACGAGCATAATTTCTTATGCCCTTACTACCAAGGAGCATGAGGATTGGGTTACCGGCAAGCCAAGTGGGCCCGACGGACGATTGAATGGCAGTGAAATCATTCGAGAGAGTTCAATTTCTTCAAGCATCTCGGCCTGGCAGTCTTTTGGCTCTCTCGACTTGGACTATTATAACTATGGAAGTTATGGATCCGAAGATTCATCAACAAAAGTAAGTTCTTTGTTTACAGATTCCAAGGGGGCTTCTCCTCATCTGAAAATCCAATTCGAAGATGATTCTTTGAATACTGTTGGGAAGGTGAAATTTTCAGTCACCTGTTATTTTGCAAAGCAATTTGATGCTCTCAGGAAGAAATGCTGCCCGAGTGAGGTGGATTTTATACGATCTTTGAGTCGGTGCAAAAGATGGAGTGCACAAGGAGGGAAGAGTAATGTCTATTTTGCTAAATCATTGGATGAAAGGTTCATCATAAAGCAAGTTACAAAGACTGAGCTGGAATCTTTTGTGGAATTTGCACCCGAGTACTTCAAATACCTGACTGACTCTCTAAACTCCAGAAGCCCAACTTGTCTTGCTAAAGTTGTTGGCATTTATCAGGTTGGACTCCCTATAGTATTCTTCTCTATCGCATGAAATTCTTCTTCTATTTTTTTTTTTTTCTTTCTGTAATTCCTATGATGTGGTCTGATGGCAGGTAACTGTTAAACATTTGAGAGGTGGCAAGGAGACGAAAATGGATATGATGGTGATGGAGAACTTGTTTTTCAAAAGAAAAATTTCGACGGTGTATGATCTAAAGGGCTCTGCAAGATCACGGTACAATTCTGATACATCTGGAGAAAATAAAACTTTGCTAGATATGAATCTATTGGAGACGCTGCGCACTAATCCCATTTTTCTTGGGAGCAAGGCTAAGAGAAGCCTTGAAAGAGCAGTTTGGAATGACACTTCCTTCCTAGCAGTAAGCTTTCTTTAACCATCATGCTTTATAATTGAATCTAAATTGAAATTTGTACTCCATCCCAAATTGAAATTCTAATTTTCATTCTAGGGACATTCTGAAAATTTTTACCCCCCCCCCCCCACCGGTCCCAAATGAATTTCAGAAAAAGTTCAAATTTGCTTTTGATCAAGAGTAAATTTCTCTTTTTGTCCCCTTATGTCTGCCTTGTACTTGGACATTCATTTTTGGACAAAGGAAGTATTTTTTGTAAATTTAATGGCAAAAATGCATAAATATTATTTATATCCACTTTCTAAACTTCTAGTTTTACAATATATTAATAAATAGTGAAAAACTCGGAAAATAAAACAATTAGGGACAAAGTCTTTTAGACAATTGATATTTATTTTAGGACAAGTTTCTTTAAAATAGACATTCATTTTGGGACGGAGGGAGTAGTGTACTTATTTTCTATACTCGGCTCAGAACTAAAGGTGACTAATTTCTTGTGTTTGTAAATCCAGTCGGTTGATGTTATGGATTATTCGTTGCTGGTGGGGGTGGACTATGAGAAGAAGGAATTGGTGATGGGTATAATTGATTATATGAGGCAATATACATGGGACAAGCATTTAGAGACTTGGGTAAAGGCATCTGGCATATTGGGAGGTCCAAAGAATGCTTCTCCAACCATTGTTTCTCCAAAACAGTACAAGAGAAGATTCCGGAAAGCCATGACAACATATTTTCTCACAGTTCCGGATCAATGGTCAACATGAAGTAATCACAGGTACTGTTCAACTTCAAGTCATATAGCAATTCTTGCTTACCAAAGATCAATCAAGGTCTATGCTGATGTGTTAATACATTTTTGTATTCTGGGGGCACAATTTTCTCTTAAAAAAAGGGTGTGTTATTTATACAAGTTAAACCCAGGAAGATTCTTGGTTGAGTTTCATTCTTTTGTACCTTTTTATGTACATGTGCACAAAGAAAGTTGCTTCACATGAATTGTTGTAGATGCTCTCTGACTTTAATGAAAAAATGGGGTCGGAATGGTGCCCCTTTTGCCTTTCTTGCGCATGTTTATTTGTGGTTATCTTTACAGCCACACACGCATAGTCACATGTATAGATCCACAGAATGTGTTAAAACACCACGAAATATAGCCAAAACTATCTATCTTGACTTGGAGGAAAGCCACATGCATTTTAACAACTGAAAATCGGTTTTGGCGATTGTACAATCAACCTCTGAAATCAACATTTGAATCATTCACCACACAAGTAGAGTAAGAGGCACACAGTTAGGTGGTAAAAGTTGAGGGGACGGACGATGGATGATAAATAAGTTGTAATAAAAGTGAAAAATAGAAGTTGTAATTAATTAACCAAATTCACACAGCACCAGAAAGCGCTAAACGAAAGGACAAAAACCACTCTGCTTGGCTGCTGGTAATGAATTTTTGAGGAAAAACTTGAATTAGGCCACGTCGTCGAGTTGTATTTCTTGTTCGCTGATTGGCATGAACTTGACCCGTTTCTGCATTTATTCAAATCAAACCATACATGACTTAGCCTCCCCTCCGTCCGAAACAATGAAACAAAACAGAGGGATTATGCTTCTAATTAATAACAAAGGAATGTGAAAGTGAAAGACGGAGAAAATTTCAACAACCCAGCCCACAATGAGGAGAATTGAACGTTAAAGTCAATCATGGCCATACTACTCTATCCCTTTGTTAAAACCCATCAAAAATTAACTAGCCTAGCCAAACATCCTAAATACTTTTTTCAAAGCCAATTAAGTTTGAGATATAACCCAAATGAAATCGTAACAAAATTCTTAATATCTCAATAATTTTAGCTGGGATGGATGGAGGTAATATAACTGTCTCTTCTTCAATTTCTTTTTTGGAGGATTTTGCTCACATTTAGGGTTTCGCTCTAGGAAGGAATGGTTCATATAACTAACCTTGGCATGATAAAAAAGAACAAAAAATAAAAATCCCTTTACAAGTGTCACAAAGACCGTTACCCACATCTCTGATGTGAACATGGACTAGAAGACTGGATCGATAGTATACTGTATTGGGGGTTTCAATTTAAAATCATTTGGTGATAAAACAAGTAGCGCCCGCCCTCAAACCTATATTTTAGATCTTTAGGAGATGTGAGATATTTAATCTAACATAACTCTTTCGGTTTCATTTAAAGAGTACAATCTAGTTCTTCCTCTAAGAAGAAGAAGAAGAAAAAAAGCACTACAAATTTCAAAGTTAAAATAAAATAAAATTACAATCTAGTTTGGTAGCAGGAGAATTTGAAGAATTTAAATATTCTAAATTTGAAATTAATTTATGATAGGCAAAGTAAACTCGATGCTATTGTTTGGTAATAGGTGCGGAGAAGAATTTTTTTATTTTTATTTTTATTTTCATTTTCAATTCATCACATATAATAGATATATTTATTTCTATCAAATTCTATAAACATGGCCAAAATCTCACAAAAAACGCGTTTTTTTTTAAGCTTAAAAAAAAACGTGTTTTTAGAAGACGTCGACTCTTCCCCTCGCTTACGGCGCCCAACTATACCTTCGGCGACGACGCTACCCACCTGATCTTCTTCCTCCTCCGGCAGCTCAACCACAAAATCCCACCATCTCCACCGGCCCTTTCCATCTTCCCTTTCCCTCTCCACTACAATAACTATACACAATCAAACCCCAAGATTTTCTGCTGCTCCTTGATAAAAAAATTATTCAGATTGGATAACAAATCATCATCCTTCCCCCATCAAGACCAATCCCTAGATTTGAAGCAGATTGTGCAAAAAGATTGGATCATCAATGAAGAAGAATTCAACTGAGATCGAAGTGACCCATGTTTGGACTTGGATTTTTATCGACTTAAAAGGAGTCGGGTTTGGATTGGAAAAATCATAATCCATGAAGGAGTTTGACATTTTAGAAGACAAAGAACAGGATTTTTGTTTTGATTCTAGTTCCAATTTCGGCTTTAGACACTTTTCCAGAAAAGGGAACTCTGATTGGAGCTGCATTGGTGGACTGGGTAATTAGATGCCAGTGCATGTGTTTTTGAGTGCCAGTGTTAGTGTATCAAAGTGCCGGTATTAGTGTAAAACAAGTGCCGGTGTTAGTTTAACAAAGTGCCAGTGTTAGTGTAACAAAGTGCCAGTGTTAGTGTAATCAAGTGCCAATGTTAGTTTATAAACAGACACTTAATATACATGCACTGACACTTTTTTACACTGACACTTTGTTAAACTGGCACTGACACTTTTTACACTGGCACTTTGTTACACATGCACTGACACTTTGTTTACACTGGCACTTTGTTACACATGCACTGACACTTTGTTACACATGCACCGACACTTTGTCATACTGGCATTTTGTTAAACTGGCACTGACACTGACACAAACGGAAAAAACAAAACACATTTTTCCTAAGTGTCAGAAAAATTAGTTTTTTATAAAACCAACTCATTAACATGGCCCTAATCAAATAAATGATCAATTCTTAGGTAAAAGTTAAAACATTTAAAATGCCCTAACTTCCAAATAAAAATAATTAGTACAATGTCCTCTTTCTTGCAAATTCGATAACTGTTGGGGACGGATTTTTCACTATATGTATATGATTGGCATCTTAAGCAGGTCAACATGTCAAGACGCCTCAACATCCCGATCTCAACAACTTGACCTCCACCACTTGACCTCCACAACTTGGTCCACAACTTGGTCCACAAGTTGACTTTTTACAAGTTGACTTTACATGTTGAGTTCACATCTTGGACCGACATCTTGGCTCGACATCTTGGCTCGACGTCTTCATCAACATCTTGAAACCGGACCAACTTGGGAGCAGTTTTGCGGTTGCTATTTTTTAGGAGCCATATGCGCATACCAGTTCAACCACGACTCTCCACCAACCACCATCAACAGTCATGCCCGAAATCTTCTCCTCAGCAACTCCATTATGCCTAGTTTTTAGGGATTTTTGGTTATTATTCTTTTATTTTACCTTTATTATAAATAGGGGTATGGAAATTAGGAAAAAGACACGTGTATTCACGCACTCACAATCACTTTTGTAATTCTCTCCATACTTCCGGGCTTGTAACTCACTGATCATAGTAAAACTTTGGTCAAGGTAGGTCTTCCAAAACCTCCCGAGGTTTTATGCCGGCGAACGAGTTGTTCAAGGGCTTTCCTCGTCAAAATCCTTTGTCATTTTCATTTTGATTACACACAAAAATCTATATTCCAATTCACCCAATTCTTTCCTTGAAATATTTGGTTATTTACAATCACTTGTCGAAATTTGACCAAAACAATTTGGCGCCGTCTGTGGGAACTTTGGTTTTTTAGATTTGTTTAGAACATCAAAATGGTCAATCCAACTTCCGGTCAGGTAACCTCAGAAACCTCCGCGATGCACCTCGAGAGATGACCGCGTCTGAAATCAATCTTGGTTTCGTGACTAATATGGCAACCATGTTGAATGAACTGAATAAGCGAATGGATGCTCAGCAGGATACCAATACTAGGATTTTCAATGCAATTGAGAGTCTGCGAAAAGGGAATCAAGTTGAGCCTCAAGTTGTAACTCCATTATCGCCATTATTTCCTAAAACTCTTTTTAGTGCAGGTACTGGGGCAATCTTGGAGACATCCCCATGGCGAGTGCAAAGATGCATCGATAGTACAACTGTAACAACTAGTCAAGTTGCCCAACATGGTCACACCTTCCCATTCAGCCAACCTGTGCCAACATCTTGCTACACTTATGCCACTCCGTCTTTAGGAAAAACGGGGAGTTTTTATAATGCATTCGGTCATTCTGCTTCTCAATTTTATGCTAACACTTTTGCAGAAAGTCAAGTTGCTAGAGAGTTGCAGCAGATCAAAGAGATGATTAGGAATGTGCCTGGAGTTACTTCGCCTTATCATCAAGCTTCTCCGACTTGTTATAATGAGTCTCGCTTTGTTCCAGCAATAGCCAACATGGAGATCCCGAAGAGATTTGCGGTGCCCCACATGAAGAAGTACGATGGGAGCACAGATCCAGTAGAGCATGTGTTGCTATACCAAGAATTAATGGACATTATCAGCATTCCTTCAATCTTCAAAGAGGCCTGTCTTTGTAGGGGCTTTGGTTCCACCTTGTCTGGACCAGCTTTGAAATGGCTAACCGGCCTATCTCTAAACTCTATATCATCTTATTCTCAATTAGTCAATATGTTTGTGAATCAATTTTCATGTAATAGAGCTTTTGAGAAACTAACTAGTGACCTCTACAGGGTGGTGCAACAACCTGACGAAAGCTTGAAAGACTATTTGAACAGGTTCAACAAAGAGGCAGTGACTATCCCCAACTTGAACATGTTCACAGCCACCGAGGCATTCAGATTGGGCTTGAAGAAGGGATCACCTTATTATGACGAATTGGTCATGACTCCATGCAAGAGACTTGAAGATGTCAGGACGAGAGCTGTTAAATTCATCAGACTGGAAGAAGATAAGCTCATAGTCCTAAAATAACCACAATGAGGCTGACAAAATAAGAAAAGATGACCACCAATCTTCAACTTGTCAAAACGTTAGCAAAACAGTACCTCAAGTTGTATTCCATGTAAGTTGTCATTTTTTCATAAAAGCAAACTCCAAAAACAGGTATGTTTTAAATTTTGTCAAGTCATTTATTTATGTTTGTCAATTCTTATGTTATGCTAAAAATTCTTACTGACTTAAGCATCGGAGGGGTAAAGCTAACACCCAATCCTAACATGAATTTGTTTTGCAAGGTATACAACTTGAACAAACAGCTTAGGCTCAACATGTTGACACGCCAGTACGGCTGATACATGTTGAGACCTAAGCTGGAGCAGGCTCAACATGTTGACACGCCGCACGGGCCGATACATGTTGAGACCTAAGCTGGAGCAGGCTCAACATGTTGACACGCCAGTACGGCTGATACATGTTGAGACCTAAGCTGGAGCAGGTCAAACATGTTGACACGCCAGGACGGCTGATACATGTTTGGACCTGAAGAAGAATTTCAACATGTTGACACGCCAGTACGGCTGATACATGTTGAAACTTTAGCTGGAGAGGGATGGAACATGTTGACACGCCAGTACGGCTGATACTTGTTCTGTTTCTTCAAACGAATTAAGGTTTCGACACCTTCGCCTGGGCGCACGATTTCACACTTATTCATGTTGTGACTATTGGTTGTAACATTGACATGTTACCAAACGAATTAAGGTTTCGACACCTTCGCCTAGACGCACGTTTTCACACTTATTCAAGTTGTGAACTATTGGTTGTAACATTTTCATGTTGCCTTCGGATTATAACATTTACATGTTATCAATATGAACACCCGAAAAAGATGAAATCATCTTCCAATCAACTAAGGAGTGAAGATTATCATCTTCACCAAAAATCAAGTTCAACACACAAAAGTAAACATGTCAAGCAAAGACATATCAAATCAAATATAAAAATTTTTGAGGACCAACCCTCATCTAACATACCAAATTTCAAACACCTTAACTAATGTTACTTAAAGCTTTATCTTGGTTTCTATCAAGCTTCGTTTATAAGTTCTCAATGCGTTGAACAACTCTTTGGCGTAATCAACCGCTTCCTCAATGTCGATGGGGAGAGTAGCAGTTTTAAAATTCCTTGAATCTCCAAGTTTTCTCCGATTCAAGAAATTTTGGGGGCAATTGTTGGGGACAGATTTTTCACTGTATGTATATGATTGGCATCTTAAGCAGGTCAACATGTCAAGACGCCTCAACATCCCGATCTCAACAACTTGACCTCCACCACTTGACCTCCACAACTTGGTCCACAACTTGGTCCACAAGTTGACTTTTTACAAGTTGACTTTACATGTTGAGTTCACATCTTGGACCGACATCTTGGCTCGACATCTTGGCTCGACGTCTTCATCAACATCTTGAAACCGGACCAACTTGGGAGCAGTTTTGCGGTTGCTATTTTTTAGGAGCCATATGCGCATACCAGTTCAACCACGACTCTCCACCAACCACCATCAACAGTCATGCCCGAAATCTTCTCCTCAGCAACTCCATTATGCCTAGTTTTTAGGGATTTTTGGTTATTATTCTTTTATTTTACCTTTATTATAAATAGGGGTATGGAAATTAGGAAAAAGACACGTGTATTCACGCACTCACAATCACTTTTGTAATTCTCTCCATACTTTCGGGCTTGTAACTCACTGATCATAGTAAAACTTTGGTCAAGGTAGGTCTTCCAAAACCTTCCGAGGTTTTATGCCGGCGAACGAGTTGTTCAAGGGCTTTCCTCGTCAAAATCCTTTGTCATTTTCATTTTGATTACACACACAAATCTATATTTCAATTCACCCAATTCTTTTTTTGAAATATTTGGTTATTTATAATCACTTGCCGAAATTTGACCAAAACAATAATATTGAAAACGTATTAAACGAACAAATGTCAAACCATATGCATGCCATGAAATCTGGATCAATGTCTAATAATTTGGTAATAACAAAATTATTAATATTGATTAATGGAAAATGATAAAGAAGAAAGCAAAATCAAATAAAGAGAGAGAGAAAAAATAATAATACCTCACGCGCCTTCAAACCCGGCCTAACTCTTTCATTAACACCATCCTCCCAATGCACTTGTCCCTTGCCGGCCTTATTATATACACCACCACTGCCACCGCCACCACCACCCATGCAAAGTCTCAACAACCTCTCTGCAGCCTCCGCCTCATCTTTACTCTCCGCCATCAACCTCTCCACCTCCGCCCTCGGCAACCGCAACTTCACTCTCATAGGATCATTACCCTCTCCTACTCCTCCTCTCCCCACCACCGGTGCCACTTTCATAAGCGAAAGGTCTGACACCGACCGCTTAGCCAACATCAAATTCTCGAGCCGGTCTTTTGCGCTCATATTAATCCCCGACCGCACCCTTCTAGCACTCTTAATATTGCTATCCATTTCTTGAATCTTAGGCAACTCTACCAAGAAATAGAGTTTTTTAGGTTTAAGCTCATGATAAAGCTCTAATGGTTTTGAATGCATTCCTAAGTGTTTTACAGCTTCCGATTCTAAGACGGCATAGCCGGGGTAGTCTTTAACTACCTCGGCAACTACCACAGGTGTCTTTAACTTGAATGTCTCTCCGTTTACCTTCATAACCTTTGCTGTTTTGTTCCCTCCCAAACTGTTTCCCATGTTATTTTTTTCAGTTGAAGGTTTGTGTTTAGGTGGTCTAGATCTTGGTTGCATAAAATGAATGACTTAGGAGTTGTGAGAATTTATATGTATATGTGTACACATACATATATTATTAAATATATACTCCTTTTTGTCGCATTTGAAAAGATATAAAATCGGCTTCACATGACAATTAAAGAGAGTATAAGTGGAGCAAGTGTTGTGAGTATGGAGTTTAATGTAGAAGAGAGGAAGTGACGTAGAAAAAAATAGATAATTATTATGAATATGATAATTGAGTCGTATAAATAAATAAATATTAAAAAAATTTACCTTGAAATTGTATCTTTTTAAATAAGACATTCAAATTGTATTTTCAAATGGTACAGAGGGAGGGAGTACATTAGGACTAGGGCCGTAAACGAGCCGAGCCGAGCTTTGAAGTTTCGAGCTCGAGTAAAAAATATCGAGCTCGAGCTTTTCTCGAGCTCGAGCTTTTCTCGAGCTCGAGCTCGAGCTTTTCTCGAGCTCGAGCTCGAGCCCAGAATGCATGTTCGAGCTCGGCTCGAATCAAGTTTCGAGCTTTTCGCGAGCTGGCTCGCGAGCTTTTCTCGAGCTGCTCGAACTCGAATTTTAACGAGCCGAGCTCGAGCTTCGACTTATTTTTTGAAAAAAATCTGAAATCAAACGAGCTTTTAACGAGCCGAGCTCGAGCTTCGACTTATTTTTTGAAAAAAATCTGAAATCAAACGAGTTTTTAACGAGCCGAGCTCGAGCTTCGACTTATATATATACATATATACTAAAATTTATTCGAGCTTTTAACGAGCCGAGCCCGAGTCGAGCCCAAACGAGTCGATCTCGAACAGAGCTCGTCGAACATACGAGCCGAACACGAGCCGGCTCGAAAAAAATGACGAGCTTGAAAATCGGTTCGAGCTCGAGCTCGAGTTCACCTCGAGCCCACTCGAACTCGAGCTTTTTTCGAGCCGAGCCGAGCCGAGCTCGAGCCGGCTCGGTTCGTGTAACAGCCCTAATTAGGACAATTTAGAGGTGGTTGGACGATGGTGGGATATAAGGCGTCATTAGTCAAATTAGAGAGAATGCAAATTTGACAATATTATAGCCAAACTTTTTTGTCTATATAAAAGGAAAAGTTGCCATTCTTTACCGTTTAATTTTGTAACATGACCATTTCCTACCTATCTAGAATTACAATAGTATAGTACATGTACAACGAGAAAGATAGTTTCAATAGATTGACATGCATATTCGTTAGTGCTTCTATGATGCAACAATTTTGGTACAGTGAAATTGATAGTATAAAATATCTTCAAATAATTTCTAATACTCAATATTAATACATTTTAGTTGGGAGAATTACCAATGGATCCTTCAAAACCAAGTCAAATGATCAATAAGGACACACATTATGAAAATCAACCAGCTAGTCCAATATCCGGAATCAATATTACCATGAGATCCAACAATCATAAAGGCACCCCACGCGACATAAAAGGGACAGCTGTGCTGTCCCTTTTCCACCTACTTTTTCGTTTTTTCCTCCCAAAACTTTAAAATGAAATATCTTAAGATCTAAAACACAAAAAAAAAAAATAAAAAATTTGAAACCACCGTTGTTTTCATATCGTCAATACGAATCAAACTAGTAGCATCAACATATAATTTGGAGCAAATTTGAGAAGTTCACATTTGCTACAAGTTCACAATTGTTTTTTATAAGTTCACAATTATTTTTTACATTTGTTTCAATAACAATTAAGAGAAGTTCACAGTTGTTTTAGCTAAATTCATAATTTTTGCATGAAAATGACTATTATTTACTTAATTTACATATTTTTTTAGTTAAGTTCACAGTTGTTTTAGTTAAGTTCACAGTTGTTTTTAGTCTTTTATAACCTTTATTTTGCAATTTTATGAGATTATTTGACCTATTTGTTAAGTTCAATGTTGTTTTTTGTTAAGTTCACAGCTGTTTTAGTCCTTTATGGCCTCTATTTTTACAATTTTATGAGATTATTTGACATATTTGTTATGTTCACAGTTATTTTTTGTTAAGTTCATATTTGTTTTAGTCCTTTATGGCCTCTATTTTTGTAATTTTATGAGATTATTTGACATTTGTTATGTTCACAAATAAATCAAATAATCTCATAAAATTGCAAAAATAGAGGCCATAAAGGACTAAAACAACTGTGAACTTAACAAATAGGTCAAATAATCTCATAAAATTGCAAAAATAGAGGCCATAAAGTACTAAAACAACTGTGAACTTAACAAAAAAAAAAACAGTGAACTTAAGTAAAAACAACTGTGAACATAACAAATATGTCAAATAATCTCATAAAATTGCAAAAATAGAGGCCATAAAGGACTAAAACAACTGTGAACTTAACAAAAAACAACAGTGAACTTAACAAATAGGTCAAATAATCTCATAAAATTGCAAAATAAAGGTTATAAAAGACTAAAAACAACTGTGAACTTAGCTAAAACAACTGTGAACTTAATTAAAAACAACTGTGAACTTAACAAATATGTCAAATAATCTCATAAAATTGCAAAAAGAGAGCCATAAAAGATAAAAAAAATGACTGTGAATTAACAAATGTGAACTTAACAATTGTGAACTTAATAACTGTGAACTTAACTAGAACAACTGTGAACTTAATTAGAACAACTGTGAACTTAACAAATATATCAAATAATCTCATATTGCTCTAAAATATATGTTGATGCTGCTAGTTTGATTCGTTTTGACGATACGAATAATACAATGGTCTCGGATTTTTTTTTTGAGTTCTAGATCTTAAGATATTTAATTTTAAAGTTTTGGGAGGCTGTCCCTTTTATGTTGCATGGGTGCCTTTATAAAAAAAGGGGTGTCATTATAAATCGTGGACCTGGTGAAATTTCTTCAAAATGTGTATCCTTATTGGTTGTTTTCATTAGAACGAGGGACTATTTGATCATTGCCCCTTTTTAGTTTACTTGGTGTATACGATTGGAGTATATAGTTAGTAGACTTGCACACATAAACACCGACATACAAGTATATTTAAAGAATTATTTCTTACTATAAATGTTTTATAAACATGTAGATAAGTTATCCTCATATATATGCCGCCTTAATTTAAGAATAATTTTCTTATGTTGGGTTGATGCCATATATGTTTGAAAATGTGTAAATTAGGGGATTAAACAAACAATAAATTAATTTCGGTGACATACTAGCTGGCAATGCCTTGCGTTATGTTTAGCGCGCACCCATAAGGGGGGAGCGGCCGCTCCAAAGGACAGAGGATTTGGCACAACCGTGCTCCCCAAAGGACATGCCCGTGCTCGACCTGTTTTGGGCATGGGCCGGCGGTTTTCTTCAGCGCAGGATCAAAACCTGCATGGCTAGGAATATGACAGTATAAATACCCTCTATTCCCTAAAAAATCAGATTTGTTTTTTTTAGTGTGATAGGCATATTAATAATCCTAGAATTTATAAGTTCAATTGCTCATCTGTTTCTTTAGATCTAGGGTTTGCAAATACATAAATTTTTGTGATCAATAATTCGTGCACTAGATTATAGATTGTAATTCGTTGATTTCTATTGATAATAATATTCTCTCTCTCCACCCGTTGACGTAGCCAAGTTGGTGAACCACATATATCTGTGTGTTGTGTGATTGTTGTTTATTTTCATCTTCTACATAGACTCTTTTCTAACAAACTATTATCAGAGTCGATCAGGTTGAGGAATGTTTAGGATTTTCCGCTGCAGAAAAAGATGGGATCAGGAATTGAATCACCGATTGACAAGTTTAATGGGAAGAGTAGTTTTTTTCTTTGGCAAATGAAGATGAAAGCCTTGTTGAGGGACAAGGGTTTGTGGGCTCCAATGGTTGCTGCAATCAGAAATCTTCAAGATTCAAAGGGAAAAGTAGAAGCCGTTCCCACCGATACTGTTGCGGCTGCAACAGCAGGAAGTTTGGAGAAGGACAAGAAGGTAGCAGAGAAGGAAGAAGCAGATTTGGTCGCGCTAGATGAGAGGGCCCACTCTAAATCATAAGGTGTCTAGATGATGATGTTATAACGGATATTGCAGATACTGATTCCGGAGATGCTTTGTGTCTTACGTTGAAATATATATATTTGACACGATCATTGATCAACAAGCTATATCTAAAGTAAAGGCTATATTCTCTCCGAATGAAGGAAGGTACGTCCATTAGGGATTACCTAGATTGATTTACATCTTTATTACTTAAACTTCGTAATATAGATGCTAAAGTTGCTGATGAGGATAATGCATTAATGCTTCTTGTTTCATTGCCTTTATCATATGAGCACTATGTTGACTCTAGTATCAGTGGTAAGGAGACGGTAACTCTAGATGAGGTGAAATCCTCGCTAAAGACTAGAGAGTTGCATTGAAAGGCAAGCGGTAATAGTGGTACAATTAATTAGACAACAAGTTTGGTTGCGGAATGCAACAGGGGTTCTAACAGCAAGCAGAAAAAGAAGAAGTCTTCTAGCAAGAAGGGCCCGAAACCTGATGATATTTGTAATTACTGCAAGGAAAAGGGACATTAGAAGATAAATTGTCCTATAAATAAGCGAGGTGAACCTCCAAATAATTTTGAATCTAATGCTGTTGAAGTTGATACGAGCAACTCTGATGAGAATTATGCTTTAGTGACAGAAGAGTCTGCAAAATAGTCGGATGCGTGGATTCTTGATTCTGGGGCTTCTTATTATATCAGTCATAGGAGAGAGTGGTTTACAACCTATGAGAAGGTAGCCGGGGGTAATATTCATATGCCAACAGTGTTACTTGCATGGTGGTTGGTATTGGCTCTATCAAGTTGCGGACTAATGATGGTAAGTTCTGCACTTTGAACGATGTGAGACATGTTCCACAGTGACGAAGAACTTGATATCTCGTAGTCAGCTAGAAAGCAAAGGGTACAATTTCAAAGGTAAAGGTGAAGTAGTTTATGTTTGCAAAGGTTCTGAAGTTATTCTGAGAGGCGTTAAGCGTGACTCTTTGTATTTCCTTCAAGGAATAACGCTTTCTGAATCATTATTGCTTACATCATCTGAAGTGGTTAATGAGGCTATGACCAAGTTGTGGCATATTTGGATCAGACACATGAGCATTAGAGTGATGCAGTTATTCGCGAATTATGGTTTTCTATGTGGCTATAAGGTCAAGTACCTTAAGTTTTGTGAGCATTGTGTACTTGGAAAGATGTAGCGAAGCAAGTTTCATAAGGGGGTTCATAATATGAAGGGCAGTTTGGACTATATTCACTAGGATTGTTGGGAACCTTCACATGAGGAATCATTGAGGGGTCACAAGTGTTTCTTGTCTATGATTGATGACTATTCGAGGAAGACTTGGGTGATTATTATGAAGCACAAGAGTGACGCTCTCACAAATTTTAGACAGTGGAAGACATTAGTGGAGTATCAGACAGGGAAGAAGATCAAGAGACTCCGGACAGATAATGGATTGGAGCTCTGCAGTGCTAAGTTCAATGAGTTCTGTAAAGAAGTGGAGATTTCTAGGCATCTCACTATCAGCTGAACACCACAGCAGAATGGTGTTGCAGGGCGCATGAATCAGAAGTTGTTGGCTAGAACAAGGTACATGATCTCCAATGCAGAGTTGTCTAAGCGGTTCTGGGTAGTAGCGGTTAGCACAACGTGTTACTTGATAAATCGTGGACCACATACATGTATCAATCTCAGAGTTCCCAATGAGGTATGGTCAGATAAACCTGTTGATTATTCAAAATTAAGGGCTTTTGGTTGTAATTCTTATTATCATGTGGGTGATGAGAAGTTAGAGCCGAGGGATAAAAAAGGAATTTTCATGGGTTGTAGAGATGGTGTCAAGGGATATCAGATTCGGTCTTCATCAGAGGGTAGGGTTATCATAAGCAGGAATGTTGTCTTTGATGAAAATTTTGAGCATAATCCTATTATGAGATCTGTGGTTGTATCAGGTGTTGGTAGTGTTGTAAACACGTGGAGCTACAAGATACTACCGAGTTGAGTAGTACACGATTAGATGTTAATCAGGACCTACCATCAGAGACAAAAGCACCAGAAATTCATCACCGATTTTCAAAGAACATGGGTTAGCTAAAGAGAGGTCTAGATGGGCGAATTTCGGGAAGCCTCCTATGAGGTATGGTTTTGAAGATATGGTGTTTTAATGGTCGGGGCTCTGGTAGGTTTATCAATTACATGATCTCCGTAATAGCTTTAGTAAGTGGGGTGAAGGCCTCAGCTTTTTATTTAGCTCAAGTCCTATTCTTTTCCCTTGTAGTTACTTCCATTTGAAACATGTTTGGTGCCTGTCGGAGCTGTTTCCATTTTTTCAGATCTCTTCTGCCATGGCTATGGCATATGCTACATTGTATAGATCTAATTTTGTTTTCTCGCTCTCGTGCAGAGAGCTCACATATCAATTTTCCAGATATCAGATCGGAGTTGAAGCAGACAATCACCTCCCGGTCAGCCAAGCTTTCCTCCACCTGGTCAGACATGGCTTTGAACCGGTTCTAATAACATAGAGTGGTCTTGTTTTTACCTTGTTCAATGTCGGCAAGATTTGTCAATCTCTTTTTCCGCTTCCCAGCAGTTGCAAAATGGTCTATAAATCTTCTCCTCATAACTTTCCAGTTGTCTATGCTCCCCTTTTTCTACTCAAGGAACCATGATAGGGCTGTTCCGAAATTCATATTCACACAATGAAACTTGTACGACGTGTATTCACTTTTTTAGTAAAACTCATTTAAGTATCTCCATTTTTTGGAGGATACCACATCCTAAAGGTAAAAATAAGGGTCCAACCACTCAAATAAAAGGTACATCACGACACACAATATATTTCTCCTCTTTTTCGATCTTTATACTTTCTCTAAATACAAATTCTTATTCTTATATATGAGGGTTTGCGCGGGGCCAAACCCCCATACCCTAACGGTTTATGTTTTGTAGGTTGTCCGTCGTCTGTACAAGCTATCCTTCCCGCTGCCTGATCAAGTGAGTAATTCTACAATTTTGGCTCGATCATGTTGAGATATTGACAACATATCTTTTTCAATATTTTTTCCTTTTCCTTGTAATCTTTTTTCCTTATGTGATGTTTGTAAATTAGGAAGAGTTCTTCTCCAAGTAGGAAAGTAGAATATATGATTATCATTAGAATCTTTTCCAAGTAGGATACTTGTGTAAATATATAGGGATGTAATCAATTATATTCTTCAAGGGAAATAATAATTATTCTCCTCTTCACAATTTTGGTTTTTAACTTGGTATCAGATCCATGAATACCGAGGCTAGAGGCGAGAAGAAAGCCATGGATGAGAGGCGCTCTCCATACTTTCTTTCGACAAGTGACAATCCGGGAATAATTCTCACCCACGTTCAATTAAAGGGCGAGAATTATGAAGAATTGGCTAAGGTTTTCAAGGTATCATTGAGGGCTAAGACGAAAACAGCCTTCATTGATGGAACCTTTGAAAAACCCACCATGGAAGATGAATTGGAACTTTGGCAAACGGTGACTCAATGGTGGTTTCATGGATCTTTAACACCATTGAGCCAAGCCTTCGTTCCATGGTGAGCTATGTGGATGATGTAAAGACATTGTGGGACGATTTGCGGGGAGAGGTTCTCGGTTGGAAACGGACCTAGGGTTCAACAATTGAAGGGATCTAGCAAACTGCAAACAACAGAAAGGTGAAAGTGTGGCGGCTTACTTTGGTCGTGTGAAGAAACTATGGGACGATCTGAATGACTTTGACACACTCCCGACTTGCTCATGTGCGGGGTACAGGTGCAACATCAGTACAAAGCTAGTCCAACGACATGAAGACGAGAGGGTTCATCAATTCGTTATCGGCCTTGACACACCAAAGTTTGAGAATGTGAAATCCTCCATATTGAACACAGAACCCTTGCCTAATGTTAATAAGGCATATTCCATGGTTGCACGAGAAGAAAGAGTTCGGGGAAGCGTACATGAAGACTATCCCGCACTAGCCAGCTTTGCTATTCAGACAGTTGTGGGGATGAGTGTGTGCACAGCTGATCGCACAACTGATCGTACAACTGGTTCGAAGATGGAAAGAAAGGATGTGAGCAGTATTGTTTATTCTCACTGCAAGAAGAAGGGACATGATACAGATACATGCTACAAGCTGGTGGGATATCCAGAATGCTGGGGAGAGCAGCGCTTGAGGAACATGAAGGGATGAGGTAGAAACGCTTCGGTTACGGGAAGACACTCAATGAAATTCAATCCACGAGTCAACACGATACATACCAGCAGAGAGACAGCTACTGGAATGATAGATGATGATAGGGCTGGCTTGCTGGGCTTCACGCCTGAACAATGGACTCACTTCAAGGAGTATGTGCAGACACATGTGCAGACAACTGATCACACAACTGCCGCACAATTGGTAGAATGAATGGTAAGACAAATAATGAGCCTTGGCTTGTCGATAGTGGAGCTAATCGACAAATAACAGGCAACATTACTCTGCTGGAAAATGTGCATCAGATTGAGGCTAACCACATAGGCTTGCCCAATGGAAGATACATGATCGCCACGAAAAGAAGGAGATGTTGCCATCGGATCACATCTACGTTTGAGAAACGTTTTATATGCCCCCACATTCAACTGCAATCTTTTATCTGTTTCTCAATTACTTAATGATTCCAATCATATAGTGCACTTTTCTGACAAATTGTGTGCTGTTTTTCTCAATACATACAAGGTTGCCGGCCAAACAAGTCTCAGATTCTCACATAATATGCTAAATAAATGCCAATATGAATATGCAATTACAATTACATTAATGCATCTAACCCAAAATTTTCCACCTCGGCCTGAATGATGAATGAAATATGGGAGATAATGATCACTAAGATAAGATTGTTTATGGGTTCACTAAAACATGCTCTACATCACAAATAACAATACAATTTACAAGGATACTCATATGCACGATTACGCACTTGTCAACCCGATTACTCAATATTGAACACGAATTATGGCTTTTAGGATAAGTCCACAACAACTGTGGGGATAGGTTAACGAGTACAAACAAAGGAATGGACATACAAACACAAGAATGTGGAACTAAAAGTCTTCAATTGCATGTTACTTCTTCCGAAATTTCAGCTTTCCGCTCACCTTTGTTTCCCCAATGCTTCAACCCCCAAACTAGACTTTGTCATACTTTATACACTTGGGGTTGAAAGCATTACCTCGCTCAATATTGGTCATTACCTCGCTCAATATTGGTCACTTATCAATAATACTTCACAAAATTAGGGGGCAAGCTGTTTTTTTTTTTTTGAACTTGACCTTTTTTTTCCCTTGCCCCCTTTTATACAATACACATCATATTTCCAACTTTTGACCTTCCTCACTCATTCCCTTAATTTCCCTATGTAACCCCCAAACTTATCTTTTCTAATTCCACATTCTTGTAAAGGTAGGATAAACCTATTCTAGGTGTCAAGGGTTAGGGAGTAGGCATCAATTGAAAGCGAATGGTGGTTTAGATGTTCCATTCTTTCTAAAATGACTCAAAAAGGGATCAAGCGACAATTCATATATAAATAGTGACGAGAAAGTCGAAGGCATGCAACCATGTTCTAAGAACCCCGAGAATGTCAAAGTGAACCCATAAAGGACACCTAAATTAATGACCATGATCAAGAAATATGATGAAAGTGAATGGTGGTGCAATTGTGTTTTACATGTATTAATGCAATTCTAATAAACAAATTCAAATTGGTACAAACTAGCAAAACTCAATCAAAAACCCTCAAATCATCACAGACATTGACCAACTTCCTAAAATATAATGAGAACAAAAAATTTTCAAATTTTTCATAAAAACCAAAAGATATCCACCCCCAAACTCAAAACATGCTATGTCCTCATAGCAAAGAGATCAAAAACATGCCTTGGGCTTGAAGGAGATACGACACAATAAAGCAAATAAATAAAGCAATTAAAACATACCTAGTGGGTTGCCTCCCACTTTTCTGCCTTTGGCCCACTTTGTATTCTCGCGGGTCTTAATCTTCAGTTCATGCCCCATAAATAATACCCTATATATGAAGTCATTTAATGCCCATGTACATTCTTCACATTTACGCTTTTTGGGCTTTTTCTCTTAAAGATCTTTGCCATTTTTATCCTCTTCATGAGAAACATGAGGTACAAGAACGATTGCCAATTTTTCTTCATTTCCAAGGTGATGGATAGGATTTTCACTATGGCCACATTCATTAGCCTTGTCAGATATGAGCGCACCACCTTGCACCGAATCATTGACCTACCCTTCACCACCATACAGAGCCAACTCTGGCTCCTCAATGGCTTGTTCATGCCATGTCTTCTCTAAATTCTCTACATCCTCCCTCTCTATACACCCAATTGAATCGTCATAAAGTAATACTTCCTTAGAGTCAACATTGAAATTTTCATAGACAAAATCTTCCTTTGCATCCTTTAAAGGTGGTAGATCACTAAAGTAACATGGCTCATCGGTGCGAGAAGAAGAATGTACCTCATAGCTTATGGAACTCTCATCTCGAAGCGTGGTGATTGACTCAACATGATCAGGCTCCATTAGACTTGAATCCGATTCTTGCTTCCTCAATGCCTTCAATATTGTGTCAATGTGTCCGTCTATCTTACTCAAAACTGCTTCGGTCTGTTTCTCTTGTTCCATTCTCTGCTCTTTCATCCCTTCCAATTGTTCCTCCCAATATTGCTTTTGAGGTGGCGGAGGTGATGGGTTATAGTACATTGGCTCTCGCTCATTCCACGTCATGTTTGAATAATTTTTCCACCCTTGGTTATACGAGTTGGGAGGAATACCATACGAGGGTTGCCATGACTGGAAATAATTTCTTTCTTGCACCTGTGGATAATATTTAGAAAAATATGTCCTAGACGGACAAGCATTAGCAGCATGAGAATAAGACCCACAATTTTGACCCGACTCATACATGCTATAGTTATTCATTCTATGCATTCTTGAGTCCCCAAAAAAAAATAACAATAAAAATAATAAAAGAAAATTATGTACACTAAAAAAAAAAGAAATTACTTATACTACCTAAATTAACTTGTTAAATCACAACAGGTTCCCCGACAACGGCGCCAAAAACTTGATGGATAAAATTCCACTGCAATAAAACCTTGCAAATACAAGTTACCGAAGTAGCGGTACAAGTAAGGGTCGAACCACAGAGACTCGCGTGTTCAACAAGTTGATTTAATTAATGCAGAAAGTAATCAAAGGGTTTTTGTTTTGATTGATTTATTTAACTACTACAACAATAAACTAAAATACTGAAACTAAAGAAAACAAGCAAACAAGTAATAAGGATTTAACCAGATGAAAAGAATTCACGGATTGGATCTCATAGTTGTCTTCTTTCTATGCTAGCGTTTATAAAAATAACAATCTCGTTCAAAGACTCTTTCACTCGACTAAGGGTTAGGACGTTTGATGTTCGAATTGCAACCTTAATATTTCTTTCTTATTGTAAATTCTGCTAGGTCAAAAGAATATTCAAGAAATTCATTAAGCAAATAAGAAAAGTATGAATCTAGGTTTTCTTGAATTTCGGTAGGTCAACAATTAAACCCAATTAATGAAATAGTGATCTTTATATAAATTGTCCACGCTAGTGCAACATCTAAACCAAATAAATTGAATGATATATATTTCATCAAATAAGAACGAGAAAGTTTGGAAGAATTAAAAATCAATCTAGCATAGAAATTAGACAACTACTACGTCCAATCCATGAAAAGAAAAATTATCTACTCATATTCATGATCGAAATCACAAAATATGAATAGCAATACATAAAACCTGGAATCGAATCGTAATAAAAACTATGGAGTAATTGATGTTGTTGTCTTTTTTTCCTGGGAATAGTGCTCGGCCAGAGTCCCCTTGCTGGAACAATTGTTGCTTTCTTTATAAAATACCTAGGTTGAAAATGTGGGACAACCAAGCTGTTCAACAGGCCCAAACCAAGCCTACTTCGCCAAGCTGACTCGTGTTAACGAGTCATACCATGTGGTCCAACTCGTTCTGATCAATTGCTCTTGTTTCCTTTGCCAACTGCTAGCCTTGGCCGACCATGCTCCTGATTTGTTTCGGCCAGCCTCCCTTGGCTGGCCATTGCCTTGTGCCGTGGCCCCATTTCCTGCTTTGGCCGGCCCAGCCTTGTCTTTGGCCATGCCTTGCTTGGATCCGTTTCGCATCGCAAGTGCACCGTTGCACCTTGGTCACTATACTTTACTCTGTTGCACTTTGATCCTTGAACTTTTCAGAGTTTCACTTTGGCCCATGAACTTTCATAATATCAAATTCATCCCAATTTTCCATAATTCCAGTTTGGTCCCTGAATTTCCACGATTTACATTTTGGCCCTTGAACTTCATAATTTCAGTTTAGTCCCACATTTTCCAGAATTGCAATTTGGTTCCAAAACTTCCAAAGTAGGCACAAATTTTCTATTTTCAGTATTGTTGCACATGACCCCTGTACTTTCAAAATGCTACAAAATACATTAAATTCCCAAGGTTTCGAGCATCAAATAAGCTAGGAAACATATCTTTTGGATGGGTGAAAGTAAAACCACATCCATCAGTTGTATAGGACCGAGCCACAAAGATTTTGATTGGAACTGGTGAACAAGACGGGGGGTTATACTACTTGAGGGGATCAACAAGGACGCAAGCTTGCAACATCAGAGAATCTGAAAGCTATCTGTTGTGGCATCAGCGACTTGGACATCCATTAAGTAAGGTGGTTGGTTATTGCCTTTTATTAATCGTAGTAGTATTGATAAAGACATTTGCGGAATTTGCTGCCAAGCTAAACAAAGTAGAGACAAGTTTTTGCTTAGTGACAGTAACTCCATTGAAATTTTTGATTTAATTCATTGTGATATTTGGGGTGATTATCGAAAGCCTGCAATGTGTGGAGCCGTTTATTTTTTGACCATTGTAGATGATTGCTCTTGTGCCGTGTGGGTTTACTTGGTTAAGTCCAAAAGTGATGTTTCTCAAATCTAGAAAAAAATTCTTGCCATGGTCGAACGACAATTTAATAAACGTGTCAAAAAAATTAGGAGTGACAATGAGACAGAACTTATTTGTTTAGAAAAATATTTTATTGAAAATGGCATTGAGCATCACACCACTTGCATTCGTACGTCCCAACAAAATGGAAGGGTGGAAAGGAAGCATAGACATATCTTGAATGTGTCTCATGCTTTAATGTTTCAAGCAAAATTACCGGTGAAATTTTGGGGGGAGTGTATTAGCAACAGGGCACCTTATTAATCGTACCCCTTCAAAATTGATGAATGGAAAAACCCCCTATGAAATTATTTTTGAAAAACCCCCTTCCTACAAATACATTAAGGTTTTTGGTTTTCTGTGTTATGCTCATTACTCTCGAAGAGATAATGATAAATTTGCTAGTCGAAGTAGACGATGTGTATTTTTGAGTTATCCGTTAGTGTATGATCTTGATGAGCATAAAATGCTTATTTCTCGAGATGTTGTCTTTGTGGAAAAGGAGTTTCCTTTTGCTAGTGATTGGATTGATCCAGAAAAAGCCTATACAGATTCGGACATCTTCCTTTGTGTGTCTACAGATGAAGTTGCCTATGAATAAGACAATGTTCATGTGGGCCAATCAGCTGCCTGAACAGTTATCTGACCAGTTGTTTGAATAGTTGTTTGAACAACCTGATGCACAGCTTGAACAGTTGTCTGAACAGTTGTTTGAACAACCCGCTGCATAAGTTCTCGCACAACCGGTTACAGATTCTGATCAGAGGCCCGAACACACTTCTTATTTATTACATGTGGCTGAACAATTTGCAGCAGAGACTTTGGATCGGGGTCAGAGAGCTAAGATTCCTTCTTCAAAGTATCCACCAACTGAATATGAGTTGGGCAAGGCTCACACTGCACAAGTTCCCTCCCCGTCCAGTTCGCCTGTCTAAAATAAATCTTCAGGTACTCGCTATCCTTTACCACTCTTTGTTAGTTGCACTAATTTTTCTATGGCACATCGTTGTTTCTTGGCTGCTGTTGACTTAGGATATGAACCAAAGCATTTTGGGGAAGCAGTTAAATATCCCCATTGGTGTGAGGCCATGAACAAAGAAATTGCTGCTCTTGATCAGAATGGTACGTGGGAATTAGTAGATGCTCCCATTGACAAGAAGGTGATTGGCAACAAATGGGTCTATAAGATAAAGTATAATGCGGATGGATCAGTTGAATGCCACAAAGCTCGCTTGGTCATATTGGGGAACCGCTAAGTTGAAGGTGTGGATTTCAAAGAAACTTTTGCACCAACAATCAAGATGGCCACTGTCCGAGTCTTTATCTCCATTGCTGCAGTTCGTGGGTGGGAACTTCATTAAATGGATGTTCACAACGCATTCCTGCACGGCGATCTTAGTGAAGATGTCTATATGAAGGTACCTTTGGGCCATAATGCTTCTTCTTTAGGAAAGGTAAGCAAGCTCAAGAAATCATTGTATGGTTTACGTCAAGCTCCTCGTTGTTGGTTTGAAAAGTTGTCAACTGCCTTGAAGAAATATGGCTTCCGTCAGTCATATTCAGATTATTCTCTCTTCTCTTACACCACTTCCGCTGCTAAGCTACACGTCCTTGTGTATGTGGATGATTTGGTCATTGGTGGTAATGATCATGAGGTAATTCAACGCTTCAAGGCATATCTCAGTAAATGCTTTCACATGAAAGACTTGGGGCGTCTTAAGTATTTTTTGGGCCTTGAAGTAGCTACACATCCAGACGGCATTTTTCTTTCTCAACGAAAATATGCCCTTGATATTATTTCTGAGACAAGACTCCTTGGTGCTCGTCCGACCCTTACACCCATTGAAAAAAATCACCGTTTGGACTTGACTGAAGATAGTGATTTGCGTGATCCTGAGCCTTACCGGCGTCTTGTGGGGCGACTTATCTATCTCACCATTACACGCCCGGAGTTGTCTTATAGTGTGCATATTCTTGCACAATTTATGACCAAGCCCAAGATTGCTCATTGGACTGCTGCGTTACATGTGGTTCGTTATTTGAAAGCACATCCTGACAAGTAATTCTCTTGAAAACATCCTCCGTTTTACAACTGCGAGTCGACAGTGATTTTGATTGGGCTAGTTGTCCCATCATGCGACGTTCTCTCACTGTCTATTTTATATTTCTTGGTGACTCACCAATTTCATGGAAGACGAAGAAGCAAGGTACGATCTCTCGCTCTTCGGCTGAGGCAGAATATCGATCTATGGCTAGTGCCACGTGTGAGCTCAAATGGTTACTCTGTCTTATTCAGTCCTTCACAATTAATCATTATTCTCCGATGCCTCTTCACTGTGATAGTCAATCTGCTTTACGTATGGCACATAATCCAGTCCATCATGAACGCACGAAGCATATCGAAGTTGACTGTCATCTTGTGCGTGATGCTGTTCGAACATGTGTCCTCACAACTCGGTATATTCACACATCCGACCAATTGGCTGATGTCCTCACCAAGGCGTTGGGTAGTCGACAATTTCTTAATCTACTTGGCAAGTTGGGCGTTTGTGACCTACACGCTCCAACTTGAGAGGGGTGCTGAGATATTGACAAAATATCTTTGTCAATATCTTTTCCTTTTCCTTGTAATCTTGTTTCCTTATGTGATGTTTTTAAATTAGGAAGAGTTCTTCTCCAAGTAAGAAAGTAGAATATATGATTAGCATTAGAATCATTTTCCAAGTAGGACACTTGTGTATATATACATATATATATATATATATATATATATATATATATATATATATATATATATATATATATATATATATATACTCCCTCCGTCCCGGCCGACTTAGGACTTTTTTCCATTTTGGGCGTCCCACCCGACTTAGGACGGCCCAAAATGGAAACCTTAAATCACTATTCTCTCCACTCATTCTCTCTCATACATTATTTTAATACTCACAACACCATTATAATTTACTATTTCCTCCACTCATTCTCTCTCCTATTTTTAAATTACACTCACAACATTTACCTTTTCCTTAATCCCCGTGCCATTTCAAAAAATCCTAAGCCGGCCTGGACGGAGGGAGTATATATATAGGGATGTAATCAATTGTATTCTTCAAGGGAAATAATAATTATTCTCCTCTTCTCAATTTCAGTTCTTAACTGATCATTTTGATTAAATTGCCGGGAACGAGTTTATGGTGACGACGAAGCGATTCTGATAAACCGAACATAACGGCCTGCCTTGTTGAGAGAGCGTCATCAAATCACCTTGTCCAGATACGTTTCAATGCCCTCACATGCGAGCAGATCTAACCCACGGCTCCAGGAAGTTGCGCACTGTATTCCAGCGCCTCAGCCGACAATTCGACTTGATTCTACATTAAATCTCGGTCAAACCCAGGCACCCCTTTGCTTAAAAAACTGGGGGGGGGGGGGCACCGCTCATCCCAACTGTATTGACTACTGCAAATTGCTTATACAAAAACAAAATTAAGGTCGATTCTTTCTAATTATTATACTCAATCTTGAATGATTGTTAATACATAAAAATTTTCATTACCATAATCTTACTTCGCTCAGGAAAATCACAAAAACATTTTTTATATTTGAGTTTTACGATTTTTTTTTGCTTGATCTTATAGCTCTTGACCATTGTGATTGAGCTGCACATGATATACGAGCTGGTATCCGGGGTCAGGACCCAGCTCGGCCTGCAAGCAAGTTGAATACGTGGAAAATGTTCAACTTTTCACTCGTCAACGAGGGATTCGTGGTAAGCATTAGCTTGGTTTACAAGTTGGTTTCGTGGTCAGGATCCAATTTAATGATAATGGTTAAATTACAATGGTCAAGAGCAATTGATCTCAATCTTTCACATCGGAACATATACTTATAACCAAGTTATATGCTTCCTACTCTTGCTCCGCGCGAGTAGAAAGCAGGAGCCACTGAACGAAATATAAATACCCGCTCCTATTTTACTTTTTATAATATGTTTCAGTCATATTTTATCAACTAATTTTGAGGAATATTTTTCCTACAAAAATATAAAATCGTTTATAGAATCCTACTCTGTTCAGGATTCATATTTATCTAAGAAAACTTGTACGACAATGATTCACTTTTCTATTAGAACTCATTTAATAATCTCCTATTTTTGGAGGATACTCCACCCTAAAGGTATAAATAGGGGTCCAACCCCTTACATAAAAGGCACGTTACGCCACACAATATAATTCTCTTCTTTTTTCGGTATTTATATTTTCTCTATATACAAATTCTTATTCTTAAACTGGAGAGTTTGCGCGGGACCAAATCTCGCGCCCTAACGATGTCAGTTTTGTAGGTTGAGTCATACATCAAAGTTATCATTCTCGCTACCTGATCAAGGGGTCATTCTACAATTTTTGGTTCGATCATCCATGAATTAAATCGTTCATCACCCAATTTAATAATTAATTATCAATATGCGATTTTAAAGACTTGACCAATATGGTTTTTCTTTCTTTAAAAAAAAAGTATGACTAGACCAATATGCAACTACAATCACAAAACTTAATACTCCCTCCGTCCCACTTCAAGGTTCTTACTTTCCTTTTTCATTCGTTTCATTTCAAGGTTCCCTTCCATAAATAGAAAGTTTTGAATATATTTATACCATTATGATTTAATATATTTACAAAAAAACCATTCATTATATTCTTATAAAGTTAACATATTTACAAAAAACCAATCATTAACTTACTATTCCTTCCACTCATTCTCTCTCCTATTAAATATTTTTAACTTTTACATTATTTCTCCTCTAATCTTCTACCAATTTTCAAAAAAATCAATCATTAACTACTATTCCATATCCCACATTTAACTTTTACATTATCTCTCATCTATTCTAAACAACATAAATAAAAAATTTTCTTAAAAAGCGTGAAATCCACACCAAGGAACCTTGGTGTGGGACGGAGGGAGTATTTTTTTTTTTTTTTAAGAAACAAGCAAAACTTTTTTAAAAATGATGTTTACATGCCTATATAGCCTTTTGTAATTTACATTAAAATTATTATCTTGTTTAAAACTGCATTTAATCTCTATTATAGCAAGAATTTTCAAGGTCAAGTGTTTCTGTTAGAATTTTGAGAGATATTCTCAAGAATAAAAAAATTTAATTATCTAAGTTTGTATTGAGCTAAATTAGGAGAATTATAATTTATTTGTTCTAATAGTAAATATAATTTTAATTGAAAATACTAACTTTTATAAGTTAACTAAATATCAACTTAGTTAACTAAATATTTCATTTATTTGAGAATATATCTCAATATTCTAACAGTTTCGCTTCCATCCCTCAGTTCACACCATGTTCAAAACCTCAGTAGGTACAAAATGGTGTCGGTATGTTTCCCGGTCACAAACTACGAATACGATTAATTATTGATTAAGCTATAGCTAGCATTTGCCCTAATAATCCAATTTTGAGTTCCTACTTAACAAATTAAAAAAATATAACATAATAATTCTCTATTTCTTGCAATTGTTTAACATTGATAGGATAATAAGTGGGACCAAACTAGAGATATTAATATTTGCTGTTGAATTTTAAAAAATTGAAATGAAAAGGACATGGGAGATAATCACGGATGTGAACTTGACAATATGGTTAAAGATTCCAGTTACAATCATGTCTTCTTTTGACTAAGGTTGTTAATAATGTTTGAAATGATCATTTTTTTTTTCTCTTATGTTTTGGTAAAAAACAATCAACAATGAAAAAATTTAAAATGAAATTAAGGAGGGTGCAATGGAATATAATTGATGCAACAATGTAATCAAGATGACTCGATCATGTAACGAGGAAAATCCTTGAGATAACTATCTCGCCGGTACAAAACCTCGGGAGGTGATTATGAGCACCTACCTTCCCAAACAATTGTATTAATAATGAATTACAAAGCAGAAAACTATGACGGATTACAAAGTATTTTTGAGCTGTGTGAGTGTAGTGCGTGTGTCGTGTGTTTCCAGCCATAAGCTTATAAATAAGAAATAAAATAACAAAAAGATAAAGTCCTAACAAACTCCCTATAATCTCGGTGAGTTATTTATATCTTGACTTAGTCTTCCAAGCCGTTGAAAGGAGTCTATTGGACACGTTTTTCCCACGTACTTTTTATCCCTGTAATTAAAATATAACAGAAATAAATAATTAATTAATTTAAGTAAATAATTTTTACCTTGCCTTCGAGAGTGAAGATGTTGACATGCTGATAAAAACTCAAGATGTAGCAATCCTGAATTTTACCTACAACATCTTATTATTATTTTTTTTTGATACCCAGGTTCCCAGTTTCGCCGGACTAATCCTGAATCATCAGGTACCGGCCCCTCAAAATGCTGACGGAGGTAAATTGCGAAATGTGCCCTACGCAGCCAGGGACATCTTATTATTATTATTTATGCATGGTGCTACTCATAGTCAAATTTCCTTACCAAATCATATGACTAATCATCATCAAATTGATTGGCTAACATGTGTGGTAAATAATTTTAAAGTTAACAATAAACGTCTTATCTAATACTCCCTCCATCCCGCAAAACTTTACCCGTTTACTGTTGAAAATGAAAAATAAGAAATAATGTTATTAAAGTAGGTGTTGTGAGTGAAAGGAGAGAGAATGAGTGAAGAGAATAGTAAATTTGAAAAGTGTTGTGAGTATGACAAGTGGGTCCCATGAATAAAGAAGTATTAAAAAATTTCCTTTTTAGGAAAGTGAGACTTTAAAGTGGGACACCCAAAATAGTAAAAGGGGTAATGTTTTGTGGGACGGAGGGAGTATATTAACGTTCTTAAAGAAACTTACATTTTACTTATTTGTTCATTACTTATATAATTAAAAATATATTTTATATAAAATATGATATTTATTTTAAACGTAAAAAAATAAAAACAACATTTATTATGAAATAGTGGGAGAATAAATATACTCCCTCTCTCTTACGTTAGTGTAGACTTATTTTGTTTTCCGTCCCTCCCATGTAAGTGTAGATTATCAAAAATAATTTTTTTAATAATTTTATATTATATGAGATTCACTTGTCATATTTACAACAACAATTCATTTATTATTCATTTACTCTTTCTCTTTCCTATTTTATTTTTAATACACACAATGCCTACTGCACTAATTCTCTATTTTTTTTTTGTTATATTGCACTAATTCTCTATTTTTTTTTGTTATATTGACATTTATTAATTATTGTGCTCAAAATTTTAGTTATACTCTCACATGAAATAAAGGGAGTAAATATTAATTGCACTACTTGCTTGGTTTCAGTCAAAGATTTACTTCTGAAAGTTATCAAAGGTTTATGCCAAAATAATCAATCCTTTTACTTTTGCATGATTACAAACACTATATGGACCTACTTGCTGCTAAAAGTAAAGCTTACTAGTTTTGATTTAGGCTTATGTTTAATTTGTTTTCATTCCTTTTTCATGATGTACCAATTTATTAATTTTTTATAAGGGAAAAATACCATTAACTCCCTCTAAAAAATCCAACAAATAATTCTCTTATCAAAAAAATCCTAAAATTATACATTCAATATCTAAAAGTCAAAAATTTAACGATTTAACTTTTTTCTTAAGTTTGAAGCTTTTATGTAGATAAATTTTTATTTTATTTTTAAATTATGACATGTTAAAAATGTAAAATTTATCATATATTGATAAATAATTATAATTATTAATAATAAAAATATTATTTTTATTATAAGATAAAAAATAATAAAAAGATAAATTTATGATACCATGTCTAACTATTTTTAGAAAATCATGCTTATATAATATAATATTAAATTTCGTAATAAAATTATAAAATAATAGATAAAAATATGATTAATTTTTTTTAAAAATTTCACTATCATTATTATTTTTTAGAATTACTATTGAAATTATTACTTTGTTAGTCCTACAATTTTATTAATATTAGATATATTATTTTTTGAATATTTATTCAATAATTGCTTAAGATGGATATATTTTATCTTTGTAAACTCATAATTGAAATAAAAATCATGTTTGAAATAATATGAATTCTCAAGTCTAATAACATTGGCTAAACCGTTAAATTTTGGACTTTTTGATATTAAATATCGAATATTAGGATTTTTTTTGATATGAGAATTATTTGTTAGGTTTTTTGAATTTGAATGTTTTTAAATAGGGATTTTTTTTGGTATTTTTCCCTTTTTATAAAGTTGGCTATATATATATTTATATTTTTTTTTATAGGAAATGGGTTTTTTTTAACGCTCAAAACCTACTTTTCGCCGCACTCTGCTGGCTGGTCCTTCATTTCCTAAACATTCGCAATGTGTTGGAAGAAAAATTTGTTGAAAAAAAAGTGTGTTTTGAAGGAAATAATGAGTTATTTTCTTAATGAGTTATTTGTCAAAATGATAAATTGATTGTGGGTTTGTGTTCTATTTCATGAGGAGATAGATATTTGAACGGTATAAACCTAAGTACGAATATGGGCTAGTCCGGGCAAGGCCCAAGTGGATTGGGCCTTAAACATAATCCTGCCAAGTATGATGTACGAGGAAGGGAATGCGCTTCTCTACCTTCCTCGAACTAAACCTTCTTGTCATTCCACTAAGCCGACCTAGACTTAGTGGGCGAAATGACCAAGGCTAAAGATTCAATACCGAGGGAGACCTCCCTCCAAGGCGGAGTTGAGTTCCCTTGACGACGAGGAGGCCTCTTCGGCTATCAAGTTACCAGGAATGGGGCCTTCTCCAGTTCCTTCATATTTTCTCCCCGGCTCATCATAAACCGACTTGGTGACGATGACGAGGAGCGACCTCCCCGACGTACGTGCAGAAGTGCAGTTTACGTAATCCTATTCAAACTGGGACAGTGAGCAGTTATAATCCCCTTAGGATTATAACCTCCTCTTATACAAATTCAGGTCCAACAAGGACTCATCAAATATAATCCTCCTAGGATTAATATCTTATCTCTTAGCAATCCAATTCAAAATGGATTATAGATTGCTACATCTATAAATACAAGCCATAATTTACATTATTGGGTACGTTATCTTTTGACTCTAAACTCTTGTCAATTGATTTCTCTCTCTCAAAGCAAATAATTACTCTCACACCGGAGGGCCTTCGCCGGATAAGCCCCGACTTAGTTAACGTGTTTGTTTCTCTGTTTCAGGCTATTTAATCGTTGGGATATAACCTACTGCCGAATTTGGGCTGATCCGATCGTTTCTGGCAGCATCAGTTTGGTTCCATTGCCGGGAAACGATTCAAATACCCGTTGAAAAGCTTGAAACAGCCATTCGCCTGAACCTTTTTCCCAGTCGGAAAATTCTTATTTTGGCCGGAAAAAGCACTGTTCCATTTTAAATCTGTTCTGTTTTTGGCCGGAAACTTCAGTTTTGCCTGGAAATTGTTTTCGCTTGGAATATTTGGTTGGTTGGAAACTCTGTTTTAGCCGAAAATAATTTGTTTTAGCCGGAAAAATCCATTTCGATCAAAAGCATAGTTCGCCTGGAATAATTTGGTAATTTGGGTCGTTTTAAATTCTGTTTGGTTTTGAGAAAAAAATTCTGCTCCACCATCATAATTCCAATGGATGACGGGAATACCATAAGTGTTACTAACGAGGAACAACGAGCCCACATCGACGACATCCCTCTGAATGGGACGACTGGTCTCCCTCTCACCAATGGAGTGCTGCTTCCTCATCCACCACCATTAATTGACGGGCTCCCTCCCCTCGGCATGACTCTTCGTTCTAAGGGACAGCCAGCAGCCGAGTTGAATATGGACAACCTTCCTCGTCGTCGTCATGGACGAAGGGCTGTTGATAGCCAGATGACGAGGAACCCCGAAAAGGGAGAAACTGGGACTTCTACCCAGCCCATTGATCATCGTACACTCTTACATAAATAAATGGAGACTTTGCAACGTATTTATGAAACTCAAAATTCTCAGTTGCAATTGGATCCCGAAAACTCAATGGCCGAGTTCAGCAGGCCTTCGGGGACAGGAAATTCTCGTGGAAGGGAAACTCAGGGTGACAGGCGAGGTAGTCAGAGGAGCCCTCCTCGTGGCTAAGACCCCCCTCCCTATGAGCCTGCTGTACCACCTAAGCGAAACCTCCGAGATGCTCCTCCTCGTCCTCGGTCAAATAATCATGGAAATGAGAATGTGGTGGTAGACCTGAGAAGCCACTTGAATTCGAGGGAGCAGGAGGTTAACTCAGCTGACTTACGAGCAAGGCTCAGTCAGTCTAGACGTTTCTCCCCACCTCATCGTAACATGTCTCCTCGTCATAACCCTCATCCTCGGCATAATTTACCTCATCCCCGAAACATCATATGGCCGAGGAGCCCTCGTCCTTACTGAATGATCCTTCACCATGAGGGAGAACTGAGGAAAGAAAAAACACCCTCTAGATGAGGAGAGAACCACCGAGAAGATGAAGAACATAGCAGGGTGAATGGTCACTCAAGAGAAAGATCCCACCGAAGTTCCCATCAGAGCTCTCACTTCAGTTCTGAAAATGGGATTGATGCCAGAGAGCTATTGATGCTGAAGAAGAGGATTTATGAAATGGAAATGGGTAAAAAAGAAACAGAAGAAGATGACATAAGTGCCACCCATCCATTCTCTCAAGAAATCAATGAAATACCTCCTAACCTTGCCTTTAAAGTCCCATGTTTTGACAAGTATGCGGGAACCACCAACGCAATGGACCATGTGCAAAGTTTTGAATCCACTATGACCCTCCTCACCAAAGCAGATGACATTCTCTGCAAAGCTTTTGCGAGTACCTTCTCCGGAACAACGTTGACATGGTTTCGTGAGTAAAAAAACGAAGCATTGATAGATGGAGGAATATGAGGAGGAAGTTCTTGGATCACTTTGCCATGGCAGGGAAGAGGAAGAAAAGGTTGACTGACCTTGCTAACATCGAGCAAGGAAAAAATGAAACCACTCTGAGCTATTACAATAGGTTCAGAGCCATGACAGACCAAGTAGAGGAAAGCCTGACCGACAGGAGGTGATCATCTGCTTCAATTCCGGACTTAGATCCGGGCAATTGATATATGAACTCTCCGCCAGAGAGCCCAAGTCTAAATCCGATTTATTCAATGTGGCATACGCCATAGCCATGGCGAAAGAGAAAAGCAAGAAAAAGTCTGATAAGACGGAAATAGAGACAACTGGCACCAACCAGGTTTCAAATGGAAACAGCTACAAGGGCAAAAACAGAGCACGGGGAACTGAAAAGGCTGAGATCTTCACCACCCTCACCAAGCCTATCACAGAAATCATGCAATTGGTGAATCTTCCAAATCCCCGTCCACTCAGTGACCAACCAAAGTTCCCACGTGACCCTTCCAAGCATTGTGAATTCCACAAAGACTATGGTCACAACACTGAGAACTGCATCGCCCTCAAAAGAATGATCCAAAGGTGGGTTGATGAAGGCAAACTCGACCGATCTGTCATGAAGAAGGATAACAAGCGAAAAAGAAAAAATGAAGACAATGATGATAAGGATAAGGATGATGAAGAAGAAAGGCCTCTTAGGGTTAAACTCATTAGCTTTCTCTAAACACAGTTCTGCCCGTCCTAGATACAGCCCCTCGTCTCGTCAACGTCCAGAACTCGGGGGCCACCCATGACTTGAGACAAGGAGAGATATGGGATGTAGATGAACAGTTGGAAGTGAGATACTAGATGGTCATAAAGACAACAATGATACAGTTTTGCCCGTCCTAGATACAACCCCTCATCTCGTCAACGGCTAGAACTCGGGGGCCACCCATGACTTGAGACAAGGAGAGTTGCGGGACGTAGACGAACCGGTTGAGTTGGCTACCCCTACAGCAAAAAATTCAAATCGAACTATGACAACTAGTAAATGAATGAATACCCCAGGCAAGAAAAGGCAGGACTCTATCATTAGCTTTAGTCTGTTTTATGTAATAGGTTAATCTTTGTTAGTCTTTTACTTTTCTAGCAAGGTAGGATTGCAGTTTGATGTCATCAGTTCAATTAATGAAATCTACTTCTTCAACATGCAAAGACTCTATCAAGACAACACTGGAAGACGAGGAGCGCCTCCTCGGCCTTCAAAGGGATAAAACTCCCATCATAACTCACTCACGATCTATGATCGAGCGATTTCCCCCTCGGCATGGATAGGTGAGAACAGAAACCATCTAAAATCTATGTACGAGTCATCTTCCTCGACATAAGTAGATGAAAAAGAAGAAAGCCTAATGTCTTGACGAGGAAACACCTCGGCTCTAACGACTACCGGCAGAACCGTCTAAAATCTATGTACAAGTCATCTTCCTCGGCATAAGTAGATGAAAAAGAAGAAAGCCTAACGTCTTGACGAGGAAACACCTCGGCTCTAACGACTACCGGCAGAACCGTCTAAAATCTATGTACGAGTCATCTTCCTCGGCATAAGTAGATGAAAAAGAAGAAAGCCTAACGTCTTGACGAGGAAACACCTCGGCTCTAACGACTACCGACAAAACCGTCTAAAATCTATGTATGAGTCATCTTCCTCGGCATAAGTAGATGAAAAAGAAGAAAGCCTAATGTCTTGCCGAGGAAACACCTCGGCTCTAACGACTACCAGCAAAACCATCTAAAATCTACGTACGAGTCATCTTCCTCGGCTTAAGTAGATGAAAAAGAAGAAAGCCTAACGTCTTGCCGAGGAAACACCTCGGCCCAACGACTATCGGCAGAACCATCCTAGACCTATGTACACGTCATCTTCCTTGTCATAGAGAGATGAAAAAGAATCCAACAGTCATGCCGAGGAACCCTCCTCGGTCTAATGACCTAAACTGTCAAAACTACCAAGTGATTAAGACCGAATGAGCTTCTTCCTCGACTTCCCAAAATTGGCTTGTACTTGTGAAAAAACCACAAACAAGCAAGCAGTTCGTATATCAAAGCAACAAAGAAATACAATGAAGAACAAAAGGAAAGCAGTTCATTGATATTAAGAAGAAGTGAAGTACAAGAGTCCTATTCTATTACATCAAAATACGAAAACAAGAAAATTCTAACTATCAGCAGACCTAAAAAGATCCTCCTGATCGGCTGCAGGATCAAGGATAATGACCTGCTGAGTCTGAGCCTCAGCTTGAGTGTCATTATTGGCTGGCTCCTCGGCATTAGCGTCCCCCTCGTCCTCAGTACTATGGTCCGCATCCTCAGTCCGTGCTATGATGGCATTGATATTTTGGGGATCGGTGGCAGGAGGAACCCAGGCGGGACGGTCAGCCTCCTCGTCACTCTCAGCAATCACGCTAAGGGCATACTCTAAAAAAGGGACGAGGTGTAAGTGCTCCAATTTGAGTTGTTAGCATTTTCGTTAGAAAATTAACGAAAGTCTTAACATTCCTAACATTTCTAACAATTCCTAACAATTATAACAAAGCAAGGGCAAAGTAGGCATTGCTATTTAAGGTTAAGCCAAGAAAAGAATCTCAAAAAGAAAAGAAATTGTAAAAAACCCGAATTGGCAAGCTGAAAAACATGGCCAGTTTGAATATTTTCAAAAATATTCCTTGTGTCCAAAGTCTGCAGCTGCATTTAATGAACAGTGCACGCTGAGGTTCTTGTCCGCGCGGATGGAATTGTAAATTCCAGAAGGCTATAAATTGAGCCCTTCAGTCACAGAAATAGAGAGCCACAACAACAATTCACAACAACACCTTGGCGAAAATACTAGAAAAAATAGTGGGAATTCCCTTGAATTGCCACATTTTTCTTTGGATTATTTTCCCAAATCACACTCACTAATCACTCTCAAATTCAAGCCTCAAACACTCTTAAATCCAAGCCTCAAACTCAAACACAAAAGAAGATAGGTATAACCTCCTTCTCCCTACCCTAAATCTCTCTCATCCATGCATGCATCTCATACTTTGAAGATGTAACTTGTTATTCTCTTGCCCTAGATCCAAGAGGATCACCATGGAAGTTCATCTCCATGGATGATCCTCTACAAGGATCAACATTTCTTTCAAAATTGTTTTTACTTCTTACAAACATATTTTCAAAACCCTAAAACTATTTTCATACATAAAATCTCGATTTCAAAGTTAAATCTCCCCCTTCCCAAGCAAATGAAGTGCTTAAGTCCTAATGTACCCTAAGGATGGCTTGATATAGTAGATTCACCACTAAAATGTCTAGTGATCACTAATCAAAGCCTAAGGAAATGGGGACAAGTATGGATGCAAAACCCCCTTTAAAATCACATTTTCCTTCTTGAGAATGTTGCTGTCCAGTAGCCTTTCTCTAAGACCTCAGTCCATTGTCTAATTTTTTGGATTCAGAAGAACTTGGAATTGGGTGTTGACTACAAAATACTTTTTGTAGTCAACATCCGTAGCATTCCAGACATATTTTTACTTTATTTTTTTCGTGAGTATAACTCCATTTTTCAAATTATTTTTCAAAGGTCAGTTCATCAGTCTCTGGAAATCCAGATTTCATATCTGAGATTTCCAGAAGGTTTTGGTCCATCAAATCATCTCCAAATGGAAAAGTCTTTTGTAGTCACCTTATTTAAGATGTTTTGAACAACTTCCATTATCGGACTTTTCCCATATTTTGAAGTTTTAAAGCTCTTAAATCCATTTTAAAATCAAGTGTCCACTGCCTTTTTCATTCTGGCAGAATTGATTTTCAACTTCAAGAAATCTTTTGAGCACCAAAACTCAACCCTAAAATCATACCAAAAATTATGGGACTTTTTTAATGTCTTATAAAGATTTCCCAATTTTTAGTTTTCTCAGTTTGAACTTATTTTGGCCAAAGGAACACACACACACACACACCCACACACAAATGGTTTTTAAGCTTGGAAGACTCGTTTTACGAGGCATTCCGGGTGAACACTAACGTTCTTCCCGGCGTGTAACGTGACCTATGAACCCAAATCTCTAATCTCGGGCATTTTTCAAACTTTTGGCCCTTAAAACAAAAATGGCGTGACGACTCCGTGTTTTTAGATTTTTTCAAAAAAGAAGAAAAAATCTTTTTCCGGTGGCACATATCGTTACAGTGGCGACTCCGCTGGGGACTAAATAAGTTTTATCTTTTCAAAAAAAAAAGAAAAACTTTTGTGGGTCAAGCTTCCGTCCCGGCATTTGAAACCGTTTGTTGTGTGTGTGTTGATTTTTCACATTTTTGTGTTGTTTTGGCCGCCTCGGAAAAGTCAAAATTTTGACTATCGGACCTGTTGCCTTGGATTTTGAATTATGTGCTTATGTGTTCATTTATTTTCAAAAAAAAAATATTTTCAAAAAAAAAAAAAATCATTTTTTGCATGCATCATCCTTTTTAAGACACATGAGAAAATTTCTATTTTACTCAGGAAAAGAAGATAGACTGCTTGCACACTATGCGTACTTGGCCTTACACTGCACACTACGTCCTTAACCCAGGGAAATTCCAGTAGCAGCCCGTTTGGCCTTATTACGCCTCTCGGTGCGAGAACGGGACTACCCAAACATCTCATGGAGCCTCGTGTCGACCCTGCACTTGTCCGTGACACACTTTGTCCGAGACCCGGTTGGTTTTTAGTCTGGTCTGTGTCATGCCCTGTCTGTGTATAGACCTTTCCTTTCAAGCCTTAGTCGGCCTACCAAGTTAGTATCTTTCGGGACCCTAATCAGTCGAAGTCCTGCCGGTTTTTAGTCACGTGCTTTGACCAGATATTGACTGGCGCCTTGACTTTGACTGGCACAAATTATACACTGACTCCCAGCATGACACTGAGTCATCAAGGATTAACGATTATTCCATGCCTAATTACGGCTTAACTGACAACAGGTCAAGATCAATTGTGGACATTTATCAATCCGAACCATGCCGACTTTTCGTCGAGCCCTCGGACATGATCTTGACTTTGACGTCAGCTTTGTCCGTAATTTACATCGAATGCTCATTAAGACTAGATTACCCGCCAGTCTTTAGGATCGTTTTTCTTTTCGATTGGTGGGACCCGCTTGCCCTATAGGACCCTCGCCCGGGGCTGTCCGCCCTGGAAAGTCGAAATACAGGTGGAATACGAGGGGCTTATAGACGTAGTGATGGGGCCACTGATCTAGGATCCAGAGTAGTTTGCGAAAAAGAAGAGCAATCTTTTCCAACCGATTAGGTTAATAAAATACGTTTTATGTAAACTAGAACAAATAACTGCATGTTGCATGAGCCCAAAGCCCAAACACCTACCCTCCTTCGTTCCCAAACATCTGAACCCTCGTGTCTTTCCCCCCGCAGCTCCGCACAAAGCTTGGTTTCGGGCACCGGGTCACCGTTTGATCAGTTGGGAAGAGTCAAGCACATCGTCAGCTTCACCGTTTGTTCCGACTCCGGGTTTGGAATGTACGCATCACTCGGTAACGATGGGGACAACATCACTCCGCCTCCCGGGACTCCTCAAAAGAACAAAGAATGGAATCGGCTTAGCCGAACAGATGAGACGTGACAAGAAGCACACCGAATAGCCTTATGGAGGCTATTAAGAGCGTGATTTGGCCGCCAGCCTCAATCCTGATGGCACCTTCACCGTGGAAGAAGAAGAGGATGCCAATCCCACTCTCGCCGCCCGATTACTCCAGGATGCCACCACCCACCTCCTATGGTACCACTACCGTAACTCCATGCTCCTCGATCTTCGGGTCAGCCGGCTCCCAACCACGGACCACCGGATCCATGCAGCTCGACGGCACAAATCGGTTCAGCCTCGGTGGGACAAAATCAAGCAGAATGTCTTCTCATGGTTTGGGCTACCTCGAATGCCACGCCTAATTGGAATCCCGCCTCGGTTTGGACCCGATCAATCCGGGCCTTCGCAATAGAGTTAGCGCAGTACCGCATCAGCAGCTGGGATGCCGCGACAGCCGGTTCAGCAACAAATAGAGCCCTCATCAGAATGATGCTAGCTCAGCCGCTCCTCACACAGCTATCACAAACCCATTTCTCACTCAGGGTTCGATGGGTTACCAAGCCTCCATCCCAGTTTCATCAGAATCACCGGGACCGCAGTATCCCCCGGGTTATACACCATCGCCACAGCCAGCCATGCAATTCAACGATCAGGGACAACAGCCCGCACTTAAGCCTACTTATGGGCCTCACTCCGGAAATCCAAGCTACCCGGCTACATCAGGACTGCCTTCACCCTTTTTGCCAGTTGAAAATCAACAGCAGGCCGCAAGGTTCTATCCCTTTACCCAGGCTCCTACTCATGCCCCTCCGGGTAATTTGGGCCAAGGACAGGTTTTCACCTACGTCCCCGGAACAGCCGTTCCCTCCACCAGTCTGCCGCCAGTGGTAGCTCCTCTCTCTAGCTCAGTCGCTGGCTTGAACGCATGGCTCCGCCACAAGATCCTCATCTGGCCTGGTTCATGGAACAACACAAGGAAATGAAAGCGCAGATTGCTGAATTGACCGCTAAGAAGTCTGCCTTTCGGCCTACGGACCCAGACTCCATCGTTCCCCTGCCCCACAAATTCGTGATGCCTAATCTGGATCTCTTTGATGGGACTGCATGCCCGAAAACTCATCTGGATACATATACCTTGGAAATGAAGGCCAAAGGGTACACCAATCAGCAGTTGGCTGACTATTTCAGTCTCTCTTTGAAGTCCAGTGCTCTAAAATGGTTCTTCCGCCTAAAACCCGAGGCCAGGGATACATGGGATCAGATCACCAGTGCCTTTACAGAAAAGTACAAAGCTAATTTGGAATGGGAAACAAATAGAGTTGACCTGCAGACAACAGTGCAGCGTCCCGATGAGAGTGTTGGGGATTTCTACAAGCGGTGGAACCTGAAACTCAGTGAGATGGCCATTCCTCCTTCTGAAGAGGAACAGTTGGATATCTTCCAGTCATGCCTGAAGTCACATCTGAGAACCTCCCTCAGTCATTTCCCGTACTCAGACTTACGGGCCATGGTTAACTCCGCAGCTAAATTTGAAAAGGCTCACAATCAACAGCTGACTGCTGCACCTGCCTACAAATACAGGGCTCCTACCTCCAACACCGCTCCTGCTCCCTCTAAAGGCAAAGAGGTGATTAATTACACGGGACAGGAATGTAATAACACAACTCCTTTTGCTCCCAGAAAACCAGCTGAGCCCAGACCAAGGATCATAAACCTCAAAAACTTTGGAATGCCTCTGAACGACATCTTTAGGGGACTGGTGAAAGAAGGCTTGCTGCGGCCTTTGGAGAATTTCCAACCCAGGAATCCGAGTGCTCCCGTGGATACTTCAAAGTATTGCGCTTTTCATCAAGCCCACGGACACCTGACCGATAACTGCTTTACTCTGAAAAAGGCAATCCAAGGCTTGATAGAGCAAGGAAAATTGGAAGACCCCGAGGGGCCTAATACAGTCAAAAATCCTCTGCCAAGAAACCATAACCAGGTTAACATGATTGAAGCCAGAGAGCCTTCACATGCTCAGGAAGATGAGGAGACTGACGAAATACCTGACCAATCTTGTCGAGGATCCTGAATTCGGAATCCCTTTCAGCCTCAAGAATGATGAACAGACCAATCCTCCCTGGTCCCAGGTTAACCTTTTCTTGCAAGAATACGAGGCTCGCTATTTCTCGGATGAAGGGAAAACTGACACTGAAGAGCTGGGGCTGTTCCGGTCAAAACATGAGAAAACCATTTACACGAGATGGTTAGAGCAGTCAAGGAAGATTGAGCAAGAAAGCTACAGACGGGCGCCTGTACTGGGACTTATCAGCAAAGAGGCCGAAGAGCATCTGGAGCTAGTACACTTCTGCAAGTTGGCTCTGGGAGAAACCAAATACGATCCCGAGGACAGTGAAAATGAAGAATCAGAGGAGGAGGATTGCTTCTATATCCTGCCTGGAGTCAAATACGTGCCACCCCCTCTCACTCTTCCCCCGCAGTTCTAGGAGGAGAAGCCGAGTCGCAACTACTACTTCCAGAAATGGGGGCATACGACAATTTCTGCGGTTGCACGCACCCATATTCCCCTAACGGTTTTGATCGGCGTTCCCTCTCAACCGAAATCCCGGTGGTATTGGAAGATGGTTCCGATGACAGCGATGACGATGATGATGACGAGAGCGAAGAGTCAACTGAGGCCCCAGACCCGAAATCAATCTGGAACAATCATGTCGGAAATGATATCACGGGAGCCAGACACAATGGTTGGTTGTCAGCAAGCGACGATGAAGGACCACCAGAAAATGCGGGTCAAATACCGATGGGGACGGGCCCCCACGAGGTGTCACTCGTAAGATGTACTTGTGGCCAGTGTCCGGATACTTCAGAGGATGAGGAACAACAAAGCCCACGCCCAGATCCATACATATCCAAAGTCCTAGAGCACAATGTCCCCTATAAGGACCTAACGGGCGAATGTAGAAGGTTCATCGAAGCCTTGGTCGAAAAGGGAGGTTTTCAGCGACCGGAAGACGATGAATTCGTAAACGTCATCGGATCTTTTTCTTCCTTCCCTAGAACAGACGGCATCACAACAGTAAGGGTCACTGCTGAGCCGCTTGAACACACCGAGTGCATAGAGTCACTGAGAAGGGTTATTGATCTAAATGTCTCCCCAGTCGCCTTCATACCCATGGACCCACATGACGCTTTCTTAATTGCTCCTGTACCCGAAAGTGGACCCCGGATACTCCTCATTTGGACCCAGATATACCGAGCCATTGCGTCAAACCACGGAAGTGAACATTGCCTATCCTTTACTTGTGGTTGCCCTACTTGCAAGGGTGAAAGGAAGAAGATGTATGATGAAATGGAAGCTGACAGTCATAAGATCGAAGAAACTTCGGAGGACGATTATGAAACCGAGGACATGAAAGCCATGAAATTTCCTGGGGCCGAGCACGTGGATGTCATAGAGTTCAACACTGCCTACCATGCTTTGGGGAAAGGGTTTTCAGGCACCCGATCCAGGCTGATAGTTGAAGATCTGTTAGAGAGAGGGAAACTAACTCCCATCCTCCCCAATGAGAAAATCACCATGGTCAGATCAAATCCGCCCCGAAACAAAGTAACAATCCTTGTCAGAGTCACCCAAGAAGAGGTCACCTTCCCTGAATGTATTTCAGCTCTCAGAGAAGTCCTAGAAACCGGCATGATACCCGATGCACCTCCCACACAGAGTGCTATAATCATCTCCAACTCTGAGTATTACAGAAAGGAACTAGAGTGGCTGCACTATACCGGAGATGAAATCGAAAAGCCGCCAAGCCCTGAGAATAGCAATTCCTGTTGTATGATAACTATGGACAAGGCAGTCTTTGAAGGCAAATCGGAGGACGCCCTAGCTCTGTGGGCCATCCAGGGGACAGCAACATAACCCCGGGTTCAAAAGCCTGTGACATGGGAAGCAGTTTTAAAAGCTGCCCAGGAAGGAGCCAATACAGCTCAAGCTCAACCCCTCACTGTTGCTAGACTCTGTCAGAACCAGTGGCCGATAGCCAAAAAGGCTCCCCCGTTGACCTTGGCAGCATTGAAGAAATCTAGTCAAGAAGCGACTGATGAGGAAGTCAACCTGTTGACCCGATCCAGGCAGATCTACCAGGGGAACCCCAAGACAGATAAGAAGGCGGCAGAACAAGCACCAAAGGAAAATCGCCTCCCCTATGCCCAGACAGCCGAAGTTCCTGACCTCGAAAAGGAGGATCCCGTGCTCACCCAGTTGAAGCAAACACAGGCCAACATCTCTCTATGGTCCCTGCTCACTTCGACTTATCCCCATAAGCTAAAGCTGGAAGAAAGCCTGGCTCGCACTCTGGTGCCTATCGATGCTACTCCTGATGATGTGGTGCAGTTGATTGGGAATATTCATTATAGGAACATAATCACTTTCACAGATCTCGATCTCCCTCAATTCGGGGCCGATCATAACGAGCCTCTCTTCATCACAGTCCAATTGGATGAACGACGCCTCCCTCGGGTCCTGGTCGACAATGGGTCCGGAATGAATATCCTTCCGGCAAAGATCATGAGCCTGCTCGACATCAAGTCCACAGACTTAAAGCCTTCCTCCCTAACAGTCAAAGCTTATGACTCGACATCTCGAGCAGTCCTTGGACTTGCTACTTTGGACCTCTGGTTTGGCAAGAAATTGATACCTGTGGAATTTCAGGTTATCGATATTCTGATCACTTTTAATGCCTTATTGGGAAGACCTTGGCTGCATCAAGTCAAGGGGGTTGCTTCGAGTCTCCACCAGTGTGTGAAATTCGTCTCGGATGGGGATTTGACAACCATTTACGGGGATCTAGTCACCTTGGAGGGCACGGATACAGGTGGAATACCTATTCTGGAAATCAAACATGATGAGGAAGGTCTCATGCTAACAGGCTTCACGGTCGAGCCTCCTAAGGCCCAAGTTTGCAACGTAGATCTGACAATCACTCGGGATAAAATCCCTCCGGTCTTGAAAATGATGAGGAAGATGAGCTATCTACCTGGCCTCGGTCTAGGGAAGCACCAACAAGGAACTCACAAACTCATCGAGGTGAAAGAGCAGAAAACTCGCCATGGCCTTGGGTATGAACCGACTTCGGGGAAAATTGTAAAGGGAAAACAATTTGCTCTACAAAGGAAAGAAGCTATCCCGGTCAACGACCCTAAATCTCTCCCTTTCAGTCCTAATCTTGCTGACTACTTCATCAAAGGTCCTACACAGCATGGGAATGCCACAGTCAAAGAACCTACAGAAGGATGGCTGAAGCTACAAGATGATCTCAGAAAGTCCAGGGGAAACAAAGCCAACCCAGTCCGTAGGATGTTTGCGGATCTGCCCAAGATGCCTGGGGCTACCACCACCATGGAAAGTGAGATTACCTTCAAAGGCGTGCCAAGCCTAGTAGAACAGTTCAAGAAGCTCACTACCACAATTCCGATTGTCTAGGAAGGCTCAAAGCCTGAGTTTGAACTAACAGTGCCAAAAGATAAAGCCACAGAGGTCTTTTCAGATGATTGGGATGGCCCGGTTATGCAGCAGTTATTCAGGGAAGAAGTTCAGGTTCCAGACCTAATTGATTTCAGCTCAGTCCAAGAGATGGTAGCAATGATCGAGAAGGGAAGACAGAAACAATGCAATTCCCGAGTCATGAGGCCGCTGACATCAATGCCTTTGAAAAATTGGGAAAATCTTTCAGGCCCGTCCGCGACCAAAGAGGAAATGATCACCAAGCTTGGATTGGTCCCCCGTCCCTTTGTGTCAACCCATGTCAAGTCCTCCGAGTCCCTCGTTGTCTAGTTCGAGTCGCTAGAGTCGTCCGATGGCCTTACCCCTAAAGATTGCGAAGTTGTAGCCAATGCTGTATTTCCTTTCGTTCTCAATGAAATGATGAACCTTTCTGGGTATCTCTTGATTGCCACTTTAACTAGTGATAAATTGGCTAATAAAAAAAAAGAAAGATAATTTTTAATAATGATTCACTAGATAAAAAAAAACAGACACATTAAATAAACAATATATCAAAAAAAAATAATCTTTAAGCAGGTTGTTCGGAAAGAGGAAAATCGAGCCCAAGCTGCCGAAGAGGTTTTGACAAGTGTGAATTTGGGAACTGCGGAAGAGCCTAAAGAGACGCAGATTGGTAGTTTCTTCGAAGGAACTGAAAAGGATGCCCCACAAAGTCCTACGAAGTTCTCAACTCAAAGAAAGTGGCCCTCTTCATCAAAGAGAACATCATATGAAGATACGGGTTGCCAGCCGAAATCATCTCAGATTATGGATCCCACTTTGAAGGGGAATGCGACAGGCTGCTGGCGGAGTTCAGAATAACCCGTCACAAGTCATCTCCCTATCGGCCCCAAACCAACGGAGCCGTCGAAGCAGCAAACAAGACTTTGGAAAACATCATTCGGAAAATGGCTGTCCGAGGTCGAGATTGGCCCGAGAAGCTACACCTTGCTCTCTGGGGCTACAGAACATCCGTCAGAACGGCAACTGGGGAAACACCATTTGCTCTCACCTACGGAATGGAAGCCGTACTCCCAATCGAGCTAGAAATTCCCTCACTCCGTGTGCTGTTGGAAAGTCAAATCAACGAGGTCGAATGGCTCCAAAGTCGCCATGATGAATTGGCCCTGCTAGATGAACGCCGATTGAAAGCCATGGAACACATCCGAGCTTACCAAGGAAGAATGGCCAGAGCCTTCGATAAGAAAGTAAAACATCGAGAAATCAAGGAAGGTGATCTCGTTTTGAAAGAGAAGCCCCCAGTCCGCATCAACCCGCTTGGCAAATGGGAGCCTGTTTGGGTCGGGCCATATGTCGTTCAGAAAATCTTCTCCGGAGGAGCCATGCAATTTGCAGACCTCGACGGAAATCCTTTTGTACACCCAGTGAATGGCGACAAGCTGCGCAGATACTACGCGTAGAACACTGAGTAAAAAAAACAACAAAAAAATATATCAAAAAAAAAAAGAGTGCTAAAAGAGTAATACCCAACTAGGTTGAAAACCCGAAAAGGGCGGCCTAGGTAAAAAACAGGGTTGCACCAAAAACAAAAAAAAAACAAAAAACAAAAAAAACAACAATTTTTTTTTTAACCGGGTTCGAACTACGGAGACCTGAGCCCTTTAGTCCGAAGGGAACGTAGGCAGCCGGAAACGGTTCGGTCTAAAACACAAATAAAAGTCATACAAGCCATGAAGGCGTCTTGAAAAACTCTAAAGCAATTCACACATTCATTACAGTTAAAAACTTTTTGATGAGTCTAAGCTCGGTTCATTCCTACGACTTACAACCTGCTAAAAGAAACTAAAATAGATAATAACTAATGTGTCTGCTACGACAAGAAAGGGATACTCGGAAACCTCAAGGTCACTCCAAGCCACTGCATCGGCTTCTCCCCTCTTCTTCCCTCCTCTTCGGGTCTTCTTCTTCTCGCACCGGAAAAATGCTCTGCCCGCCGCCTACCAAGCTCGGTGTAGGGACAGGATCTATCAAACCCGCATCCGCTGTGGCCTTAGTAGCCTTAGCCTCATCTCTCATCTCCCGTAGCCGAGCCGGGTAACATAGGAGTCCTCCTCTCCTGTCTCCTGACATAAGCCTCATAGTCGGTCACAACATCTCCGCTCCTATCATGAGGGTTGGCCCTCGCCTCGGCCCTCCTCCTCTTCGAAACTGTCAGGTCCTCCGCACCGACAATGGCCTCACGCCGTCTCAAGATAGCCACCTGAGTCTCCCCCAAGTGCCTCTCGTACCAATCCAAGTACCAAGTGTACAAAAATATGTGTCCCGGACGCCTGAGGATAACCCTAGGAGGAAAGACGTCATACCTCCATGCTCGGGAAAGAAATGGAAACACTGAAAGATCATCCATAGAAGAAGAAGCCACCACCCTAGTGGCTATATCATCAAAGTCTTCCAAGGGAGCCTGCTCCAAGCCAAACTGTCTGAGAACCAGAGCCGGAATGTAAAAACTGGACTGAGAAAGCCCCGGAAGCAGAACCACATGAGACCCATCCTGAAGAACTCTTCGAGTCTCTATCCGCCAATGAGGCACCGACCACCTGATATCTGTAGTCTGGCGAAAAGCCATCCAACCCTCCCATGAGCCCTGATCATCAAGATCCACGGTAACCCCTCTCCTGGCAAATGTCCAAGGTTTGACCGCATCGGAAGTTTCGCGAAGAACCCCCAGGCGCTCCATCAGCCACATGGTCAAAAGAAACGGACTGCCCCCGTGCATATACTGCCTCCCGGTAGCCAACCTGTCAAGAGCATGAAAAGTCTCTCCCAGGATCAAGGGCACCACATCCCGGCCCGAACGGCAGTGTCCAACCACATCCAGCAAAGCTCGGTGACAAATCCCAAAAGAGTAAACCATGAACAAGGTCCCAAACATACAAAGTGCAAAAGCATCCCAATAGGCATCATCAATCAAGCCTAAACCCCTAAACCTATCAGGAAGACCAGAAATGTCAAAGTGATCGGGACCACGGATCATACCTTGTGCTTGCTCCGGAGAAAGATGAAGAAGGTTGCACAACCTATCAATGAAAGAAGCCCCTCCGGGCAAAGGAATCGCAATCTCCTCCACCTCGGGACCACCAAGCAAAGCCCGGAATTCTTCAACAGTCGGAACACCTTCATTGTAAGAGAAGCAAAAGACATGCCTTCTAGTATCCCAAAATGAAGAAGAAGCCCTCAAAAGATCATAGTCCGGAACCAATTCTTTGAGAGACCACAAGCACTTTACCTTGTACTCCCTCCGTCCCTAAATGTTTGTCCCATTTCCTTTTTTCCTTTGTCCCAAAAAGTTAGTCTCATTTCCTGAATTAAAGCTTCAAAATCACTAAATTTTCAAAACTTGTAACATTTAGAGACAGAGTATTACATAACGGCGGTGTATATTATCAATAATTTCCAAAGAGTTCGTAAAAATAACCAAAATTAAAGCTTCAAAATCACTAAATTAAAATGTTTGAAAAGTCAAATGGGATAAACATTTAGGGACGGAGGAAGTACCTTTCTTCAAAAAATGACCTCCTCTCATGCATAATCTCCCTACACCACTCCTTGAACTTTTCAAAGAATGACATTTGAATCTCTTTGGACAATTTTAGAGAATGTTTGGGCATTTCCATGGCTTTTCTCTCTTCTCTCCCGAAATTCCAGTTTGAACTGGAGAAGATGAAGTTTCAGATGACATTTATGGCCAAAACCAGATCCAACCACCGAAATAAATGAAACCTGCCAGATGTCACCCCTATCCGCGCAGATGGCAATGTCATTACCAAAAAAAATCTGCAGCAGTTTAAACTACTGCACCACGGAGGAATATTTCGCTCGAAACATGTGCAAAGCCTGTCCAAACAGTTCACAGCTCAAAACCTTAATACCCTTGCCAAAAAACCAGGGCTCATGCAACATTGCATTCATAATAGATAAAAAAAAAAGAAAAGTAATTCTAGATTATTACATACCCAAAAAAAAGAAAAACAAAAAAAGTGTGCATAAAAAATAAATTGTGTCTGTCCAAATAGGTACAATCCCAGTCCCAGGATCAACCAAAAATCATCAGTCAGAATCCTCAGTGGCTGGCCCTTTCCCCCGATCCCTCTTGCGACTCGGGCCCGCCTCCTCAGTTGCCATGAATACCTCGGGCTCGAAATCATCGTCCTCATCTCCAGAGAGAGGCTCGTCTGGATCAACCGGTACGCCATGATCGGGCAAGCCGAGATCTGCAAAGAAGTCATACCCGAACGTGAACGCGTCGGACTCCTAGACGTGCGAAGAAGACCCACCGTGGTGCCAAACGTGCCCCTGCCCGTGCAAATCCCCGAGGATGACGTGGTTCGGAGGAAGCTCCATGTCGGGATCTATGAGAGGAGAAAGGGGAGTCTCGGTAGAATGCTCCGAAGGAATAGGAGAAGTCTCCCGCTCCACAGGCGCCGGCTGTGCATGTCTCGCTCTGCCCTGAGCAGCCCCACAAGCAACCATCCTCCTGAGGAACCTCTTGGCCCCAATCACCTGCTTCGTCATCTTCTCCACAACCACAGCCGGGAACTGCACGGAAACAAAAGCGTCAGAAACAAGTGATGCGAAAAATGATGAAACGAAAGAAAAGGAGAAGGAGAAGCAGTAAAAAGCCATACCTTCATATCCGAATGAGGACGAAAAGCTCGTGGGACCCGCTCAGGGATAGGGATTTGTACTCTCAGCCTAACCCCATCCTGGACATACGAAAAGTCCGATCAAGGGTATCGCACAATCCCCTCCCCCTCTCTCTCAAAAACCTGGGGCATCCTCAGCCTCCTCAAGATAAATCTCGAATACTCCTCAATCTTCACAAACATCGAGAAGTGCTGGCCACCTCGATAGTTGCCCCAGGTCTCCGATCTCTCACTCGGGTGCATCATGTCGGCGGGAGGCTCCACTGGTGCCATCAGAGGCGTACCCTCGCCATGCTGGCACGTCACTCTCTCCCCCAGATAATATGCATCACAGGTCAATCCCCTCAAAATCCTCCGCTGCACGGTCCATCTCTCGGCACCCTTCAGCTGCTCCACATCGAAGCGGCCCCAGGGGTAGAACCTCATCCCCTCATCTGTCTCAGCTCTCGTCAAAGGCAGGCAATCCCTGTACTTGAGGGTCGTGCGCCCCCTGGAACCTATCTTCTCCCGAGCATGCTTGCTCCAGGAGAGCATGGCCGGATATGCCCCGATGTGTTCCGCCGGCTGTCGCCACATCGTGACGTGAAAGAACTCCAGAGCCCATACCTGCGAAAGGTGAAGATTACATCAACTAAGTGCGAAAAGAACAGTGCATGCTTAAGGAAAAGAAAAAGCAGAAGCTTATACCTCCAGAGGAAACTCAAAGCACGTCAAAGAGCTGACGGCCTTGCGGCTATACCGATCCAGAGCAAAATATAGCTCTGCCAGCCCTGCCTCTCCCCAAGACACCTCCCCAGCCATCTCCACATCCTCTAACGTCCTCAGCAAAGCGAACACCGCCGTCCCCTCGGCGTGTCCAAAAAGTGTGCTCGAAAAAGCAAACCATAAAAACGCCCTGGTAATCTGCACAGCAGCCACTCTTTCATCCCTAGCCTCGTAACTCTCAATGCTCTCCACGATCTTCCCGTGGACCACAGCATACTCCATACCCATCCCCTTTTTGGAAATGGAGGTAAAGCTGTAAGATCCCGCAGCCTCCGTGTCACTGTAGCCATCCCTCCACTCAATGCTCCGTCCTTTAAAGGACAGGCCCGTGATCGCAGCGTAATCGGAAGGAGTAACCGTGGCCTCGCCCCAGAAGAAATGAAATGTGTGGGTCACGTCCCACCAATGCTGTGCCAATGCGAAAATCAGGCCCTTACTCTTGGGGAACTTAACCAACCCCCTTAGGCACTCAATGAACTCGTACAACCCAGTCCCAATGACGATCTGTCTCGGACTCATCAGAACTCCTCGGCCCAATACCGGAAGCCGGTCCCACAGGTCAACCACGGCCTCCACTGATCCTCGAGTCTTCAGCTTATTCAGCTGCTCCGTCACAAAACGATCTCCACCCTGCAACAAAAAAAAAACAAAAATGTCAAAAGAAAATAAAAAATTTGCATTTGCATCCAAAAAAAAAAAAGAGAGCATACACATGCATCACAAAGTTTTGAAGAAAATTCGGCAGCATAACGGCATATAATGGACTCAGCCCCATTTTTCTTGCACAAAAGAAAAGATTTTTCAGCAACCATCATTCATCATGCATAAAAAAAAACATGTCAATAACATTGAGTCAACGGAAGTAAAAACTCCGTCCCATTTTTCATGAAATAGCATGCATAAGCAATCTTCCACAATTCATTCATCCAATCAACGGAAACGAAAATCCATCCCATTTTTCACAAAAAATCATATTTTTACACAAAAAAAAGGGCATGCACGCATTCATATCATTCTGAGAAGCATCATCTCATTGCAAAAAAATCCTACATGCAAAAGAGAGTCCGTCCCAGATTCGGGAAAATCCATCCCATTTTTCACAAAAAATCATATTTTTACAAAAAAAAAAGGGCATGCACGCATTCATATCATTCTGAGAAGCATCATCTCATTGCAAAAAAATCCTACATGCAAAAGAGAGTCCGTCCCAGATTCGGAAAAATTTTCATCATGGCAAAATGCCCATTCTTTTTTCAAACATAATGCATATTTGGGTTACCCATAAACTCATTACACCATGCAAATCATCAAAATCAAAATTCAAGGTCCAATCGAATTTTAATTATAATTTTTGAATTAACAAAAAAAAGAAAAAAATGGCAAAATGCCCATTCTTTTTCCAAACAAATTGCACATTTTGATTACAACATGCAAATCATCAAAATCGAATTTCAAGCCCAAGAACATGACTTTCGAAATTTTCAAAAAAAAAAAAAAGAAAAATCACAAAAATCAATTGAAAAATCAACAAAGAAAATGGAGAGATTTGAAGTATACCGTACGGAGACTCGGATCAGTGGCCCAATGTTGCCACGCATCGGGGTATGACTCCTCCGCAATCGATTACGAAAGAGAGTAATGCCTCCTCATTCGAACGAGCTCTAATCGCCTCTCCGCGATCGGGCCGCGTCCTTGACCTTGAATGGAGACTCCCCCGTGTTCCATTGCTCAAAAATCGAAGAAAATCGGAAGATTTCGAAGCTCTTAGGGCCAACAATGGCGGATTTCGCCCTTCTCTCTCGTCTCTCTCTCGTGAAACTTGAAAATGGGGAAGAGGGAACCAAAAGGCCACGGCCTTTATTTAAAACCAGTCAGGGATGCATTCCCCTCCGCGCGGACCAAATTGAAGTGGCAAAAAGACTTTTTTGCCCTTTAAAATTCCAGGACTCTGCAGTTTAGTCCTCAACTTAACAGAGTTAACCAAAGTTAACCCCCCTTTTCAAAAGAGCTCCCCGGCCGTAAAACGTAAGCCCGTTCTCCTCCGAGAAAGATAACGAAATCCCGTTTCTTTCATCAATTTCATCGACGGCCGTAAAACGTAAGTCCGATTTCCCCGAGAAAGTTAACGGAATCCCATTTCTTTCATCAATTTCATCAACGGCAGTAAAACGTAAGTCCGATTTCTCCGAGAAAGTTAACGGAATCCCGTTTCTTTCATCAATATCATCGACGGCTGTAAAACGTAAGTCTGATTTCTCCGAGAAAGTTAACGGAATCCCGTTTCTTTCATCAATATCATCCCCGACCGTAAAACGTAAGCCCGTTCTCCTCCAAGAAAGATAACGGAATCCCGTTTCTTTCATCAATTTCATCAACGGCAGTAAAACGTAAGTCCTATTCCTCCGAGAAAGATAACGGAATCCCGTCTCTTTCATCAATATCATCAACGGCCATAAAACGTAAGCCCGATTTCACCAACGAAGGTTAACGAAATCCCGTTTCCTTCATCAATTTCATCAACGGCAGTAAAACGTAAGTCCAATTTCTCCGAGAAAGATAACGGAATCCCGTTTCTTTCATCAATATCATCAACGGCAGTAAAGCGTAAGCCCGTTCTCTCCAACGAAAGTTAACGAAATCCCGTTTCTTTCCTCAGTTTCATCAACGACAGTAAAACATAAGTCCTATTCCTCCGAGAAAGATAACGGAATCCCGTCTCTTTCATCAATATCATCAACGGCCGTAAAACGTAAGCCCGATTTCACCAACGAAGGTTAACGAAATCCCGTTTCCTTCATCAATTTCATCAACGACAGTAAAACGTAAGTCCAATTTCTCCGAGAAAGATAACGGAATCCCGTTTCTTTCATCAATATCATCAACGGCAGTAAAATGTAAGCCCGTTCTTTCCAACGAAAATTAATGGAATCCCGGCCGTAAAACGTAAGCCCGTTTCCCCCGCAAAGGCCAACGGAATCTCAATTCCACCCCCAGCAGCTTTTCGAACTATGTAAGGGCTTGATTCCCCAATCGGGATACGTAGGTAGCCTATCACAGGTCCAGCCACTCGACCAGCACGGTCATCTTTCCCCTTGGCAGCAGATGTAAGACCGATCCCTTCAAACGAAGTCCACCAAAGGACCATCTTTCCCAGATCACCAAAGGAAATCACTTCAAATCAAGGTTCGAGGCACCTAAAACGCCATCTTCAACGTCCGAGGCACCTAAAACGCCATCATCTTCAAGGTCTGAGGCACCTAAAACGCCATCATCTCTGAGGTTCGAGGCACCTAAAACGCCATCACTACCAGGTTGACGCCTCAAAATAGTCACTCTAGGGTCAAAGACCCGAACTACGACTGACTTGATTCCTCTTAAGGATACGTAGGTAGCCTACCACTAGGTTCAGCCATCAGACCAAAATGGTCATTCCTATCCCCAGCAGAGCGGATATACAACTTTAGCCATCAGACCAAAATGGTCATTCCTATCCCCAACAGAGCGAATATACAACTTTAGCCATCAGACCAAAATGTTCATTCCTTTCCCTAGCAGAGCGGATGTACAACTCTAGCCATCAGACCAAAATGGTCATGTCCTATCCCCAGCAGAGTTTCTTTCAGCAATCGACTGCAGAACTCGCTCGCCAGGTTGACATCCTAAAACAGTCACTCTAGGGTCAACATCGAAAGACCCGAACTACGACTGGTTTGATTCCTCTTAAGGATACGTAGGTAGCCTACCATTAGGTTCTGCCATCAGACCAAAATGGTCATTCCTATCCCCAACCATCAGACCAAAATGGTCATGTCCTATCCCCATCAGAGTTTCTTTCAGCAATCGACTGCAGAACTCGCTCGCCAGGTTGACATCCTAAAACATTCACTTTAGGGTCAACATCGAAAGACCCGAACTACGGCCGGCTTGATTCCCATTCGGGATACGTAGGTAGCCTATCGCTAGGTTCAGCCACTCGATCACTTGATCATCCTGTCAAATATGGAGCCTTACTCTTATCGACGACCCCGCTTCCCTCGAAAGCGCCGTCGCTGAGGGGCTACTGTAAGTGCTCCAATTTGAGTTGTTAGCATTTTTGTTAGAAAATTAACGAAAGTCTTAACATTCCTAACATTTCTAACAATTCCTAACAATTATAACAAAGCAAGGGCAAAGTAGGCATTGCTATTTAAGGTTAAGCCAAGAAAAGAATCTCAAAAAGAAAAGAAATTGTAAAAAACCCGAATTGGCAAGCTGAAAAACATGGCCAGTTTGAATATTTTCAAAAATATTCCTTGTGTCCAAAGCCTGCAGCTGCATTTAATGAACAGTGCACGCTGAGGTTCTTGTCCGCGCGGATGGAATTGTAAATTCCAGAAGGCTATAAATTGAGCCATTCAGTCACAGAAATAGAGAGCCACAACAACAATTCACAGCAACACCTTGGCGAAAATACTAGATAAAACAGTGGGAATTCCCTTGAATTGCCACCTTTTTCTTTGGATTATTTTCCCAAATCACACTCACTAATCACTCTCAAATTCAAGCCTCAAACACTCTTAAATCCAAGCCTCAAACTCAAACACAAAAGAAGATATGTATAACCTCCTTCTCCCTACCCTAAATCTCTCTCATCCATGCATGCATCTCATACTTTGAAGATGTAACTTGTTATTCTCTTGCCCTAGATCCAAGAGGATCACCATGGAAGTTCATCTCCATGGATGATCCTCTACAAGGATCAACATTTCTTTCAAAATTGTTTTTACTACTTACAAACATATTTTCAAAACCCTAAAACCATTTTCATACATAAAATCTCGATTTCAAAGTTAAATCTCCCCCTTCCCAAGCAAATGAAGTGCTTAAGTCCTAATGTACCCTAAGGATGGCTTGATATAGTAGATTCACCACTAAAATGTCTAGTGATCACTAATCAAAGCCTAAGGAAATGGGGACAAGTATGGATGCAAAATCCCCTTTAAAATCACATTTTCCTTCTTGAGAATGTTGCTGTCCATTGTCTAATTGTCTAATTTTTTCAACACAGAAGAACTTGGAATTGGGTGTTGACTACAATATACTTTTTGTAGCCAACATACGTAGAATTCCAGACATATTTTTACTTTATTTTTTGCGTGAGTATAACTCCATTTTTCAAATTATTTTTCAAAGGTCAGTTCATCAGTCTCTGGAAATCCAGATTTCATATCTGAGATTTCCAGAAGGTTTTGGTCCATCAAATCATCTCCAAATGGAAAAGTATTTTTCAGTCACCTTATTTAAGATGTTTTGAACAACTTCCATTCTCGGACTTTCCCCAGATTTTGAAGTTTTAAAGCTCTTAAATCCATTTTAAAATCAAGTGTCCACTGCCTTTTTCATTCTGGCAGAATTGATTTTCAACTTCAAGAAATCTTTTGAGCACCAAAACTCAACCCTAAAATCATACCAAAAATTATTGAACTTGTTTAATGTCTTATAAAGATTTCCCAATTTTTAGTTTTCTCAGTTTGAACTTATTTTGGCCAAAGGAACACACACACACACACACACACACAAATGGTTTTTAAGCTTGGAAGACTCGTTTTACGAGGCATTCCGGGTGAACACTAACGTTCTTCCCGGCGTGTAACGTGACCTCCGAACCCAAATCTCTAATCTCGGGCATTTTTCAAAGTTTTGGCCCTTAAAACAAAAATGGCGTGTGGCGACTCCGTGTTTTTAGATTTTTTCAAAAAAGAAGAAAAAATCTTTTTCCGGTGGCACATATCGTTACAGGAGGTAATGGAGGGACCTGGTTGCCTCGTCATAAGAATATTGAGTTATAAGCTGGGCAAGCGTCTCCAGATCTATGCCGAGTGACGTGTCGGCCATTATTCTCCTTGCCAGATGCAAGTAACCATCAGAGAACATCGTAGCCATCTCCTCGGCTATAGTGCCTTGGAAGGCCGGACTAGCCTTATACTCGGAGAGAACATCTTCAACGTGTGAAGGAAAGCTAGCCTCCATCTCTTTGAGCCGGGCTCCAGTCACCTTGGCCTCCTCGGACTTAGCTTTAAGTTAGGCTTGAAGCCTCTCAATTTTGGCCCGCCCGACCCTAGCTGCCTCCTCGGCTTTGGCACGTTCCTTCTCAGCTTCCATCTCAACCTTGGCCTTGGCCTCTATCTCGGCCTCCAGCTCCTCCCTCAGCGACCTTAACAGGCCGGCCGCCTTTGCCTGCTCAGCCTCATTTATGGCTACTTGGCCCTCAAGTTCTTTGATCTTGAGGTCCACAACCTTATTTTGAATGGCCTCATAAGCAGTGATAGTGCAAAGCTACAGTAAAAAATGAAAATTCAGTTATAAAAAGGAGACAAAGTTATGGACAAAGATGAATGATGAGGAGACTTACCTCGGCAGCGAGGAGGCCCTTTCGGTTTGCTATGTTCTCTTTGTTAGGCTGGGTCGCCACCATATGTTTGAGCAGGTCCTCGTCCATAGCCCGATGGACCACTGCCGGCCCAGCTTAAGCTTAGGACCCGTACGAGCCAACAGATCCAATCCCCTCAGCATGGGATGGATTGCCAAATTTCTAACAACCCTCTCGGCATCGGGGTAAGTCCTCACCGTATGGGCGGTGAGCTCTTGAGAAGGAGCATCATCAGCAGCCCTCTTAGAGGGAGGTTCCTCGGCTTAGGGATCAGTACTTGGGCATTTTGGCCTGAGGACCGCCTGATGAAGGCGGTCTCTGTTGGGTTTTACGGGTCCATGCGTAGCGGAATTAAGCATCAAATAATATAAAACCCAAGAAGCCCTAGGATCCATTCTATATAATTAACTTGAAAACTATGAGATAGATATAACCAACCTTGAACGCTTTCCATTCTTGAGCTATCGAACGATTTTGATTATGTGATTTCGAATCACAAACTTCGTTCTTCAACTTGCTTGAACTCTAGGCCTTGATCGAGGAACGAGCGAAGACCCTCTTTCGGTATCCACACCTTCGAATGGATCCAAGAACAATTTCTTGAAGATTGTTAGATCCTATAAACCTTGGAATAATATTGAGAATATGTTTGTGAATTTCTTTTGAGAATTTTGGCTAGCTATTTAGGGCTGACGGACTGTTATACTTATACTACCTTAGCATCAATATGTGTTTCCTAATCGAATTAGGAAACCAGTCCAAAATTAACTCTGTGGACTTATTGTGTCGCACGACCAGACGAGTCACGTGGACTTGATCTGTCGCGCGATACAATGAGTCACCACAGCTTTTTCTCAATCATTCTTCCCATGGTTTAATCAATCCATTCTAGTTGTGTATGACCCAATAGGATTACATTATGTTGGCAATGAGTTCGATCATATCGACACTCATAAGACATAAGCGGACTCTAGCAAGCCATTATGTCTACCCAAATAATGTAACGTAAGAGTTCACGTTTCCAATGGTACACTTCCATTTCTCCCTTTGTCTCGCGATGTTATATTGAACACAAGTCATGGTCCTCGTCAACTTGTCTTTGTTCAATGCTTTCTCGATTCTTGAGTATAATGATAATTCCAATCATATTGGGGTACGGCCATACACTTTCATCATTATCACTCATCGAGGGGCCCAAGCAAAACATCTCTCTATCGAGGGACAAATTCCATCTTGACTTATCATCCTTCCCATCATGAATCCGATCATGCCAAAATTAGCCTTTATAAATATCGTGTTAAGATATCGTTTGACTAAAATCAAACATGACTTTCATCATACGTAAGGTCATGATAATCTCAGGTCTAGGGACTAAATGAAGTAACCTTATGAGATTTAATTATGACATTTGACCATGACATAAATCTCATGCGGGTCAAGTCCAGTCACTTGTTCTCTAACAAGTACCCATAATTTCAATGTGCATCTCTATGCATATAATCATCGTATGATTATCCATTGACAATTATACTAATTATTCTCTTAATAATTAGGGATGGAGATTATTATAAACAAATATACAAAGCATATATAATAATCAAATGATAAACATCTCATATAATAATGAATAATGTCAACACATAAGTCTATCAATCATAGGCCTAGGGCATAACACTAACAGTCTCCCACTTGCACTAGGCCCAATCTCCCATGTATCGAATACCCATGGACCTAACATGACCATCATGCTTAGCTTGTGGGAGAGCCTTAGTTAATGGGTCCACCACGTTGTCATCAGTGTCTACTCTGCATATCTTTACGTCTTCCCTTTCACATATCTCTCGGATAATGTGGAAACGTTGAAGTATGTGTTTGGATCTCTGGTGTGACCTTGGTTCCTTTGCTTGTGCAATGGCACCATTGTTGTCACAGTAAAGTTCAATAGGATCTCTGATGCTTGGAACGACTTCCAAATCACTAATGAACTTTTTGATCCAAACTGCTTCCTTATCTGAAATCATCCTTGTCGGTTTGGAAGCTAGCATCTATGTAGCCTTTTACTACAAGATCTTCTTCCATTCCTCCAAAGACCAAGAATACATCCTTAGTTCTTCGTAAGTACTTGAGGATATTCTTGACTGCTATCCAATGTGGTTCGCCGGGATCCGATTGGTACCTACTCGTCATGCTTAGAGCACACAAGACATCGGGTCTAGTACATAACATAGCATACATGATAGACCCAATTGCCGAAGCATATGGAATACCATTCATTCTCTTTCGCTCATCATTAGTCTTAGGACTTTGATTCTTGCTAAGAGATATACCATGTAACATTGGCAAGTTTCCTCTTTTAGAATTTTCCATTTGGAATCTTCTAAGAACCTTGTCAATGTAAGTACTTTGACTTAAACCAATCATCCTCTTGGATCTATCTCTATAGTTCTTGATACCAAGGATATATGCAGCTTCGCCCATATCTTTCATCGAAAAGCACTTTCCCAACCAAGACTTGACACCAGAGTGCAGGAATGTCATTTCCAATGAGTAAGATATCGTCGACATACAACACTAAAAATAGTGCTACGCTCCCACTAATTTTCTTGTATACACAAGGTTCATCTTCGTTCTTGATAAAGCCAAACTCTTTGATTGCTTCATCAAAACGTAGATTCCAACTCCTAGAAGCTTGCTTCAATCCATAAATGGATTTCTGCAACTTACACACCTTGTTAGAATTTTCTGGATTAACAAAACCTTCAGGTTGTATCATGTATACATCCTCAAGTAACTTCCCATTAAGGAAAGCTGTTTTGACATCCATTTGCCATATCTCATAGTCATAATATGCAGAAATGGCAATTAAAATTCTAATAGACTTAAGCATAGCTACAGGCGAAAAGGTTTCATCATAGTCTATGCCATGAATCTGCCTAAATCCCTTAGCTACAAGCCTAGTGAATGCGCGCTCACCCTGAAAAAATTTTGTTTTCTCGGTTTAAAGTGAAAAAAGAAAGGAGTCGCCACGCCATGCTTTTGGAGGTGCACTTTGAAAAACCTTTTGAAAGAGAATGGGTTCGGGGGTCAGGTTACGTGTTGGGAAGAACCGAGAGTTCACCCAACACGTCTCGTCCGTAGACGAGTCTTTCTAATTTAGACATCCAAATAATTCAAATAAATGTGCAAATGATGATAATAAACAAGTGCAATAGACATGAATTTTATTGAATAAGCAAGATCATTACAACTTGCAGACCAATTGTTCGGGAGGCCACATCCCTTTACAGCAATAAGAACAGATTACAAAGGAAATCAGGTCCTCTGCAAAGGACCATATCTGTCGCGTGACACAGGACTCCTCATGTCCAAATGTGTCGCGTGACACCAATGGTCACCTTGCAGAGACCCACAATAAACAGGTCACAGAATCTCTAGATGAACACGAAATGCAATTACAAATCAGATCCAAGCACTAAACAACATGATCATAAAACTACATGCTAAGATAACTAACTGAATCAACTTACAACTGAAACATGGTCCCCTGCAGATGGTCACGACATGTCGCGTGACACAGGACATCCTCATGTCCACATGTGTCGCGTGACACAGGGTTACCATCTGCAGGTACCTCACAAACTGAGATGCAGATCCAACAGATGCACAACAATTATACCATGATCAATAAGAACAACATGAATTAGATACGAATCGATCAAAGGAGTGTGGATATGGGAGATCCACACTCCCTTGGCATCCAAATTGCAAATCTAAGTAGATCACATCATGAGCAAGCAATTGGACTCAAGTATAAACGATTTAAACAGAGAGATTGCAGTTTCCACTTGATAACCTGAGGCAGATGGAGCCTGATTATCAAGTGGAGAAGAAGGAAACAACAATTAAGCAAAATAGAAGAGAGAGAGAGAGAGAGAGAGAGAGAGAGAGAGAGAGAGAGAGAGAGAGAGTTACCCTTGTAATCCTCAACTTCTACACCAAGTTAGGTGTAAAAGCCTTCGATTCAGCTTCTGGAATGGAGATCTAGGCACGGACTGAGAACTGAATTGGAAGATCTGAAGTGTTTGAGGAAGTAGGGAAGGAATTGGGTTGAGGAGAGGTGAAAGGTAAAGGGAATTGGAGGGGAATTGGGTAGTTTTGGTGAGGAAGGAGGAGAGAGAGAGAGTTTTTGGAGCAATTTGTGCAGAGTTACGTTAGGGGACTGGAATTGGGATCCCAAACTGAGAGGGGTAGGGTCTTATTTATAGCTGCAGTCTATGGTAACCTTATGTTGCACGACATAACGTATCCACTTTCTATGCCTCGACTTGTCGCGTGACACAAGGTGACCATAACCGTTTTTGGCCCCAAATCTGATTCTGGAACCTTCTTGGATAATACCTAAAAAGTCCAAAACAGATTTATTCCTTTTAGGTCCCTTGGCATGAGCAAAGTACAAAAAAGTACTTCCTTCGTGAGAAACTGATGAAATGTTTCCGGAAGTCTCGGGATGGACAGGGAATTTACCAAAACGCCCCTAAATGCAATTTTATCATTTTAAAATGCATCTGAAAAGGTCGCGAATTGGATTGGCGTACTTACAGAGCCCCTCGGCAACGTCACTTTTGGAAAAAAGTGAGGTTGTCGATAAAATAAGACCCAATCCCAATGAGCGGCTGGGGAATAAGGCGGAGGGCTAGACGGTGATCTGGGGAATCGGATGGCTGGACCTTTTGAGAAAGGATTCCTACGTATCCCGGGGAGGGAATCAAGCCAAATCGTAGTTCGGAAACACGATCGTGCGTTGTCACTCGATACTGACCGCGGTTGTCACCCGATACTCGACCGTGCGGTTGTCACCCGATACTCGACCGTGCGGTTGTCACCCGATACTCGGGACTGTGCGGTTGTCACCCAATACTGTTTTCACTCCGATTCGGTTTTCACCCGATATCGACCGTGCGATTGTCACCCGATCGACTGCTGTCACCCCAATATCTAACTATGCGGTCGTCACCCAACATCTGACTATGCAATCGTCACCCAACATCTAACTATGCGATCGTCACCCAACATCTGACTATGCGATCGTCACCCAACATCTGACTATGCGGTTGTCACCCAACATCTGACTATGCGGTCGTCACCCAACATCTGACTATGCGATTGTCACCCAATA
>JAFEMH010004822.1:60000-190236 GCA_022495995.1 Adenophora triphylla var. japonica | reverse complement strand
TCGGGCGGCGGCTTCTCGGAGATCATCTGCCTTGGCCTCCAGGATCTCCACTTGCTTTTGGGAGGCCTCCAGCTTGACCATGAGCTCGGAGTTCCTTTGCTCCAGCTGAAGTTTGTGGCCCCTGAGCTCATCCCGCTGACCCTTCGCCTTTGCAAGGCTCCCCTCTAGCTCGGTCACCCGCTCCTGGAAGCCCTTCAGATCGGACTCCTTGGTCGCGAACTCTTTCTCCTTGGCATCCAGGAGGGAGCTCAGAGTCCCCACCTTCTCCTGGGCCAGCTCCAGCTCGCGGAGTTTTCCCGCCATATCCTTGGTGTTACTGGCAAGCTCAGCGGACAGGCTATCACAGGTCTCCCGGAGCCTCATAGCCTTATTGCCCACCTGCGAGGAGGATAGTTAGAGCGAGAAAGGCTAAAAATGTCAAAAGGACAGACAGAAAGAATCAAACCTCAGTCAGGGCAATCCCAATGTCTCCCATCAAGGCTGATGGGTTCTCCTTCTCCGCCACGGAATGATAGAAGTCCGGGGCAAAAAGCCTGTTGATGAGCCCTATCCCAACAGCTGAGTTATGGGCAGAGCGGGCATACAGGTCCACCCCTTCAATGGCGGGCACGGCTCCCACCTGTTTTCTCTTCTCCCAGGTCTCCTCGCGGGTGGCCAGGGAGGAGATCGGGTAGGCCACCGAACAGATTGTCCCCGCGGTGGAGGGAGCAGTAGTAGAAGCAGTGGCAGCAGCAGGGGGGCTCCGAGAAGAAGTCTCCACCACTTTTTGGGTCTTGGAGGACCTCTCCCTATGCGTCAGATCCGCCTCTCTGTCAGTCCTTTTCCTGGACTGCTCCTGGTTATGCCCGGAGGCAATAGTACGGCCGGGAGATGATGCCCGGAGAGCATTGGGTAGAGGAGGACCCCGGGGAGGTGGAGGAAGATTCCCAGTGGTTAGAATAGTTCTGGGAGCGGCTAGAGTCTCCCCGGCCCCTCCCGCTCGGCTACTGCATGCCTTATCCTTTGAGGGGACCCTCCCATCTCATTCTCGCTCTTCGTGGCGGCTTCCTTGTTGGCCCCTACGGTTCTTGGCCTTCGGTTGAGCAGCACTTAGAGGAGGAGCCATCAAAAATTATACACTTCCCGGATCTACTTTACGGAGTGGAAAGAAAATGGTTAGCGAGAGGTTCAAAAAAATCAAAAGCAAAGTAAATTGGCAAATGCTTTATAGAGGAATCGTAGACCGATTATTTCGGGAGGATCGCACCCGCCGCCCAAAGATACAGTCTTACAATCGCCTCGAACCGGTAATGTTCGTGCACCCGCCAATCGTGGTCGCGGGGCAAAGGCTCTATCTCTACTGCGGGGGCATGTGGGCGTCCTCCTGCGAGGAGCCACCCCCGAGTAGATCAAGGGGCTCATCTTCCACTATGGCGCCCACATCGTAAACAGTGCTCCTCCCGCCGTCCAAATAGCGGCCGTATCTCTCTAAGCACGGCGCAGCATCGGCAGAGGAGGGGTCTGGATAGCTACTCGCGGCCACCTTCATCGGACTCGGATTTGAGGGTTTGAGAAGGGCCATCCAAACCTAGACTCAATGACCAAGATGTCCTCCTGGTTCCATTGGTCAAATTTATTTGAAGGAGGAGAGAAAGTCCTGGTGGAGTAGTTCCTAGCCTTTCAAGCTCAGGATACCACTACTAATCTGGGTTCTCGATAATAAGCCCAGAAGCTCAGCTAGCAGAGGTTCATAGCCCGTGAATCTCGCACACAAGGCAATGAAGGAGACAATGGCTCTGGATGGCATTTGGGAGTCAAAGTACGGGCAAAGCATTGAACTCCGTAAAGAAATAAAAGAAAGTGGTCCAGGGCAAACTCAATCCGTTCTCAAACCGGGCCCCATAAAAACGCAGCTCGCCGTCCCGCTGACATCCGTTTATGGTCTTCCCTGCCACAGCTTGTCCTTGTCCGCCAAATGAACATGCCCAAGGGTGCGGACACGGTAAGCGTTGCGGTCCACGTTATAAACCTCATAGATCTGCTCCTCCCAGTCAATGGTGGCCACCTCCTCGGCCTTCTTACGGCCACGACCGGGATTCACATCCCTAGGCGGCCTCTTGCCTTTGTTCCGGGCAGGGGCCACAATCTCCTCCTCCTCCTCGGAGTCAGAGCTCTCGAAGGCATCCACAATATTGGTGGTCTCAGCGGCCTTCTTGGAGGTCCCCGCGGCTCTCCTATCCCCCTCCTCGCGGTCATCCTCTTCGGTCTCCGAGCTCGAGGAGCCAAAGAGACTGGTGGGGTCACCACGGGCAGGGGCCACCTCCGATTCACCAGTCACCTCGAAACTGAGGGGGTCAAGTTCCTCACCGTCGCTCGGCTCAATTGTCTCCGCCCTAGTAGCCGCGGGCACAACGGGGGGAAAGATGGTACTCAGGGGCAGAACATCTAAAGGGTCACTCAGGGTCCCCGCTCTCGGTGCCCGCTGTAAGTGCTCCAATTTGAGTTGGTAGCTTTTTCGTTAGAAAATTAACGAAAGTTATAACATTTCTAACAATTCCTAACATTCCTAACATTACTAACCAAGTAAGGGTAGATTAGGGATTGCCAAAAAAAGATAAACCAAGAAAAGGAATCAAAAAAGCAAAAGAAATAAGAAAAACCCTAAATAGAAATGGTTTGGAACAAAAAGCGGTGATTAATTTGAATTTTGAAAAGATTATTCTTCTGTCCAAAGCCCGAAGCCGTAATTAATGAACGGTGCACGCGACCAACCTTGTCCGCGCGGATATGTTTGACTCTCACGAGGGGGTTATAAATTGAACCCTCCTCTCTCGGTTTAAGGGAATTTGATCACGGCAACGAAGTTCTGGCGAAATATAGAGAGAAAAGAGTGGGAATCCCTTGATTGCCACCTTTTTCTCTTGAATCTTTCCCAATCAAATACCAAACACACCAAACCTTGATACTCCTCAAGCCAAACACCAAATCTTGATATTCCTCAAGTCAAATTCCAAGCCTAGGAAGATAGGGTGTCACCATTGGTAAAGCCCTCCTTCTCAAAACCCTAAAATCCTCTTTTAACTTCTTGTTCATCTTGTTCTTCTCACTTGGATCTACTTGATGTCTTGTTTAACTTAAGTTTTGACCTAAGATGGTCATCTTGAAGTTCATCTTCATGAATGACCATCTCAAATGGTCTACATTTTAAATCTCTAAATTGATTTTTCTCTTTAAATTCATCTTTACAAAGATCCCCTCTCCCTTTGCAAAGGATATGTTTAAACCCCATAAATTCCCCAAGGATGACTTGAATATGATAACCACTTAACAAAAAGTAGTGGTATCAAGTCTAGGGATGAAAATGGGGTGAACATAGATGCAAACCCCCCAAAAATCACATTTCTCCTCAAGAACATCTTGCTGTCCAGTAGCATTGTTCTGAGAACTCAGTCCATTTTCCTATTTTTTGGACCCAGTAAAACTTGGAATTGGGTGTTGACTACAAAATACTTTTTGTAGCCAACATCCAGAGCTTTCCAGACATATTTTTAATTTATTTTTTGCGTGAGTAAAACTCCTCTTTTCAATTTTTCTTTTAGAGTCCAGTTCATCAGCTTCTGGAAATCCAGATTTCAGATCTGAGATTTCCAGAAGGTTTTGACCCCTCAAATCATCTCCAAAATGAAAAGTTCTTTTACAAAAACCTTTTTTAAGGTGTTTTGAACATTTTTCATTCCCGGACTTTTCTCAGATTCTGGAGTTTTCAAGCCCTAAAGTCCATTTCAAAGTCAAGGGTCAACTGCTTTTTTCATTCTGGCAGAAATGGTTTTCAACTTCCGAAAATCTTTTGAGTGCCAAATCTCAACCCAAAAATCACCCAAAAAATCATGGGATCAGTTTAAAGCCTTAAAAAGAGCTCCCAATTTTTACTTACCTCAGTTTCAACTTATTTTGGCCAAAACATACACACACACACACACACAACAAAGGATTTTGAATGTTTGGAAGACTCGTTTTTACGAGGCGTTCCGGGTGCACACTAACGTCCTTCCCGGCACGTAACGTGACCTCCGAACCTAAATTTCTGATCTCGGGCATTTTTCAAAGTTTTGGCCCTTAAAACAAAAATGGCGTGGCGACTCCGTTTGATTTTCAAAAAAAAATCGGGTACATCACAGTGGCGACTCCGCTGGGGAAAAATAAGCTTTTTCTAAAAAAAATGATATTTGGTATATTGGTGGAAACCATTAAACTTCCCGTTATCGCCTCCTAACACGAGTCGGGGATAAATTGTGGTCTAACAATCCCACGTACCGGTATCATTATTTTCAAAAAAAAAAAGGAAAAGCTTTTGAGGGTCAAGCTTCCGTCTCAACATTTGAAAATCCTTTGCTTTGTGTGTGTTGATTTTTGCACAGTTTTCGTGTTTGTTTTTGGCCGCCTCGGAAAAGTCAAAATTTTGGCTGTCGGAATAATGTCCCTAACTGTCGGAATTTTTGTGCTTATGTGCTTATGTGTTCATAAAATTTTCAAAAAAATTTTCAAAAAAAAATTCAAAAAAATCATGCATCATGCCTTTTTAAGACACATAAAAAAAAAAAAAAAAAAAAAAAAAAAAAAAAATTCTATTTTTCTCGAAAAGAAGATAGACCGCTTGCACACTACGCGCACGTGACCTTACCGCACACTACGTCCCTAACAGGGAAATCCTTGTCGCGGTCCGTTTGGTCTTATTACGCCTCTCGGATGAGCACAGGACTACCCAAACATCCCATGGAGCCTCGTGTCGACCATGCACTTGTCCGTGACACACTTTGTCCGAGACCCGGTTGGTTTTTAGTCTGCAGTCTCGTGTCATGCCACGTCTGTATATAGACCTTTCCTTTCAAGCCTTTGTCGGCATACCGACTCAATATCTTTCGGGGACCCTAATCGGTCGAAGTTACGCCGGTTTTCCGCCGCGGACTTTGACCAAGATATTGACCGGCGCCTTGACTTCGGCTCGATCGGCACAAATTATACACCGACTCCCGGCATTGACCCGAGTCATCAAGGATTAATGAATATTCCATGCCTAATTACGGCTTAAATGACGACAAGTCAAGATCAATTGTGGACGCTTATCGGTCAAATCATGCCGACTTTTCGTCGAGCCTCGGACATGATCTTGACTTTTGACGTCGGCTTTGTCCGTAATTTACATCGAATGCTCGTTAAGACTCGATTACCCGCGGACTTTTAGGATCGTTTTTCTTTCGGTCGGTGGGACCCGCTTGCCCTATAGGACCCTCGCCTGGTGTCCACCTGGGAGGTCGAAATACAGGTGGAATACGAGGGGCTTATAGACGTAGTGACGGGGCCCACCGATCCGGGAATCGAGTAGTTCAAAAAAAAAAAAAGAAGAGCAATCTTTTCCAACCGATTAGGTTAATAAAACGTGTTTTAAGTAAACATGAACAAATAATCGCATGTTGTATGAGCCTAAGAGCCCAAACACCTACCCTCCTTCCATTCCTGCACATCGAACCCTCGTGTCTTTCCCCCCACTCCGCACAAAGGTTGGTTTCGGGCACTGGGTCACCGTTTAATCGGTTGGGAAGAGTCAAGCGCATCATCGGCTTCACCGTCTGTTTCGACTCCGAATTTTAGAATGTCTCGCATCAACCGGTAACGATGGGGACAACGTCACTCCGCCTCCGGGACTCCTCGGACAGAACAGGTGGAATCGGCTAGCCGAACGGATGAGAGTGCGCCGGGAAGCACGGTTGAACAGCCTTTATGGAGGCTATCAAAAGCCGTGGATTGGCCGCCATTCTCAACCCGGATGGCACCTTTGTGGAAGAAGAGGAAGACCACAATCCCGCTCTTGGTCAACTCGACTACTCCAGGATGCCACCACCGGCCTCCCACGGTACTACCACCAGAGCCCATGCTCCTCGATCCCTAGGTCAGCCGGCTCCCATTGAGACCACTGGATCCATGCGGCTGACGGACGAGCCGGTTCGCAATGCCTCGGTGAGGACAAAGTCGATGCGGAATGCCTTCCCGTGGTTGGGGATACTGAATGCCACGGCAAATTGGGATCCCGCCTCGGTTTGGGACCAATCAATCCAGGACTTTCGCAGCAACGGTTTGGAATGCCACCACGGTTTGGTTCGGGGCAACGATCGGGAGCCCCTCCTCGAGAATGATGCTAGCTCGGTTGCTCCTCATACGGCTTCCGCAAACCCATTTCTCACTCGGGGTTCAACGGGTTACCAAGCCCCCATCCCCGTTTCATCGAATCACCGGGACCACGGTATCCTCTCGGTTATGCATCCTTGCCACAACCAGCCATGCAATTCAACAACCAGTGGGACGCAGCCCGCACTTAAGCCTACTTATGGGCCTCACTCCGGAAATCCAAGCCATCTGGCTACCTCAGAATCTGCCTCCATCTTCTCTGCGATTGGAAGCCAACGGCAAAGTCGCTGGGTTCTATCCCTTTGCCTAAGCTCCTACCTACACTCCCGGGGTAATTTGGGCCAAGGACGGGTTTTCACCTATGCCCCGGAGTATGGTATTCCTTCTACCAATGCACCACCAGCGGCTAGTCCTCTTCTGGCTCAAATATCGGCTCGGGAATTCCCGCTCCACCTTTGGATCCCCAATTGGCTTGGTTTATGGAGCAACACAAGGAAATGAAAGCACGGATTGCTGAATTGACCGCCAAAAGAACACTGCTCTTCGGCCTACAGATCCCGACTCGATTGTCCCCACTGCCTCACAAGTTTGTGATGCCCACTCTGGAATTGTTTGACGGGAGTGCATGCCCTAAAACTCACTTGGACACCTATACTTTGGCAATGAAGGCTAAGGGATGCACAAACCGGCGGTTGGCCGATTACTTTAGTCTCTCTTTGAAGTCGGGGGCTTTGAAATGGTTTTTCCGATTGCGGCTGAAGCTAGGGCTACTTGGGAACAAATTACCGGTACTTTCACGAGATAAGTATAAAGCCAACTTGGAGTGGGAGACAAACAGAGTTGACACCGCAAACAACGATGCGGCGCCCTAATGAGAATATTGGGGATTTCTATAAGAGATGGAACTTAAAGCTCGGTGAAATGGCCATTCCTCCCTCGACGAGGAGCTTGATTAGACATCTTTCGGTCATGCTTGAAGCCGCATTTGAGAGCTTCCCTCGGCCACTTCCTACGGCGACTTGCGTGCAATGGTTAATTCGGGGCTAAGTTTGAAAAGGCTTACAATCGGCCAGCTGCTACACTGCCTACGGATATCGGGCTCCTCCCTCCAAAACTACTCTCACTTTCGCTAAAGGCAAAGAGGCGATCGGCTACGCGGGACGGGGATCAGAACAATGCCACTTCCTTTGTTCCCAAGAAGCACGATGCATCCGGATCCCGGCTCCAAGACTTGAGAAACTTTGGGATGCCTTTGAGTGATATCTTCAGAGGGTTGGTGAGAGAAGGTTTGCTCCGGCCTTTGGAAAATTATCAGCCTAGAAACCCCAACGCTCCTTTGGATACCTCCAAGCATTGTGCCTTTCATCAGTACCATGGGCACCTGACGGATGATTGCGTCCCCCTGAAAAGGGCCATCCAAGGGTTGATTGAGCAAGGGAGGTTAGAGATGCCTGAAGGACCCAATACTATCAATAACCCGCTCCCTAACAACATGAGTGTCAACATGATCGAGTTTGGTGGTTCAAGCCTTGTGGGCACAATGGAGTTTGACTCGTCCCTTTGCAAGGTCAATGAACCAGTCATCGCAGGCAATGAAGATGGTTGGATTGAGCAAAAAGTTGCCAAGGAAATCCTGATGGAAAGGTGCAATAGCTCCCGTCTCAGGCGTCGAAGAATAGATGCATGGTTCAACAGCAAAGAGCGGCTAGACTGGGGCTACCTATCTTTAAAATAGTCTTTTGAGTCAACCTTCGTAGGTTCTAGTACTTTTCTTTCACCTAAGTCCTTCCTGGACATTTGTCGTTGTAGTCCATTTTGGACATAGTGGTTAAGTGTATAATTTTAATATAAGTCTTTTTCTTTTCTTGCTAGACTCGAGACATCATTTGCGCACCCACATTACACTTAATTGAAATGGTTTTATCCAAAATGATCACTTGTCTTTGCTCAACCACTAATTCTTCGAAAATGATTAATATTTAAACTAATCGGAGTGAGAAAATCAATTGATATCCTTCCCAAATTGGGGCTTACCAACTCCCCATCTTGCATCTCATATGCTCACATCCCTTTCATCATCATCATCTCGTTGCTCGATGAATTTGCATGGATCTTTTCTCATATAAAGCTTAAGCAAGCAATGAAGACTTAATCTCGTAGGGATTGCGGTTGAAACCTTTCACCCATAGGAAAGCCATTACCTCACCCTTACTAAACACTACCCTCTCATTTCAAGATCGGCGTGTTTTGAAACCCGGTTTAGCCATCATTTTTGCTCCATGCGAGAGAAAGTCCAAGCGAGCCCGAGAAGTTAGCTTCGAGAATCGGCGATGCGCAAATTATCTCAAGCCATGAAGGAAGGACAAAGATAATCCTCAACTCCTCGGGAAGCTTCCAAGTCAAAAAAAAAAAAAACAAAAAAAACAAAAAAAAACAAAAAAAAAAAACAAAAAAAAAAAAAAAAAAAAGAAACAAAAAAAAAAGAAGGATTTTAAAATCCTCACAATCTCGGATATGATTCCAAGCTCCTCAGGAAGCCTTCCAAAAAAAAAAGAAGAAGAACTCAAAAGTCCCCGACATCTCAAGAAGCTCTCCAATGATAAAAAAGGAGCCTGAATTCTCGCAAGATCGCAAAAAGTTGTCAGTCGCTCGGACTTCCTCTTATCATTACCTTAAAACCAATCCCAAGCCATCCTCTCAATTTTAGAGGATACTCCCATCACCATTACCCTTGCCCTTGGCCAAGTCAAAATCTGACCTCTCATTCTTGGAGGCAATCAATCTTCCTCGCCATAGATTTCCCAAACACATCCCCGCGAGCCAACCTTTCATCTTTAGAGGTTCAGTCAGTAAAAGGCCTAGCCGACCTCTCATCTCAAGAGGTCATAATCTCCCAAATCACCCGATAGCCGATCGAAGCCGGAAACCCAACTACGGTCCCTACCTGGATAGCGGTTTCATTCTAATATCCTCGATGTCAGGATCAAATTAATGCTTCATTGCTTGCTTAAATTGGAATCTAACCCATTTTGGTTCAAAATTACCAATCAAAGATTGTGCAAATTCAACCCTTCCCTTCATGTGAGCATATTTCATTTCTCCTCACAAACACTTGCCGTGGATGTCCCACTAGGGCTTCGCATCCGTGTCTTTCATGGACACTCTAAGGGGATATGTTATTCAATCCTCCAAATCTTCAAAATCCCCAAAGGTCCTCAGACCCTCGAATTTCAACATCCATTCTCTTTTCATTCGGGATAGGCCCGAACTACGGCGACCTGAGCTCTTCATGATGGAGGGAACGTAGGCAACCAGAAATGGTCCGGTCGAAATCACAAACAAATCTCAAAAAAAGAAAAAAAAATCCGGTCTCATCAGGGATCGTCCCTATACACTTTCCGAGCTTGATCCTCGATATCAGTTGGTTTTCTCCTTGTGATTAATCAAAATATTTGTTCATATCAGATTTAGGAGTTGAATAACCCGAACATTAACAAAGGGTTTTAAGCAGCCTTGTGATCATCATGAATAAGACAATTTTTCAAGTGTCTCGACAAGTCTTCTCTCTCTACATCATAGGAAAATAGAGCCAAACACTGTCTTTCTGTCAGCAGGGGCTTCCATACACTTTTCCACACCTTGTAATGCTTATACTCTCTCAAAAGAGTCAAACCAAAAAGCGACAGTGTCATACACAAATTCGGGAGAAATTCCCACCTTTCAAAAGATATGCCCGCACGTAAACATTTACGAGTCTTGTCCGATGGCTTGGTTGACTAAGGTCTAAAAAGATGGGTGCCTCCTCTGTTAGACTACTCTGAATTTCTTCATGCTGGGGCTTGCTAAGCGGTTCTCCCAGGTTCTCCTGTAGCAGCTCTTCAAGCTGGGGCTTATATAGTCATCTTTGGGTCCACATTGGGTTCTTCACTACAAGATAGATTCGATCTTCATCAGATTATTCTCAGGATCGCTTTGCATTATCAATCGATTGGGACTCTTAATTATGTCGAGAATCACAACGAGGTTATAAGATTAGGGCCTCGCCAAGTCACTGCTTCGAAATCTGGACTTTGCCAAGCTGGTCCTTTGGACCTGAATTTTATCAAGTCACAAGAAAGGTCTAGTCACATCAACAACTAGATTTTCAGTTCCAGAACTTGGTACATAGCAGCTTCCTGTAGCATCGGAATTTAAGATCTGGGTTTCTCCCTGCATTAGCAATTTCATCAAATCATTCTCCGAACAAGGTTTCGGCCAAAGTCACAGCTCACCCAAATGAAAGAGGATTCACTCATATCAACGCGCCCTAGAGCCTGTCAGCATCAGCTTCAAATGACCAAGATTGAGAGGGAAACTGTCAACCAAGACCCGGGATCCGAATCCAATCTCATCAAAATTGAGGTCCATGTGATACTGCTGACAAAACCTCACCAACAACATTGTTTAAATCGCGATCAAGGGTTCTCATCCCCACATGCTCAAAATGTTCCAAAGCGGTCTCCAGACACATACATCACCATGCATCCCCACAAAAATCTCCCAAGGGCTCATGTAGCATGCACAAAACTTGAATCAATAGGAAAAATCCTAAGTGATTGAAGATCATAACTTCCCTGCCAAAAGCTTAGACTAAGTGCACCTTCAAAAGCAAGTAAATGCATCATCTCGCGAACATATGCAGTGATACTCTCACAATCATTTTTAGCTCTAGGCATGCATCTGTCATCATGAATGTCATATATGCATCTTCCTCTTCACTAACGAATGCAGGAATTCAAACGTGAAATCAAATCCCCCTTTTCGACAAGGATGATCTTCACCAAAGACGACCTCCAATGTCCACAAATGGATGAAGACAGCCTCCAGCATCTACAGTTTGGCAAAGACAAGCTCCGGCGTCTGCAACTTGCTAAAGACGACCTCCAATGTCCACAAATGGATGAAAACAGCCCCCAATGAAGACCACCTCCAGTGTCTACCGCTCGGTCAGAGACGCCAAGTTCTCAAAATACAAATCGGTCAGAGACGCCAAGTTCTCAAAATACAAATCGGTCAGAGACGCCAAGTTCTCAAATACAGTTCGGTCAGAGACGCCAAGTTCTCAAATACAATTCGGTCAGAGATGCCAAGTTCTCAAAATACAAATCGGTCAGAGACGCCAAGTTCTCAAATACAATTCGGTCAGAGACGCCAAGTTCTCAAATACAGTTCGGTCAGAGACGCCAAGTTCTCAAATACAGTTCGGTCAGAGACGCCAAGTTCTCAAATACAATTCGGTCAGAGACGCCAAGTTCTCAAATACAATGCGGTCAGAGACACCAAATTCTCAAAAGCAAAAAGTCCCAATGTGAAGACAAGCTCAACAAACTCTACAAGGTTGACGATCACCAGCAAGATACAGACTCAACCAGACTCCTCCTTCAGGTCAAAATGCCTCCAAAGACAGCAAATCGTCGGCAGAAACCGTCCCACGAACGGCAACCTAACAACTCTTCATCAACATCAGCTGAAGCCTCAGTCCTTCCGGCAGCTACAGGTAAGCACAACACAGGTATGAAAGCATATCTTAGTCAACTACTTTTCTAAAAGAACATTATCATCAAATCTTAGGGTGACTTCCCCAAAATAGTCACACCATAGGGCGACTTCCCAAAAATAGTCAAACCTTAGGGCGACTTCCCCAAAACAGTCAAAACCTTAGGGTGACTTCCCCAAAACAGTCAGATCATAGGGCGACTTCCCAAAAATAGTCAGATCGTAGGGTGACTTCCCAAAAATAGTCAGACCATAGGGCGACTTCCCAAAAATAGTCAAACCTTAGGGCGACTTCCCCAAAACAGTCAAAACCTTAGGGTGACTTCCCCAAAACAGTCAGATCATAGGGCGACTTCCCAAAAATAGTCAGATCATAGGGCGACTTCCCCAAAACAGTCAAAACCTTAGGGTGACTTCCCCAAAACAGTCAGATCATAGGGTGACTTCCCCAAAACAGTCAGATCATAGGGCGACTTCCCAAAAATAGTCAGATCATAGGGTGACTTCCCAAAAATAGTCAGACCATAGGGCGACTTCCCAAAAATAGTCAGGCCATAGGGTGACTTCCCCAAAACAGTCAGACCATAGGGTGACTTCCCAAAAATAGTCAAATCTTAGGGCGACCTTCCTAAAAGCAGTAGGGTCGAAGACTAAAGATAGTCGAAAGACCCGAACTACGACTGGCTTGATTCCTCTTAAGGATACGTAGGTAGCCTATCATTAGGTTCAGCCACCAGACCAAAATGGTCATTCCTATCCCCAGCAGAGCGGATATACAACCCTAGCCATCAGACCAAAGAGGGTCATTTCTGATACCCAGCAGAGTTTCTTTCAGCAATCGACCGTAGAACTCGCTTGCCAGGTTGACATCCTAAAACAGTCACTCCAGGGTCGACGACTAAAGATAGTCGAAAGACCCGAACTACGACCGGCTTGATTCCCATTCGGGATACGTAGGTAGCCTATTGATTAGGTTCAGCCACTCGATCACTTGATCGTCCTGTCAAATATGGAGCCTTACTCTTATCGACGACCCCGCTTCCTTCGAAAGCACCGTCGCCGAGGGGCTACTGTAAGTGCTCCAATTTGAGTTGGTAGCTTTTTCGTTAGAAAATTAACGAAAGTTATAACATTTCTAACAATTCCTAACATTCCTAACATTTCTAACCAAGTAAGGGTAGATTAGGGATTGCCAAAAAAAGATAAACCAAGAAAAGGAATCAAAAAAGCAAAAGAAATAAGAAAAACCCTAAATAGAAATGGCTGGAACAAAAACTGGCTGATTAATTTGAATTTTGAAAAGATTATTCTTCCTGTCCAAAGCCTGAAGCTGTAATTAATGAACAGTGCACGCGACCAACCTTGTCCGCGCGGATATGTTTGACTCTCACAGGGGGGTTATAAATTGAACCCTCCTCTCTCAGTTTAAGGGGGGAATTTGATCACAGCAACGAAGTTCTGGCGAAATATAGAGAGAAAACAGTGGGAATCCCTTGATTGCCACCTTTTTCTCTTGAATCTTTCCCAATCAAATACCAAACACACCAAACCTTGATACTCCTCAAGCCAAACACCAAATCTTGATATTCCTCAAGTCAAATTCCAAGCCTAGGAAGATAGGGTGTCACCATTGGTAAAGCCCTCCTTCTCAAAACCCTAAAATCCTCTTTTAACTTCTTGTTCATCTTGTTCTTCTCACTTGGATCTACTTGATGTCTTGTTTAACTTAAGTTTTGACCTAAGATGGTCATCTTGAAGTTCATCTTCATGAATGACCATCTCAAATGGTCTACATTTTAAATCTCTAAATTGATTTTTCTCTTTAAATTCATCTTTACAAAGATCCCCTCTCCCTTTGCAAAGGATATGTTTAAACCCCATAAATTCCCCAAGGATGACTTGAATATGATAACCACTTAACAAAAAGTAGTGGTATCAAGTCTAGGGATGAAAATGGGGTGAACATAGATGCAAACCCCCCAAAAATCACATTTCTCCTCAAGAACATCTTGCTGTCCAGTAGCATTGTTCTGAGAACTCAGTCCATTTTCCTATTTTTTGGACCCAGTAAAACTTGGAATTGGGTGTTGACTACAAAATACTTTTTGTAGCCAACATCCAGAGCTTTCCAGACATATTTTTAATTTATTTTTTGCGTGAGTAAAACTCCTCTTTTCAATTTTTCTTTTAGAGGCCAGTTCATCAGCTTCTGGAAATCCAGATTTCAGATCTGAGATTTCCAGAAGGTTTTGACCCCTCAAATCATCTCCAAAATGAAAAGTTCTTTTACAGAAACCTTTTATAAGGTGTTTTGAACATTTTTCATTCCCGGACTTTTCTCAGATTCTGGAGTTTTCAAGCCCTAAAGTCCATTTCAAAGTCAAGGGTCAACTGCTTTTTTCATTCTGGCAGAAATGGTTTTCAACTTCCGAAAATCTTTTGAGTGCCAAATCTCAACCCAAAAATCACCCAAAAAATCATGGGATCAGTTTAAAGCCTTAAAAAGAGCTCCCAATTTTTACTTACCTCAGTTTCAACTTATTTTGGCCAAAACATACACACACACACACACACAACAAAGGATTTTGAATGTTTGGAAGACTCGTTTTTACGAGGCGTTCCGGGTGCACACTAACGTCCTTCCCGGCACGTAACGTGACCTCCGAACCTAAATTTCTGATCTCGGGCATTTTTCAAAGTTTTGGCCCTTAAAACAAAAATGGCGTGGCGACTCCGTTTTGATTTTCAAAAAAAATCGGGTACATCACACCCGCGAATTGTTTGATTGTTCAGGGTCCATTAGTTCGCACTTCTCCCAATCAGTTATTTGTTCGGGGACACGAATCGCTCTCCTCACTAGTTCAACGGCGTTCAGAGCCTGATCTCTCTCGCGGGGAAACCTGCACAAAACCCCCATTACAAAGTTTCTTAGCCTACGGTGATCCCCCAACACCAGTACATCCCGGTTATATATATATTTTCTCTTGCCCTCCCACAACCGGGGTGGGACGAACGGCCCCCAATCTGCTTTCTCACAGAAATACAGAAAGCTTGGCAAGGATAGCCTAAGCCACCCCAAGCCTACCTTCCTAAAAATCCCCCCAGTCTTTTTACAAACGGCAAAGACATCGGGGGTGGCTCCATCTCCTAGTTCTACGGGACGGCGGGGTCCAAATTCACGGGTGGTCATCTTTCAAAACCCAGAAAAGAAAAAAAAATAGAGGGAGATGAAGAAGAGAAACACCCAAATACTTACGAAGGAAAACTTGAAGGTTGGATTCGAAGAAGCACTAGCACGGATTTCGCAGCAAGAAAATCTCTCTCTAAGCTCTTTGAAGGTTTGGAAACGGTAAAAAGGGTTTGAGGTTTAAGGGTTTGGTATTTATAAGGCCTACCTATACGGGTTAACCCGTTAACCCGTATTAATTAGCCCACAAATCCTACCTCGGACCCTGAACCGTCTCCAACGTTTGAAAATTCAAAAAATTAAATACCCTTTGCATTTATTGCCCCCCTTGAATGGGCGACACGTACCCCTGTACGTACCACTACCCGTCTTTTCATCTCGCCAGGGGCCCACACCTGTTAACCGGGAGGCACGCCATGCAAGGGACCACGTGTCACTCACTGGTGCCTCCCAAATGTTCCCATAGGCCCATGGGGCCAAGCAACAGACAACAAAAACGCTAACACTGGTGCTCGCTCGAGGAGCAATTGGAGCAGACCGAGCTTCTAGTAGCTCCTCACTCAGACCATAAATAATCACAATTGGAGCTAGGGGCCATTGATGAGCCCGGGATCTCTGGACTGGGCCGCGCTCGGTCTAGTCCAAGGAACCAGTGACGTAGCAGTTCCTAGACCGTAGGGAAGACCGCGGACAAATAGGCCCTTGTGGTCAAGACCGCGTCCTCCTCGCATCGTCCCCATCGAGGACCATTGGGACCACCTCGGCTGGATCCGTGCCCGCACGAGTCATGCCCGCATCAACCGTGCTCGCGTCATATATCTTTGACCGCGGCACCTGCGCGTTGACCGCAGTACGCGCGTCTTCCGGTTAATGTCAAGCCTTACTAAGCAAGTTAGCTTACTGGCTCGACAGGCCACTGCCGGCTCCCCCATCACGCATTCAATGCGGCTCGATCCCGCGCCTACTATTCCATTTAATGCACTAAGCGGCTACACGGCTCATGTCCCTTTCTCATGTCCCCTTGGACAGCCAATGTTCCCTCCGGGCAGAACCAATTAGCTGCGGACACGTGTAACTGGTCAAATACCAAAGTGCCCCCTAGGGCTGATCTCATTGCTTACCTCAACAAGCACCATGGCATTGCCTATAAATAGAAGGCCTTTACCCCCTTGGGCAAGGTAAGTTCCATATACAATTGAGTAAGCTTTGTTACTCTCTAAACCTAAACACACACACACTCCAAAGGTATTCAAAGCCTTATTACTCAGTATTCTTACTCTCACATTTAGGGCCTGAGTTGGAGTAACATCCAACTTTGACCTTAACGGTGCTTGTTTGTGTTGTGATCTAGGTACATCAAACCATCAAATATATCCTAGCCAGATATCCTTGAACCGCTCCTGACCCCGAAAGCTGTGGCGTCATCAATACCCTTGTACCCCAAACAAAACATTATCCCTCCTCTCCCCTCTCATACACACACTTTGTTTCTCTCTCTCTCTCTCTCTTTAACTTTCTCTTTCTACCCCCATCTCTCCGGTCAACCCCTCCCCTCCCCTTTCGGCAATCCCATCCCGCCCACCTCCGGCCTCACTCTAAAAGCTTCATCTTGTTTCTCTTTCTACCATGGCGTCTTTGTTTTTGGGAAATTCAATTGTTTCGCTATCCTCAAGGCCCTCAACCGGGTAAGGCCAAAGAATATTTTAATTTGTCATAGAGCTGCAAGTATAGTTGGAGTAATATTTTGCAAGTGGGTCATAGGATTATAGTGTGCGTATAACAAGTGGGATAAGATAAATAACGGGTAAACCACACATCAAATTGACAGATTGCTTGCATCAAGTTTCCACCCGTTGGTTTCACCCCAACTTGTGGGCAAGGATGAGCCTCAACTCAAGATACAATTCAAAAAACTAAGTAGCAAAATAATTGTAAAATTGACCTCACAGTTCTCAGTTTAGAAAGGTAAAAAATCAAACCATTTCACATTCATAAATAACTGTAAAACAGAACTCTCAGTTTTAGAAGTGTGAAAAACATTTCACATTTATTCACATCAAAACCAACAAATGTGAAATAAATTTCACAGTTGTTTTATAAAAGAACATCCTCTGTTAAATGACACGTGACTTGTACGTGATCATTTAACGGGTTTTCTAACAAAATTGGTTAAAACCCCTAAAATGTTAACAGAATATGAACTTTGGACCTTATATTGTAATTAGTGATAGAATGGGGCCAATTTTAGAAACATCCCTTAAACTTTAACTTTGGGGCCCAAAATGCAATTTCCCCTAATAAAAATGAATGTTCAAATTTTTTAGAAGTTACTCCTCATGTACCAAATTCTTATTAATGATCAGACTTGTCATATAATATAGTGAGATCATTAAGGGTTGTAATATACTTGTGCAATTGAACATGTTTACGTTTTTATTTTTATTTTTCTCTTTTATAACATGTTTTAATATTTTTGCAAATGCCCCTCAAAATAAATTTGGGTAATCATTTAGAAAAAGAAAAGGAGAAAATGCATTATAGTTTCCATAGCAAAATATATTCTTACTTCAAAATGCTATCCATGTAAATAATATGTTGGTACTTAAACAAAAGATGGTGTCTCTTCATCTTTTATTATCTCATACAATTATTTTTTTCTGCACAAAAACTATTTGTTCTTTCCATTAAACAAAAATTACAACTCTGGCCTTAAATATAAGTAAAATAGACAAAAAAAATAAAATAAAAATGGCTTTAAATATGAGATTTGTTATTTCCGTAAGCGACATTACTGAGTACCTCCGCAATGTTTGTGTTACAAAAATGTCATTAAAGGAAATAACCAAACTAACCTCCTCTCCATCCTTTTCTTTCCACAACCATACCTTGCAGTCCACAATTCCACCCCCTTCCTCACCCCCCCAAATCAGCACCTCCTTTTCTCTCTCTACATCACCTCCCACACAGTTGGTCTTGCCATTTGTTTTTAGATTTCACATTTATTTCCTCCCAATAAAGAAATTATCAATCACATCAACCTCTCTAGCATTCAATTTATCAACCAATCCTCAACCGCCTCTGCCCAATCCCCACCAGATTCCTTCTTGCCGCTTGATTGTTCGACCAGGGACGTGGGATTGAAACAACTTCTCCGCCGATGTTGTCGCCATCATAATCGTTGTTGCCACCTTAACCGCCGCCGTCAATAACGAAATCATGGATTATGACGGCAACCGATCCGGGTGTCTCCAGCGAACTATTTCTGGACAGATTGGGTTGAAATGAAAAAAATTGAGCCGATTAGAATACACACAATGATGAACAAAAGTCTATGCTCAATGAGTACCTGATTTCTTGCAATCAATCAAAGAGAATAACTTAATTAAGCTCTGATTCTATATGCCATTTCGAAAACAATTCATGTTTTTTTTTTTTTTTTTGTGTGAAATCGATTCAACTGAGATTTTGAACACTATAAAGTGCTCTGGTGCCTAATCATCAACTTTCCTTGAAGGTGGGTGTCCCTGTGATATTGCTTTTTAATATTGACCATGATGACGCCACAACTTTCGGGGTCAGGAGCGGTTCAAGGATATCTGGCTAGAATATATTTATTGGTTTGATGTACCTAGATCACAACACAAACAAGCACCGTTAAGGTCAAAGTTGGATGTTACTCCAACTCAGGCCCTCGGGTGTGAGAGTAAGAATACTGAGTAATAAGGCTTTGAATACCTTTGGAGTGTGTGTGTGTTTAGATTTAGAGAGTAATAGAGCTTACTCAATTGTATATGGAACTTACCTTGCCCAAGGGGGTAAAGGCCTTCTATTTATAGGCAATGCAATGGTGCTTGTTGAGGTAAGTTAATGAGATCACCCAGGGGGCACTTTGGTATTTGACCAGCCTACACGTGTCCGCAGCCTAATTGGTCCTGTCAGGGAGGGAACATTGACTGTCCAGGGACATGGCTGAAAGTGACATGAGCCGTGTAGCCGGCTTAGTGCATTAAATGGAATAGTAGGCGCGGATCGAACCGCATTGAATGCGTGATGGGGAGCCGGCAAGTGGCCTGTCAGAGCAGCAAGCTAACTTGCTCGCAAGGCTTGACATTAACCGGGAAGCAGATGCCCGCGGTCAACGTTGTGTCCGCGGTCAAAAATATATGACGCGAGCACGGTTGATGCGGCATGACTTCATGCGGGCACGGATCCAGCGAGCAGGTGGTCCCAATGGTCCTTGATGGGGACGATGCGAGGAGGGACACGGTCTTGACCACAAGTGGCCTATTTGTCCGCGGTCTTTCCTCCAGCGGTCTAGGAACCGCCACGCCACTGGTTCCTTGGACTAGACCGAGCGCGGCCCGGCCCAAGTAGATCCGGGCTCATCAATGGCCCCTAGCTCCAAGTGTGATTATTTATGGTCCGAGTGAGGAGCTACTAGAAGCTCCTGTCCGCTTCACCGCTTCCTCGAGCGAGCACCAGGTGTTAGCGTTTTTTGTTGCTCTGTTGCTTGGCCCCATGGGCCAAAGGGAACGTTCGGGAGGCACCAGTGAGTGACACGTGGTCCCTTGCATGGCGTGCCTCCCGGTTAACAGGTGGGCCCCTTGGCAGATGAAAGGACGGGTTAGTGGTACGTACAGGGGTACGTGTCGCTCGTTCAAGGGGGGCAATAAATGCAAAGGGTATTTAATTTTTCAAATTTTCAAACGTTGGAGACGGTTCAGGGTCCGAGGTAGGATTTGTGGGCTAATTAATACGGGTTAACGGGTTAACCCGTATAGGTAGGCCTTATAAATACCAAACCCTTAAACCTCAAACCCTTTTTACCGTTTCCAAACCTTCAGAGAGCCTTTGAGAGAAATTTCTTGCTGCGATTTTCTTGCTACTGCTTTCCGAATCCTTCTCTCAATCTTTCTCTCGTAAGTACTGTTGGGTGTTTTCTTCTTCATCTCCTTCTGTTTTTCTTTTATTTTTGGTTTCTGAATAATGACTACTCGAGAGTTTGGACCCCGCCGTCCCATAGAGTTAGGAGATGGGAGCACTCTAGATATGTTTGCTGTTTGTAAACGGACAGGGGGGATATTTAGGAAGGTAGGCCATGGGTGGCTTAGGTTATCCTCGAGTGCTTCCAATATTTCTGTGAAAAATCCCAATGGGGGCCTTTTGTCCCACCCCGGTTGTGGGAGGCCAAGGATAAAAGGGTAAAAAGGAACGGTGATGTTTTGGTGTTGGGGATACCAAGAGGGCCGAGAAATTTTGTGATGGGGGTTTTGTGCAGGTTTCCCCGCGAGAGAGGCTCGGCTCTGAACGCCATTGAATTAGTGAGGAGAGCGATTCGCGTCCCCGAAGTAGTTTGTGACTGGGAAAAGTGTGAACTAATGGACTCTGACCAATCAAGCAGTTCGCGGGCACCGAGAGCGGGGACCCTGAGTGACCCTCTAGATGTTCCGCCCTCGAGTACCATCTTTCCCCCGTTGTGCCCGCGGCCCCTGTGGCGGGACAATTGAGCCGAGCGGCGAGAAACTTGACCCCCTTGATTTCGAGGTGACTGGAACCGGTGAAGTTGAATCGGAGGTGGCCCCTGCCCGTGGTGACCCCACCGGTCTCTTTGGCTCCTCGAGCTCGGAGACCGAAGAAGATGACCGCGGGGAGGGGGATAGGAGGGCCGCGGGGACCTCCAAGAAGGCCGCTGAGACCACCAATATTGTGGATGCCTTCGAGAGCTCTGACTCCGAGGAGGAGGAGGAGATTGTGGCCCCTGCCCGGAACAAAGGCAAGAGGCCAGCTAGGGATGTGAATCCTGGTCGTGGCCGTAAGAAGGCCAAGGAGGTGGTCACCATTGACTGGGAGGAGGAGATTTACGAGGTTTATAATGTGGACCGCAACGCTTACCGTGTACGCACCCTCGGGCATGTTCATTTGGCGGACAAGGACAAGCCGCGGCCGAGACCATAGCAGATGTCCGCTGGGGACAACAAAGCTCGCGTTTTATGGGGCCCAGCCGAGAACGGATTGAGGCCGCCCGGACCCTTTCTTTTACTTCTTCCCGGAGTTCAATGCCCGCTCGCCTACGCACCCGACTCCCAATGCCATCCGAGCCATTGTCCTCTTCATCGCCGCAGTGCGCATTCCTGGGCTATGAACCTACCCTTGCTGGGCTCTACGCTTATTATCAGAACCAGATTAGCCGTGGTATCCTGAGCTTGAAGGCTAGGAACTACTCCACCAGGACTTTCTCTCCTCCCTCCAACAAATTTGACCAAATGGAATCGTAAAGATATTTTGGTTATTGAGTCAAGATTTGGATGGCCCTTTTCCAAACCTTCACACCCGTCCCTATGAAGGTGGCCGCTAGCAAATATCCAGGACCCGTCCTTAGCCGATGCTATGCGCACCGCCATAGAGAGGCATCTCGGCCCTATTTGGACAGCGGGGAGGAGCCCGTATATGACGTGGGCGCCATAGTGGAAGATGAGCCCCTACTGATCTACTCGGGGGTGGCTCCTCGCAGGGAGGGCGCCCCACATGCCCCCAGAGTAGAGATAGAGCCTTTGCCCCGCGACCCTGATTGGCGGGTGCACGAACATTACCAGTTCGAGGCAGATTGTAAGACCTGCATGCTGGGCGCTGAGTGCGATCCTCCCGAAATAATCGGTCTCTGATTCCTCTATAAAACTGTTGCCAATTTACTTTGCCTTTGATTTTTTGAACTGCTCTGCTAACCATTTTTCTTTCCCTCCAGAGTAGATCCTGAAGAGTATAATTTCTGATGGCTCCTCCTCTAAGTGCTGCTCAACTGAAGGCCAAGAACCAGAGGGCCAACAAGGAAGCTGCCCAGAAGAGGCAGAATGAGATGGGAGGGGTTCCCACAAAAGACAAGACTGTTCCTGTAGCGAGCAGGAGGACTGGGGAGACTCTAGCCGCTCCCAGAACTATTCTAACCACTGGGAATCTGCCTCCACCTCCCCGGGGTCCTCCTCCACCCAATGCTCTCCGGGCATCATCTCCCGGCCGTACTATTGCCTCCGGGCATAACCAGGAGCAGTCCAAGAAAAGGACTGACAGAGAGGCGGATCTGACGCATAGGGAGAGGTCCTCCAAGACCCAGAAAGTGGTGGATACCTCTACCCGTAGCCCCCCTGATGCTGCCACCGCTTCTACCACTGCTCCCTCCACCGCGGGGACCATATGCTCGGTGGCCTACCCGATCTCCTCCCTGGCCACCCGCGAGGAGACCTGGGAGAAGAGGAAACAGGTGGGAGGTGTGCCCGCCATTGAAGGGGTGGACCTGTACGCCCGCTCTGCCCACAACTCGGCTGTTGGGATAGGGCTCATCAACAGGCTTTTTGCCCCGGATTTCTATCATTCCGTGGCGGAGAAGGAGAACCCATCAGCCTTGATGGGAGACATTGGGATTGCCCTCACTGAGGTTTGATTCTTTCTGTCCGTTCTTTTGACATTTTTAGCCCTTCTCGTTCTAACTATCCTCCTCGCAGGTGGGCAATAAGGCTATGAGGCTCCGGGAGACCTGTGATAGCCTGTCCGCTGAAGCTGCTGCCTCTGACACAGTTCAGCTTGGAGAAGGAGAGGATGCTGGCCGAAGCTCGCAAGGAGGCCATCGAGGAGTATAAGAACTCCGATGAGTTTAACGCGGAGTGCTCCGGCCCAAGATGAGGCCGGTGTCCCGGACACGTATCCGGAACTTCGCGGCCACTGGTATGTTCTCTCCGTCAGCTGGCCGTGATCGGCTCACCTGGTTGCTACTGACGCGGAGTGCGTGCCCGGGCATGAGCTAGTTCCTCTGTCCGAGGACGAGGTCAAGGGTCCGGATCTCTCCGCCGCGGCTTCTTCGCCTCCCGTGGCGTAAGTGGGATCGCCTTGGCCTGATCGCCGAACTGGATGTGCTGCGATTCGGGGACAACCCTTTATCTTTGGGGGATGCCCTGGCTCAGGTTCTTCCAGAGGGGCCAGCCATTGGAGATCTATTCCCCCAGCGGGCAGCTCCCGCTTCAGCTTCCACCGAGCAACAAACTGCTCCTACTACTGAGGTGCCTCTGGGGACCAGCCTGCCTTCCCCAACTCCGGACTCCGAAGCGGGCACAGGGGGTGCGGCCACTGAGGAGCCAGAAGCGGGCACAGGTGGAGCGGCCACCGAGGAGCCCAAGGAGAATGCTCCATTAGTATAGGATTTTTGTTTTTTCTTGTTGTAATAGTTTTAGGACTTTGTAAATACTTTCTTAACATCAATAGAAGCATTTTTCTCCACTTGGCTCCTTTACTTTTATCTTAATTGCTTGTCTCGTAGGCTATTTTGAGTAGTTTGGCAATTTTCGAGCACCTTAATACTTGCATTCTTGCCTATTACTTTTTCCAAATGCTTTTGACTCGTAATTAACTTTATACTTCTCCTTCTTCACGGCAAGAAATTTAGTAGGCCCTTTGCCCGCATTTTTTGAGTTTTCCTAACTCTTTATTCAAAACCCTTAGGTTTTTGTGAGAGTCAGCCTTATTCTTCTATGATCGCGTTTGTTTAGCCTTGTGGCAAACTTTGAGGCCTTAACCTCGTTTGTCTGTTTGGCTTTGTTAAACTAGTTTGATCACTCTCATCCATTTACACTTATTCCCAGCCTTGCGAGCTGTGGTGTAAGTCAAAAGTAGCCAAGGCAAGCATACTTTCATAGGGCATGCAGAAGGTGGCCGTGAGGCTATTGTCCGCGCAATGTAAAGGTAGGAGCATATTTTAGCATAGAGGCCCTTTAACCCCCGGCATCCGTATCCCCTTATTGGAGGTTCTCACTTATTTGATCCTTTATTCAAAACTCCCTAGGGTTTTTCGTGAGGGTCTCGTGGCGATCTCGGTGAACGGGCTTATATGTAGGCCTTTGTCACATACAGCATGCGAGTAACGGCCCTAACGAGGTCCTTTCGCGCAATTAGTGGGTCCGGATTTCGTGTCATTGTCCCCACTAGAACTGTAGGCACGGGCATCATGGCCTTTGTACCTACGTTCATCTATATCCACTTATTTTGGTGGTGTCACGCGGGCAGAGAGAGTATCCTCCCCGCGATCATAGTACGGATCGTAATGGATCTTTGTCCATATAGGCATGCGGATCCTTAGATCTTTGCGCATCAGCAAGTAGGAGCTCATATGTTGGCTCTTGAACCCACCGGCATCCGGGCCGCGGCATCCACCCTAGCTTTTGGGGTCGGTGGGAATTGATTTTTGCATCAAAATATGATGATAACTTCCTTTGTATACACGTACTATACTCCTTCCAAAAATTACAAAGATTTAAAAGAAATATCTCTTAAGGTGGTCGCTATTCCAAGCGTGCTTAAGCTCTTATCCCTCTTTTGGTCGCAATATGTAGGTGCCCTCTTTGACTATCTTTGTGACCTCATATGGACCTTCCCATTTCGGGGACAAACTTGTTGAAACTGTGTTGGGTCCCTTGGACCTCTTCGCTTCGAGTACCCGCCTCCAACCGAAAAACTCCTCTTATTTACTCTTTTGTCATGGTGCTTCTTCGCTTTCGTTTGTAGTTCACCATTTTTTCATGTGCCCGCATTCTCTTTCCTTCGAGATCGTCCAGTCACACCTTCGTTTGCCTCGTTTTGAGACTCGTCGAAGTATGTGACTTGTACGAGGGTAGGGCTACCTCAACTCGGAGCCATTACCTCGACCCATACGTGAGCGAGAAGGGAGTTTCTCCTGTTGAATTTCTTATTGTGGTGCGGACAACCCATAATGCGATCTGGAGCTCGTCCAACCAACGTCCTCCTCGTCCTTCCAAATTTTTCTTTAAGGCAGTCAGTACTAGCTTGTTTGGTGCCTCAGCTTGACAATTTCCCTGAGGATAGGCAATCGCGGACTTACGGTGTTGCACCTTCATTCTCACACATTCAAGCAGTTGAATTTTGCGGAGAATTGGGTGCCATTATCTCGAAATTATTGCTCGGGGAACCCCAAATCGACAATAGATGTGGTCGTGGACAAAACTGATAGTGTTATCCTCGGAAATAGTGGCTAAGCCCTTTGCTTTCGTCCACTTGGTAAAATAATCCACGGCCACCACGGCATACTTGATGCTTCCTCTAGCAGCTTGGAAATGGTCCAATAAGATCTATCCCCACGTATCAAACGGCCACGATGGTACAACCAAAGTCTGCTCTGTTGATGGTAGTCTAGGGATGTCCGCAAATCTCGGCACTTATCACATTTTCTAACATACTCCCGCGCATCCCTTCTCATTGTGGGCCAAAAGAATCCTTGGAATTTGATCTTGTCGAGAGGGTGCGAGCACTGGATGTCCGCCACAAACTCCTTCATGGACCTCATAGAGTAAGTTGGTGACCATGTGAGTTTTAACACATCTTAGTAAAGGCTTGGTGAATGATCGCCGAAAAGCACCCCATCGAGGACGAGGTATTTCGCGGACACCGTTCGATGGCTCTAGCCTTTACCGGGTCCTCTGGGAGGGTTTGCTTCTCGATGTAATCCTTCATTTCATCCACCCAAATTCCTTACTTGATCCTCAATATTGTTTATCCGTATTCGATCTATAGCAGGTCTCTCCGTGAATTCAATCTCGGCAATTTGTCTCCAATTCACCAATTTCTTGCTCGGTTATTCTTGAGAGGAGGTCACCTTCCACATTGTCCTCTCTCATGACTTGGTTCACTCATAGTAAGTGAAATTTTTGATGAGGGTTTTTGCAAGGCCACAAGATCGAGCTAGTACTGGGTTGATAGTATCATACTCCCCCTAATTTGATTAACTATGAGCCGAGAGTCACTATTGATCTCAATATTCTGAACTCCCAAGTCTCTTGCCAATTCCATGCCCGCTATAATCGCTTCATATTCCGATTGTTTGATGCCTCGAACTTGAATCTCAAGGCCCTCATAAATTTCTCCCCGCAGGTGCGATCAAGTATGCCCGCTCCACTGATTAACTTGCTCGCGGAGCCGTCCACATATAAAGTCCATACCTCTTCCGGACGCTCCTGGGTTGAACAATTTCGTGCTCGGGCTTTCGGGTCATCTTCCGATTTGCTCGCTTTCTTTTTCCGAGGTCGCGTCCGCTAATTTGAACGATGATTCTACTACAAAATCAACTAAGGCCTCGCGCTTTGATTGTCTTTCTCGGGGAGTAGGTGATCCGGAACTCGGTGAGCTCTATAGACCAAGCTAGCATTCTCCCCGAGGACTCTGGTTTATGTAAAACCTTTCTAAGCGGGGCCTCGGTTAGTACAGCTTATAGGATGTGCGTAAAAGTAGGCTCTTAATTTTCGAGCGTATACAAGCAAGGCGTAAGCTAACTTTTCTATATTAAGATAACGCCCTTCTACGGCGGACAAAGTGCCTTACTTACATAATAAACTGGTTTTGGGAGTTATTCTCCTCCCCTTACAAGAACAGCAGCTACCGTCGGATCAAGAACGGCTAAATACAAAAAGAGCTTTTCTCCGGCACCGGCCGCCGAGTAGAGGTGGCCGCCCGAGGTATGTTTTGACTTCTTCAAAAGCCCGATGGCACTCGCACTCCATGTAAATTCAGCAGCCTCTCTTCCCCCTTTGAGAGTTTTGAAGAAGGGGAGGCACCTCTCGCCGACCGCGAGATGAAGCTGCCAAGTGCGGTGATGCGACCATTGAAGTTTTTGTACATCCTTTACGCAGGCAGGAGGTTTCATGTCTAATAGGGCCTGGATTTTCTCTGGATTAGCCTCTATCCCTCTTTGGTTGACCATGAATCCGAGGAACTTGCCCGCCTTGACCCCAAAAGCGCACTTAAGGGGGTTTAGCTTCATGTTGTTGTGGCGCAAGTTTTTGAAGGTTTCCTCCACATCGAGCTCGTGGGAGTTTTCCTTAGTTTTTATGACCATGTCGTCAATGTAGGCCTCAGCATTTCCGCCTAGTTGGTTTTTAAAGACCAGATTGACCATGCGCCGATATGTGGCTCCCGCATTTTTCACCCCAAAGTGGCATCATAGTGTAGCAAGATGTCTTGCCCGCAAAGAATGAAAGCTACAGAGCGGACATCTTCAGGAGCCATCTGGATTTGATGGTAGCCGGAGTATGCATCAATGAAGCTTAGAACTCTGTGTCCGGCTATAGAATCCACCAATCTGTCTATGCGAGGAAGAGGGAAACAATCCTTGGGGCATGCCTTGTTGAGATCGGTGAAATCAACGCACATCCTCCATTTACCATTGGATTTCTTAACCATGACCACATTGGCCAGCCATTTGGGGTAGGAGATCTCCTTTATTATCCCCGCTTTTAGCAATTTTTCCACCTCTTCCTTGATGGCAATCTCTTTCTCCGGGGAGAAATATCTCGGATTTACTCGGTGAATGTTTTTGAAGGATGGGTCATCGTTGATTTTATGGAGGATCACGTCCTCGCTGATGCCTTGCATATCTTCCACCCTCCAAGCGAACACATCGCAATTTGCTCTAAGGAACTCAATAAGTATCCTTCTCTCCTCGCTGTGAATTTCCAGCCCAACCTTAACTGTTTGCTCGGGGAAGTGGGGATTGATTACCACCTCCTCGAGCTCGTCGTTAGGTTGAAGGTCGCTGATTTCACGATTGCAGGAGTCAATGACAATAGTTGGGGGGTTGACCCGAGCTTCGGTCGGTGTTGCCATTGAATATATGATATCACGAGTCAATTTCCCCTCTATTCCTCGATCAATATAACCTCCCTCAACAGGAGCAGCCACACCGCTTCGATTTTCGCTTCATCTTGAGCTCCACCTTCGTGGAATGGAAAGAAAGCATGCCGATCGGTACGGGCGGCGGCGGGAGTGCAAGAGCTTTCCCCTTTTTTGACTTGTCCTCGCCTTTTCCCTCTATCATTTTGTCCTCGCCCTCTATCTGTGGGCAGGAGGTCCGCCTTTCTGTTCTTTCCTTTTTCCTCCAGCGCTCGGAGGAATCTCCCGGCTGGTTCTTGATGGTAGCAACCCCGCCCGGGTGTTAAATTTCACCCTTTGGTGGGGGACGGACGCAACTATTCCCAATTCGGCTCGAGCAGCTACGCCGAGAATGGCATTGTATTGGGAAGGAAGATCGACCACCATGAAAGTTATCTTGGCCGTCTTCGCATGGGTTTTTCCCCAATAGCTACGTCAAACACAATCGTCCCCTTTACCCTTACGGCGTGGTTGGTGAAGCCTTCGAGCATGCCCGCATATGGAGTGAGATGTGCTTGTCATTCTCATTCCAACCAAAGTATGGTAGTAGAGTATGTCGCGGGCGGCTCCAAGATCTATCAACACTCGGCCTATGTTTGCCCGGTTGATTCTCATCCCGAGGGTGAGTGGCCGTGTGGAATGAAAAAGGGTGGAGGCAAGTTCACTCTTTTGAACCCAATTTCTTGCTCTTCCTCCGGAGCCGGGCGGGGATGGAGAAAACCTTCTCCAATGTCCGAATTTGGAGGGACAATGCTTATTTGAGGAGGTTCCTCCCCAATGAAGTTAATGTCATAGTCCCCAAAATCGTCATCATAATTATCTCTTTCATTCCTCTACGGTCCCCGCGTGTGTCGTGCCCGCCGCCGGATCATTGTTATTGGGGGCGGTATTGTTTCCCTTAACCCACTTGGTTAGCTCCCCGTTATTGATTTTCTCGCCGGATTACTCGCCACTCGAAATGCCCTCGCTCCGTGCCCGTGGTCGTTGTGATACTCACGTAACTTAAGTCTACTCCGCTCATTTGGCTTTCGAAGCATGGGGGAGGAGCGGAAAGTCCGAGGCTCTCATGATCACCACCCTTGGGTCGGTGAGCTCTGTAAAGCTGTTTCGGCCATGGCCTTTTTGAGCTTTTCGATTCCGGCCTCTGTTTTGCCCCGATTATTGTTGTGAGCAGGCTCGGGTGGTCTCCTGGACTTGGCTTATCCTTTCTTTCGCAGAAGCTCGGGAGCGGCACACTAGGCTCTTCGGCGGAGGCAATGGCCGAGGCCCTTTCATACATTTTCTCCACTGATTTAGGTTTGCCGGAGGCAAAATTCATTTTGAGGAAGGAGGAACCGAGGCCGCCCTCAAACATAGTCGATATCTCCTTCGTCCAGTCCACAATCTCCTCGCTCACCTTCCTAAACCGGGATATATAATCTTTTGTAGGCTCGTTTGGTGCCCGCTTGACACGGACAAGACTGCTTCTTGGTCTAGCGGGCACACTCAAGCTCTCCGAGCAAAGGCATTGAGGAAGAGAACTCGAACCGACCGAATGACCGGATACACCGGGGCTTGAGGGCTAGCATCCAAGATAGGGCCTTGCCGGTGAAGGTCGCAGCCTAAAGCTTTGCACATCACCGACTCGTCCGCGGAGAATAAAGCCATCGGCCCTCAAATCATCCCATATGACTCTTGGCATTTTTGGATCCGTCATAGGTGTCCATCTCGGGGGTTTGCCCTTCTCGGATCGGTGCCGCGCAATTTTATCGCTGAAGGCGTCCATGGTGCGGCCACACTTGGCGACCTTCGATGGGTTTCCCACATCTTCGCATAAATTCCACAAACTCGGGGTTCCGATCATCAACCTTATGCTTTTTAGCTCGTGGAGCCACGGCCTTCTCCTTGGCGGAGCCAAAGGTCTCGGCTTTGGACCTCGCACGGCGGTTTGACCGTGCCTCTTCCCCCATTTCCTCGCTATCCTCTACATGCACCACGCTCCGTTTGGCCATTGTCCGCGCTCAAGGGCCGGGTCAACCCGGTTTGCCCCCACAGCTTGACTAGCAAGCGAGTTAGCGGGAGCTCGCTGGGAGAACCTTTGTGACCCTTGAGGAACCGTAGCCCTCCATTGGCCTCTATCTCGAACATCTCCATCTCCGCGTCGTTGATGGCCACGGCCTCCGCGACCGCCTTGGACTTGGAGGCCAGGATTTCCTTCCTTCTCGGGATTTGCCTGAGGAAAGTGGGGTGGTTAGAGTGGTGTTTTTTATGTGAGCTTGGGGAGTTTTTGGGCTATTGTTTAGTAGGGCCTCGGGCTTTTTCAAAGACGGGCTTCCTTGGTTAACCGGTGTAGAACTCGTTGAGCTGGGGATTTTTGAGGCTGAGAATGGGCCCCCATTCTGTTGAAAACAGAGTTGGTTTGCCTTTCCCTATTGATGGTGGAGGGTTCGGCTTGGTTCTCCTCCTCTAGGGTCAAATGACCAGCATTTTTCAGAATTTGAGACATGTCTCAGAAAGACGAAAATAACTGAAAAGAAGTGTCCTTTGACAGTCAGCTGTTTAGACCACAAGGTGTGTCTGAAAACAAAAGTTTTAAACGGGAAAAACTTAGTGATGTAAAAAGAAGAGCCTTTCGGCACTGAATTTGTTTAGGACACGTGAGGTGCCTTGAAAACAAAAGATTTTTAACGAGAAAACGAAAAAAAGTCGGTTCCCGGCAATGGAACCATCCATTGTCGTCCAGCGGTTAGGATATCTGGCTTTCACCCAGGAGACCCGGGTTCGATTCCCGGCAATGGAACCACTGATGACGCCACAGCTTTCGGGGTCAGGAGCGGTTCAAGGATATCTGGCTAGGATATATTTATTGGTTTGATGTACCTAGATCACAACACAAACAAGCACCGTTAAGGTCAAAGTTGGATGTTACTCCAACTCAGGCCCTCGGGTGTGAGAGTAAGAATACTGAGTAATAAGGCTTTGAATACCTTTGGAGTGTGTGTGTGTGTTTAGGTTTAGAGAGTAATAGAGCTTACTCAATTGTATATGGAACTTACCTTGCCCAAGGGGGTAAAGGCCTTCTATTTATAGGCAATGCAATGGTGCTTGTTGAGGTAAGCAATGAGATCAGCCCTAGGGGGCACTTTGGTATTTGACCAGCTACACGTGTCCGCAGCTAATTGGTCCTGTCAGGGAGGGAACATTGACTGTCCAAGGGACATGGCTGAAAGTGACATGAGCCGTGTAGCCGGCTTAGTGCATTAAATGGAATAGTAGGCGCTGATCGAGCCGCATTGAATGCGTGATGGGAGCTGCAGTGGCTGTCGTCGAGCGCAAGCTAACTTGCTCAGTAAGGCTTGACATTAACCGGGAAGCAGCATGTGCCCGCGGTCAACGTTGTGTCCGCGGTCAAAGATATATGACGCGAGCACGGTTGATGCGGGCATGACTCATGCGGGCACGGATCCAGCGAGCAGGGTCCCAATGGTCCTCGATGGGGACGATGCGAGGAGGGACACGGTCTTGACCACAAGGGCCTATTTGTCCGCGGTCTTTCCTCCAGCGGTCTAGGAACTGCCACGTCACTGGTTCCTTGGACTAGACCGAGCGCGGGCCCGGTCCAGTAGATCCGGGCTCATCAGACCATAATGCAGGGTTATGCAATGAAACTAGACTAATCATTACAAAGCTTGGGAATCATCTTGTTGAAGCTAAAATTTTAAATGAAAGCAATGTCAGAGAAAAGGTTTTTGTCCCTAGGATGTCACTGACTCATTCGGATCTATCGTTGTTGCCTTTCAAGTTTTAGAGGCGACAATTTCCATTGACTATCTCTTATTCGATTACAATTAATAAAAGTCAGGGTCAATCACCGTCTCATGTTGGCCTATTATTCCTCAGAAGACCGGTATTCGGTCATGGTTAGCTTTACGTTGCATTGTCAATGGTAACTAATCGTGATGGTTTGAAGATTTTAATATGTGATGAATATGGGAAGCCAATAAGTTAAACAACTAATGTTTTGTACAAGAAAATTTTTCAGAATTTGTAATATTATTTCATTAACATTTTCGTCAATTTATTGAAAATTATTGTCTTAATTATTACTTTTATCTTCATCTATATTTTTCACATGACTAACTTTACTTAAAATCTTAACATTCTTTGAAATAGTTTTTTACCCGTGCAATTAACTCATCGGTGTAACACTAATTATAATTATAAGTAATAACTCAAAGACCAATTCTAATTTAGATTAAGGCCCAGTAGCCCAATTTGCATGCCAGGCTTTTTCATTCCAAAGCAGTCTACAATTAAAAAAAAACTCAATTGGGTTTAGGCTAGCTAGCCCGATCTTTACTATTTTTTCCACTCATTTGCTCATATGAGTGAAAAAAATAATAAAAATTTTCTTTCATTTTGGGCAATTTCCATTAGGCTGGGACGAACCAAAAAGAAAATAAGTCTCCACTCGGCTGGGACGGAGTATTTTTTTTTAAAAAAATAGAGTATTTATTTAGGAATAAAATAATCCCTCCGCCCCAGCCCAATTGAGACTTATTTCCTTTTTGGTCCGTTTCAGTCCGATTGAGACTGTCCAAAATGGAAGGAAATCTTTACTATTTTTCTCACTCATTCTCTTTCCTATTTTACTTTTACACTTACAACACCAATCCAGGGATGGCCAAACCCGGGTCCGGTTTCGGTTCGAAAACCGTCGGTTCCGGTTTGGCAAAAAGGTGACCCTTAACCGGCCCGGCCTAATCACAGTTCCGGTTACTCCGGTTTCGATTTTCTCTCCGGTTTGCTCCGGTTTCGGGCTTTTTCGGTCCGGTTCTGGTCCGATTCTATTGAAAACAAGGAATTTTCGTCCGGTTCACGGTTCCGGTCCGGTTCACCAATTTTGTGACCCTTAACCGACCCTTATTCAAACCGGTTCCGGTTATTCCGATTCCGATTTTTGTGGCGGTTCATGGCGATTTCGGGCTTTTTCGGTTCGTTTCGGTCCGGTTTTCCGGTTTCGATCCGGTTTGGTCATCCCTACACCAATCAAATTACTATTTCTTTCACTCATTCTCTCTCCTATTTAATTTTTCATATTCACAATATTTTCTTTCGTTTTTTCTCTTTCTTACTTTTTCTGAATATGTGTATTTAAAAATTTGGTCTCAATCAATTGAATCGGGGCTGAGGGAGTAATAAAGAAAATGGGTCATGGACTGGGTGAGTACAGTACTTGGAATAATAGTAGAAAAGACACATGATGTGTAATTTATTTGGACCGCTTCTATTCATTAAAGACGCACTCTATTTATCTACTGATCTTTGCATTGGCACAGCCACAGCGTTATGATAAGTTAAAGCACTCTACTAGTACTAGCCTCCTCCACGCTCCTCTCTATGCTATGCTGGACCCACTAATCACGCAAATAAACCCCCCTTGGGCCCACTCCCCATATCCCGTGTATATTACCCAGATTACCCTTTACTTTTCTGATGTCATGGGATGGGAGGGTGTAGTGAGATTTCAAACGGTTACAAACGGTAGTTACAACGGTGGTAGGATTTGTTACAACGTTGCAACGAATAAAAATCAAAATAACATTTATAAAAAATGATGTAAAAAATGCACACCACAATATAAAAAAACAGGTTTTTAGATTGTTTAATGTCTTTATAGATTAATACTCCCTCCGTTCCAAAATATTTGTCTCATTTGATTTTTTTGTTGAACTTTGACCACAAATATATAAAAATTTAATTATGCTCATGAAATTCTAAAAATTTCTATTGATTTACCAATAATAATATTATCAACAACAACTTTTAAAATTTCATGAACATGATTAATCTCTCATAAATTTGTGGTCAAAGTTCAACAAAAAAATCAAATAAGACAAACATTTTGAGATGGAGGGAATATCATCATGTTATTTTAGATTTCGACAATCCTCAATCCTCCTATGTTACTATGGATTTTGACTATGGAGTACTCCCTCCGTGTCACGTGAATGGACACCAATAAAATGAACACAATAACTAAGAAAAAGTATTATTTTCTCCACTCATTCTCTCTCTCTTACATTATTTTAATACTCACAACACCATTATAATTTACTATTCCCCCCACTCATTCTCTCTCCTATTTTACTATTACACTCACAACATTCTTTCCATTTTGGGTAATCTCCAATCACGTGAGACGACCCAAAAAGAAAATAAGTCTCCATTCACGTGATACGGAGGGTGCATATAATAATACTCCCTCCGTCCCGGACCTATGTGCTCGGTTTGACTTTTTACGTAAATTAAGGAGAGAGTATTATATTGAAAGTGTTGTGAGTGTGAAATAAAATAGGAGAGAGAATGAGTGGAGGGAATAGTAAATTATAATGGTGTTGTGAGTATTAAAATAATGTAGGAGAGAGAATGAGTGGAGGGAATAGTAAAGATTCCTTTCCATTTTAGGAAATGTGCACGTAGGTTTGGGACGCCCAAAATGGAAAGTGTGCACGTAGGTATGGAACGGAGGGAGTATTATTTTAGACATTTTATTTTCCTTGCCTAATCTACATTAGGGGCATCTATTGCTTATGTTGTTTACGATTTAGGATTAATGTTTACTATAAAGTTGGGACTACTGGTTTAATTTTAATAGTTTAAGATTATGGTTCAAAGTTAATGATTTAGGTTTAAGTTTTACGGTCAATGCAATGTTTTTAAAAATGCAAAGGCCTTAGATCCATTTATAGCTAATTTCGCTTTTTTCCAAAAACGCTTTTATTTCAAAGCTTTTGATTAATCATCCACACCTAAGTCGAACTGTTATGTCCATTGTTGAATCAACGAATTTCATCAAGTTTTAATTCAGTAGAAATGGATCGTCTCCAACAAACGAACTACCACAAACATGAATGATAATGATGGCGTTATATGTGAACAACAACGGTGGTGGTCGGATGACCTTATCCCATCATGGCTTATGCTAGATAATGTGATGCCTAGTTTTGATGTTCCTCACAACCACCGGCATGTACGATGATGCTATATGTCGACAAAGGTGATCGGACAACCACCATGGTCTAGGATTTGATCTAATCCAACATTATTTGGTTGCTCTACTATCAACAGGCAACAAATTCAGATTTTAAGGGGATAAAAATGGCTACGGTGACTAAAGATGGTTTGCTAATTTGTGTTATTTATAATGATGTAAACATAGCGGAATGATATAGGAATTAATCAATAATGATTAAAACCTCTGCAGGAATTAAAGGAATTTTCAAGAACTCAAAAACGAATTTTTTCGATAAAACACGAAGTTTTATTACTAACTCGAAAACCAAAGAAAATAATAATAATCTCAACTCTACCTAAAACTAAAACTAGAGGGAGGGGGGAGTATATATAGATCCTCCACTCCTAAATCCTTAAGGAAACATGAAACAAGAAAATAAAGAAAATTCTAACAGAAAAAGAAAATAAAATACAAACGAAAATTAAAAACTGCTCCCGACTTAATCTCTCAATACTTGTGTTACATCATATAATTTGTATCTTATATATTTGCTCTTTTTTTTTATTCTTTGAACGTCCACTGATTGATGACTTTAAAGCGAAGCACGGAAAGGAAGTCAAGATATTCAGAAATTTCGGTTACGCCTTACTTCAACCACGTGATCTTTCATGGCCCTTCAAAATCTTACCTTAATTAGCTTTAATAGACAAAGAAAAAATAAAAAGGGAAAGAAAATTAAATTAAATTGCGAGGAAAGGACAAAAAAGAAGCTAGGTAGCGAAAATAAAGAAAAAGTGCTGAAACGGGAAGAAATAATACCTGCTGGATTCTCGACAGAGAATTGCCGAAAGTCGTGCCGATTCCTTACTGCTTATGTACAGTATACTTCCAGTTAGATTTCCAAATCTACCCTCCCTTTATTCTTCTTCAATACTAACAAATTCCCAATTCGCTCCACACCGAAGATATCTCTGGAAATGTCTAAGCGTCATCCACCGGCGTCGCCGACTACGATTAGGCCGGAGGACTATTCTCACAGCCCGGTTCACTATGCTGTTGCTATAGCTGATCACTCTGCTCTTTCTCGCCTTGTCTCCAACCTTCCTCGACTCGCTGATCCTTCCCAGATCCAAACCGACTCTGACTCTGTCACTCAGGAGCGGATCTCCGATGAAATTTCCGCTCTACTCGACCGCCGTGACAATCCTCATCGGGAGACTCCTCTCCATCTTGCTGTGCGAATAAATGACGCATTCGCGACCCGTACGCTCGCCGTTGCTGGTGCTGACATTTCGCTTCAGAATTCCGCCGGGTGGAACGCATTGCAGGAGGCGGTCTGCCGGAGATGCTCCGAAATTATTGTGATTCTTGTGCAGCATCACCATATAGCGGCTTGGTCTAAGTGGAGGCGCCGCCTTCCGCGGCTTCTCGCCGGTCTCCGTCGAATGCGTGATTTCTATATGGAAATTTCGTTTCACTTCGAGAGTTCTATTGTGCCGTTCGTCGGGAAAATTGCTCCTTCCGATACTTATAAAATTTGGAAGCGAGACGGTAATTTGCGAGCGGACACTACACTTGCTGGCTACGACGGCTTGAAAATTCAGCGCGCTAACCAGAGCTTTCTATTCCTTGGTGACGAAGATGACGATTTGGATATTCCGTCAGGTTCGTTGCTTGTGCTAAATCACGATAATCGTAAAATCTTCGACGCATTCGAAAATGCCGGAGCTCCGTTAAGCGATTCAGATATTGCTGGATTTTGTGCTCAAACTAGCGTCTATCGTCCGGGGATGGACGTGACGAAAGCCGAATTAGTAGCGAGGACAAATTGGAGGAGGCAAGAGAAGGTAGAAAGTGTTGGTGAGTGGAAAGCTAAGGTCTACGAAGTAAACAATGTGCTTTTCAGTTTCCGTTCGCGAAAAATAGCAGGCGGAGACGGTGACTTTGCCGGAAGCGAGCAAATTTTACCATTGGAGCTCGAGGACGACGCAGATGAAGGGTTTCTCGTTGCTGAAAATCCGCGATTTAGTGTATCCGATAATCAGAGGAGACACAGCAGCTTCGTTGGCACAGAGAGAGAATTTGTAACGGTTTCGAGGAGGAGCGTCGATATTATACCTGAACAGCGGCGGCCACCAACTAGTCTTCCGCCTCTCAATGAGAGAGAATTTGTTAGTGTTTCAAGGAAAAGTATTGACATTACACCTGAACGGCGGCGACCACCACAACCGCGACTTGTACCCGTCGGAGAGAGAGATTTAGTTAGTGTTTCGAGGAAAAGCGTTGATATCATTCCTGAACGGCGACGTCCACCTCAACCGTACCTTGCACCAGGCGGAGAGAGAGAATTCATCAGTGTTTCTCGGAAAAGCGTTGATATTATACCCGAACGGCGGCGTCCACCACCGTGCCCCACCTCTATGACGGTGGTGCCACCGCAAACAAAGGAAAAGGAGTACCTGAAGAGCTTACGGCCGTCAGTTTGGTTAACGGACAATTTTCCATTAAAGACGGAGGAGTTACTTCCGTTACTTGATATTCTAGCAAACAAAGTGAAAGCCGTTAGACGGATGCGAGAGTTGCTGACAACAAAGTTTCCTCCAGGAACATTCCCCGTTAAGGTAAGGGTTAGAATGTCAATTATTAAAAGTTAGTAGTGTAAAACAAAAGTATCATCAATTCCGTGCGATTTTTTTTTTGGCCACCTAAATGCATTAAGCTAATTGATTGAATGTTTGATAACGTAACCACAAGTCCACACTGCATTTCAAACATCCAATTAATTCAAGTAATGAGGGTAGTTTAGGTAAATTGTGTTAAAATTTTATGAAAAACTTCAAAACTTTCAAAAAACTGTAAGTATTTTCGGACAAAAAATTCTCTTATAATTCAAGTATTTTAAGACGGAGGGAATAATTGATTGTATTATCAATTTGAAATTGTTGCTTACATACTAATACTATTATTGCAACAAGGGTAGATAGTGTCATAGATGAAGAAGATTTTTTAGATGCATATGAGTTTTACGGTTCAACCGTTGCAGTCAAACTCTACACTAAATTTTACTTTTTCTAATTTTGTTCTCACAAATGAATGATTTTTTTACTAGTGAAAGTGTGAGGTAAGACAAAGAGATTATAACCTAATGGAATGGGATCCGGTTTTTGCTGATTAACTAATTATTACTCCCTCCGTCCCAGACCAACCAAGGGTCCTCGGGGGGATTTCACGCTTCTTAAGAAATTTTTTTAAAGTGGGTAGAAAATTTTAGGAGAGAGAATGTAAAAATTAAATGTGTGGTAGGAAATAAGAGAGAGAATGTAAAAGTTAAATGTGTGGTAGGGAATAGGAGAGAGAATGTAAAAGTTAAAAATATTTAATAGGAGAGAGAATGAGTGGGAGGAATAGTAATGGTTTTTTTGTAAATATATGGAGATGATAAGGGTATAAATATATGAAAAACTTTCCATTTAAGGAAAGAGACTCTTGGTCTGGGACGGATCAAAAGGGAAAGTAGGACTCTTGGTCTGGGTTGGTCTGGGACGGAGGGAGTATTTATTTATTTTTTTCGCTTAGAAGCTTTTGCTCCTTTTCATGCACACTGAGAAATATGACCAAACAGACAAAATTACCCAGAGAAGAAGCTTTTATGGACCCATCATGTTTCACTATTCCACTTGGAAGCACATTATTGGTACTTTTTGTTTGATCCAAGTGCCTTAATCTTTACGCTCACCCTAGTTAATTAATGCTTTATTTTATTTATGCAAAGATTGAAACTTAGGAAGAAGCCCCACCATTATACGATTTCATTTTAAAGATATTAATTAAATTCTCCTTTTTGAATATGTAATGGGTCCTACAGGTACATTGAATTTGATGTTGATCTAACATTTGTTTGTGTTTGCCATAGATATCAATCCCAGTGGTACCCACAGTAAGGGTGGTAATTACATTCACGAAATTTGTGGAGCTGCAACCGTTGGAGCAATTTTACACCCCACTCTCAAGTCCCCAGCTTTTCAATCAAGGGAAAGAATGTTGTGAAGATGAAACAGAGAGCAGCAGTAAGAAAACGACGTGGGTGTCGAGGAGCAGTAGTAAATCATCGAGCTCGACTAATAAACAACATCAAGGAGCGATGGAGCCAGAGCCATTTGCGATACCGGAAGGGTATAGTTGGGCCAGGTTTGATGACAAGAATAGGAGAATGAAGAAATCAAAGGCTTCTTCTAAGAACAAGTGATTGGGTAGGGTATCAAAGAATTAATGTGTGTGTTTTCTATGTGCAAATGCTGTTGCAGTTACTATATGTCATGCAAAGCAAAATGCCAATATGTTAAAATTGGGTGTCAAATCCCTCGAGTGATTCATGTCTTGTCTTATTTATCGTGATTATGCATTACTTATGCTAAATTTATTTAAGAGGTAAAACTAAAGTTAGAAAATAAAGTTTTCAAAATTTGTGTTACAAAATAAATAAATAATTAGAAGTGTTTATGGACTTATTAATTTGATATTCAATCATTTCTTTTCAACTACTCCCTCCGTCCCATGTGATTACAAACCAATTTCTTGGGCACAATAATTAAGAAGTATTATTAAGATAATGAAAATGTGGTAGGAAATGAAGAGAGAGAATGAGTGGAGTTGGTTGAATAAATTGTGTGGTAGGAAATGAAGAGAGAGAATGAGTGGGTGGGGTAGGGTGAATATAAAATAATAAATTTATTTCCATTTTGGGCAGTTTGTATTCACGTGAGACGGACCAAAAAGGAAATAAGTTTGTATTCACGTGGGACGGAGGGAGTATATATTTGTAACTCAATAAATAAAGATGACAAGTTTGCTTCATATGATGGTAACAAGAGATGGCTTTCTTTCTTTAAAGAGTTGAAAAACAATAAATAATAAAATAAAGCCCACCCATATGCATATCATTCTTAAAAGCAGACCCCTGCCCCTAAATTTTCCTACATAAACTTGTTGACAACGCAATTTACTCTTGAGAGCTCCTCAATTTCCAATCATCAATAATAATAAAGCCTATAATAAATTATTTATTAAATGGAAACCTTTTTAAAAATCTCAAGGAAACCAATTAAAATCTAACATCATTGAGCATAAACTGTATCGAATTAAAATAATGAGCTGAATGGGGTAATGATTTTTGATGGGTTGGTGGAGAATTTATTTACACTTGAGAAGTAGTATGTAATGTATGTACACAGCACAGCAATTGTCATTTAGTGGAGGCCGAACGTGTTTTCCCCACTGTAAGTCATGTAGAGGAAACCATCTTCATCTTTGTGCTCCTCATATATTGCAGACATCATTGCAGCTGTTACAAACAAACATTCATTACCTTTACTTTACATAATCACCTTTGCCTTTGGATAATAAAAACTTTCAAACCCAGAGGTTTCTGTATCCTTTTTGAAATGAAGGCTTCAAACTCACCAGTGGGAGGTAGCATGTTCTTGACAAACACAAATATAGCCTTCTCAGCACTGAGCTTGATCCTCTTACGGACCACATAAACAAATTGCCCAACAGACAAATCAGCTGGCACTAGGTATCTGCACTCCACAAAAAAAGTTTCACATTACAAATAAAGCAAATTTACATTGCATTCTTCAATCTCTGACGTCAACATCTGTGATAAATCATATTAAAGGCGTCAATCAATCATGAGAGTATGATTACCTATATAGGTTGTTTGACCTCCAAACATACTCGGGAACTTCTATGAATTACAAAGTAAAACTCAAAGAACTACTCACTCAGCATCTGAATATCTAATTCTTCACAGCAAAAGCTAGATTCTTTTATATTCCCATTTATAGGTAAGATGAACTATTACATAAAGTCTGGGACATTATTTACTCCCTCCGTCCCATGATCTTCCCACTTTTTCTAATGACAATTTTTAGATATTCATTTGGATAATTAAATCAACTTAAAATTATTGCTCAAAGTACCTACGCGTTAATGGCAAAAAAAATAGGAAGATCATTTCGGGACAGAGGGAGTATTATGTACATCAGAAGCTCCACTAATCCTCACAAGCTAAATTAAGTGGTTGCATTAAAGTGTTATTATCGCTTTTCTGGACTTCGACGTAACCTCAAAATGGTTATGTTACCAGATATAATCCTCATTATTAAATGAATGTAACCAATTCTAAGAAAAGGTCAAAAAAAAAAAAAAAGAAGGGGCACCCAGGCAGGAAAGTTCAAACATAGGCACAAGCCTAATGAACCTTGGGCCTATGGCACCATTCAAACGGATGCACAAAAACACCATTGGGCAACCCGGGTAAATAGCTTCAAAAGTCTGATAATAAAAAGATGAATAGAATCACATGTAGCCTTTAATTCAGACCCCTTTTCAGTAAGAAAAATAAGAAAAATGTACTTATAAGGACAAAAAGACTAAAGTTGACCGAACAATACACTCTGTCCACAAGGAGAAAAAAGATAACACCCCCATAGCCTTTTAAACCTGTAACTGATACCTAAATTTAACATCATAAGGAAAATACATTGTCTTGGATTCCAAACAATGAGTTTGATAACATCAACTGCTTAATGAACACTTAATGGTAGCTACAATTAATAGCTGAATAGGAAGAACTATGTCAGTCATCACAAATTGATGTCTGATCCACAGAATATTTGACTAGAAATAACCCAAAAGATATGTAATGTCATGTATATAATTGTGTTGAAAAGAGTATATTATACAACACCAATGATAGATAAAGTGAAGGTTTGCTTGTAAAACAATGACAAATGAGTGGAAATGAAATAGAACTTGCACTTGATACATTAAGGGGAAAGCACATGTAACTGAAAGAAATTGAGATGATATAACAAAAAAGTAAATGCTAATGGAAACTTAAAAGTTAAAATCCCTCGGTCCCTAGAAGCTGTGTAGCTCAGACCCTTCCATTTTATTAAAGTACATGTGTCTAAAGAATAGGACATGGGTGTGGCTATTTTACACTTAATTTGGTGTAAAATCTTAAAATTTTGGAGGATCCGACACTCGGATCCGTACTCGTGTTGGACACCCGCACCTGAGTCCGAGCATCATAGCCTAGAAGTTAAAATAAGAATAACACTAGTTTCATACATTGTGTTATAAAAATAAGATGCACGAGAATAAAAATACCACCACTCTAAACACAACAACGAGCATGACTAAGGATGGATAGAGGCAACCTACTTCTTTTTATCAATGTCAGAGATGTCACTCCTTTCAGCTTTCTCCACAATCACCTATAAATGGAACTTGATCAATAAAAACAACACTAAACTAATACACTAGTGGAAAAACATTGCATAGAACAATACTAGATATTTTTCATTTTATAAAGGGCAAAGCGGATCTCACAGGTATTCTATCAGGATACTTCTCTCTGATGCGAGAAGATTCTGCCTGCCTCCTCTCTGCAAGTATAAATGAAAAGATAAGCATTAGCAGAAATACTTACCTGAAACTATATTGAACTCCACATTCATAAAGACTAATCATGAAGGAAGTAAAATTGAATGACACCTTCAAAAACTTCATGTAACAAGCACATACAAAGATATGCAACAGAAACTAACTAAAGTCAAAGTTTAGATAACTATATTGATTTTGACAAGAAAATTGAGTGACTCATTTTACATGAGTTTCAATCCAGTCATGCCCAGTATCCTAACAAGCAGTGGTATAACTTAAACAATACTATTCTGGGATAAGCGATCTTTACATGCACAAAGAGGATTGAACTTTGAAGGAGAAGACATTCAAGAATAAAATATGGCATTACAAAAAACTATGAATCTTATTTTAATGCACAATAGCCTCGCATAAATTGGCCTTACATCAACATGCACAATCATATACTGTAATGACAAAATTACAGAAATGCAACATGCTTAATAATAATGATGGACTTTACTGGTGCACATATCTTAGTGGTCACAATTAAGAACAATGAATATAAACATAAATCACAATGAGTGGAAAATTATTATTATGCCAAGCTTAAAGATGAAGTTAATGGATAGTGTTTTAGTTACAACACTAGCACTCCACATATGCACCTATATATATGCATTGTAGACTTTCGCCAGAATCAACAAACTTATATTAGCTCGGCAAGACCATCAGAAATCACATAGGGATCATACGCAATGACACAATGTAACGGCCACAACTTTTCCTAACCATGATTGACAATATTGTCCCAGCAAAAAATCATAAATACCCCCAATACCATGATAAGAAATAACCCAAAATCCTACGCAAAATAATCCGAATTGGATCTAGAAAAATCCCTAAAAGATTAAAACGCCTAATTTAGCAGACATCAGAAGCAAAACATCATCGGAGAGAAAAAAAAAAGCAGAAATTTTGGCAAAGCTAACAATCACACATGATGTATCATATGTCAGAAACTTGGAAAATCAAAGTAAAGCAAACCACATACCTAGAGGGTGTTCAAGCTTGAAGGAAGACTTGGCCATATCAATCTAGGCTTTTATCACTATCTGAAATTTCCAAACAAACGAAAATCATTACAAACCCACCAAACCCTTGTCACAATTCACAAATCACTGATTAACTTTTTATGCAATAAATATATCTAAAAAAAGGAGAGAAACTAAAAACAACAACAAAAGGATTTCTTTCGAGAATTACCAGATGTATATTGCGATTGATTGAGTAATATAATCGGAAATCAGGGTAATTCAATACCTTTGGGCAGTCGAAATCAAGAAAATTGAGAAATTGGGGGAGAATTTAAATATTAAGAACAATAATTAGAATGGAAAGGGTACGAGGGTTTGTGATTTCCTCCAAGCAATCGGAAGATGAGATTTTACCTGTTGTATAAGGAATCTGTCGGTGTGTGTTGCGTGTGCGATTATTTTGCAAATTTGAGTTTGGTTTGATTACGCTACGTGCACGTTTGGTTTGGTTTGGTTTGGTTGGCCGGCTTAGTGGCCGATAGGATTATTAGTCCGTAAATCATGTGTTGGCATACATCGGGATTATCAATCCTATTTACCCGGATTAATCTCCTTATCCCCGTTAGTTAGGGGTGTGCTCGGTTCGATTTAGTCCGATTTTAGACTAAAATTAAAATCGAATCGAAAGATGTCGGTGTTTGTATTTTAAAATCATTAAGCTTCGATTTTATTCGGTTTCGATTTTATTTGGTTTTGATTTGATATCGATTTGGTTCGGTGTCGTTCGACTTCAACAAAATGAGAAGAAAATGCATATATTGATGGTATGATTATGATAGTTACATTCAGCAAGATGAAATTGAATAATCCCTCATTAACAAAGCAAGATGAGAAGATGCAATACTAAAATAATTAAGATTTTCATAATAAATTTAAGTTTTCCACCTATCACTACAAATAACAATTAAACTACCGTAAGCATAATTTTAACTCCAAAGCAAGATGAGAAGATGAAATTTATATATATATACTCCCTCCGTCCCGACCGACTTAGAATTTTTTGAAATGGCACGGGGATTAAGGAAAAGGTAAATGTTGTGAGTGTAATTTAAAAATAGGAGAGAGAATGAGTGGAGGGAATAGTAAATTATAATGGTGTTGTGAGTATTAAAATAATGTAGGAGAGAGAATGTGTGGAGAGAATAGTGATTTAAGGTTTCCATTTTGGGCCGTCCTAAGTCGGGTGGGACGCCCAAAATGGCAAAAAGTCCTAAGTCAGCCGGGACGGAGGGAGTATATATTAAAATTACACGTAATTTTAATAATTTCGGTTCGGCTCGATTTTATCGGCTCGGCTTTTCATTTGAAACCAAAACCGAAAGTTTCGGTTTTTAAATGGTTAAAACCATTAACATTTCGATTTTGTCGGTTTCAATTTTTTCGATCCGATTTTCTCGATTTCGATCCAATTTTTTCGATTTTTCGATTTTGTTGCACACCCCTAATCCCTGCAATATTTATCTCAATAAAATGGTGGTATAAATAATCCGGGTATTAAGTAATAGGGGATAAAATTGGTACGTACAAAATTATCCTTAACCTAAATTATCAAATTAAAACTACAGTTATACGCAAATACAAATTTCATGGGATCTCGTTCATCCCTAACGAAAATCTTGCTTATCAAAGAACATGCTTCTTCTGCTCTCCCTCCACCTATCCCTCCTTCGCCTTTTGCTGCCGATATCTCAGTCTCCTTCCGATGCAACCTAATCCTGTCACTCTTTAGTGCTGCTACTGGCTTCATCTTTGTCTACTGCCACTTGCTATCTCTATTTACACATGTCCCAGTCCAACGCCATTGTTGGTTGCTGTCTATTTCTCTGTCTTCCTTGTGAAGGTTTATGAATACCAACTTGCGTAAGATTTGAAGGATATGTAACCTTCCATCATTGTGGTTATCATTGATTTCAACACCATCATCCAAGCAATGTTGTGGATTTATTCAATCTTGCCCCAACCTACTATTTTAACTACTATTTTAACTGTAAGAAACAATCTCCTTAATTTCTTATAAGCAATGGCTGCTCTGTTCTTGAAACTATTTCCTAGATTTCATATCTAAAAGGTCTGATTTGTTCTTGTTGAGGAAATATTGGATGGATTGTAGAACGAACTATGGGTAATTTGGTCTTAAAACAATAATTATCATTTTTAATACCATTTCTAACAAAACACAAATTTATGATTTTCAGTCTGGATTATTAGTACCCTCCTTGTTAATCATCGGATTAACAAGAAGGGTACTACTGTAAGTACCCCAATCTGGATCACCCTCTGCCGAACACACAGGAAACACCGCAGACTAACAAACACAGTCTCAAAGACCTATGACACTCAAAACTCTCCCAAAACCCTCAACCAAACCAAGGGAGGGGCCTTTTAGGGATAAAAAGGGACAGGAGGACCTTTTGGGAATTTTCAGGAAATTGGAAAAGCAAAAGTAGTCCGTACGGACCTCTTTGCTTTAATAATTACTGAATCTTCTTAAAGTCCACAATATTCCCTCAAATCCCGGGGAAAATGATTACCCTCATGCATGGTTGGTCCGTACGGACCTCTTTGCATGCCAAGATGGTCCGTACGGACCTCTTTGCATAGGGGACATCATAATTTCAGAATATTCACCATCATCACATATTCCCTCAAATCGAGGAAAACCAAAATTCTGGATAACATGGGAGGTCCGTACGGACCTCTTTGCAGATTTTTCCTACTATAAATAGAGGGCTCCCCCTCCCTCATTTTACACACCTCCCTCTTCTCTCTTCCTCCCTTAGCCTTCAGGCTCCCCTCTAAGACCCTTCGGGTAATCCAGCCCCTTTCGGATCCTTAGAGGCCTTCCGAGCCCCCTTGTGGTGCTCTGAAGCCTCCCCGAGCGCTCCGCGACGCTCCCGCGCTGCCCCGAGGCACTCTCGAGGTACTCTGAGGCCCCTCGTGGTACTCCGAGGCCTTGCCTGGTCTTTCCCGAGGCGTCTCGGCTCTTTCCGAGTCAAACCGGCGATCCCAAACCACGCCGAAACTCTGCCCGAGTGACTCCTGCCACCCCAACGCACGCCGAACCTCTGCTCGAGTGATCCCTGCGATCCCAACGCACGCCGAAACTCTGCCCGAACGCAGCCTACAATCTCAACTCACGCCGAAACTCTGTCCGCAGACAACCGGCCCCTCCCGAAGCAATCCCGGTCCGTGCCGGAACACTATTCCATCCTCAAACACTATTCCCCAGCGGAAGACAGACACGAACCAACATTGGTAAGGCTTCCTTCCATTACTATTTCAATACATTTCAATACATAGTGTACAATGTAGATATCCGACACATCATGCATTTTTAAAAAGCACACACACACACACACAACAGTTAAAGAATATTAGGGGTATCCGAAAGACTCGTTTTTACGAGGCGACTCGGGTGAGCTCTAAGATTCTAATATTCTCTTCCCGAGGAGTCATCTGACCTCCGAACTCAAAATCTCATCACACAAAAACAGTTTATTATTATTTTTAAACTGATGCCCTTTTTCAATGTTTTGGGCTTAATAATAAAAACGGCGTGGCGACTCTACAAAGCAAAACACGGCGAGACACCTCCAACTAACGCTAAAGCGGAATAAAGCCAGATGTCGGGGCGCGAACGCGCTGCCTCTCGGATTCGGGCGACTTTCCCGAAAAGCGACAAATGCGAGATGCTTCGGGGCCTCCGCGCGCGAGCCGGATCCCGGGTAATTTCAGTTGGCGACTCCGCTGGGGATTTTTTTGTTTTAAAATCTTCTTAAACAAAACAAAAGATTTTTAAAACGATGATGAGGGTCAAACTTTCATTTTACCTCTTTCTTTAACTATTGTGTGTGTGTGCACGTGCTTTATTTTTATTTACAAAAAAAAAATACAAAAAAAAATGCATCAATATACATCTGTGCATACATTTAAAATTCTTCGGAAAAAAAAAAACTTCTGTTTTACTCAGAAAAAGTGTGAGTAGCCTAGGTTGATGTTACTTTGGGTTTAAATGGGTTATAATGATATTAGAAAGGTTGGTAAATATTCTTATGTTCACAATTTAGAGGAAGCTTGGGTTGGATTTTTGGTTTTCTTGACTTATTGATTTAAAGCTGCTGCTGATACCTGAATCTGGCCGTGGCACGAGTCGTGCCCCCATGGCCAACTCGGCACGAGTCGTGCCCATGGCCAACTCGTGGAGATGACTCGTGGAAATGAGGTTAATTCGTTCTGATCAACTTGGGCTGAAATGGCACGAGTCGTGCCCTGTGGAATAACGAGTTGTGCCTTGCAAGGGACACATGAATCTGGGAAAGGTCAAAAGGGGCACGAGTCGTGCCCTGGGGCACGAGTCGTGCCCTGACCTGGTGACTTTGAATCAACTTTAGAGCTGTTTAAACATATTCAAACTAGAACCAAAATGAATCCTCTTTAACCTAGATTAAAGTAGAATACTTTGACTACACAATGACATCTTAATTGATAAAAATGGAATTATGGAAGTACTTTAAATATTGCTTGGAAAACGCTTGGTAGCCTTTTTTAGTAACTTAACATTGTGACTCAAACTTGGTAAATTGAGCTTGGGTTTTTATAGAGGCCATGTATTGTTGTATATTAACTATGTAGGGTTGGTTGATGATATTTTGTTACCTTACTTGTATGCATATTGCTTGATTGTGCTATGCATAGTGTATTATATAAATGTTGCACTATGATATTGTTGAACATGAGTATAATTTACCATGTGGTTATATTTCTTATCCCTCTTTGTGGATTCTATTTCAAGTAACTATTATGTGCTTGAATTTGTGTTAATCAGCTGATGATTGGGGGTATAACATAATACGATCAATTATGGAAGTGCGACCTAATATGATCGAATTATATTATACCTGTGACCGTCCCCTCCTGTGGCCACAGGTTGGGGTTATAGCATCTGTATTGAGCCAAAAGCCTTACAGAGTTGCTACTATCTTATATGGTTCCCTGAAACACGGGTCTTATAAGAAGTGAATAATGCTTAAGCAGTTCACTAAATATTGAGATTTTATCTCCAATGTTGTACGACTATTGTTCAGACGGGAAATGGTAAACTGAGGTAATGTAAAGTGTTTACAGTTTCTCCAATGTGTTATATGCAACTTGTTATGTGTTGCATCTTACTTGGCATATTGCTGCATTCATAATAGCTTGCTGAGATTTATTCTCACCCCTCTCCCTTTAATGTTTTTAGATCCCGAGACAGGCAGACCGGCCAAGTAAGGGCGGAGAGGAGTTTGGAAGTGATATTTTGGAGAATTGTCGGGGTATGTATAGGTTGGCGTAGAAAGTGTATTTTGGTATAATTCCTTTATGGAGTTTGTGTATATAAAATTTAATTTCTACGTTATAAGCGAAATCTTTTGTAACTAAAACAAGTTGTTACTTTCAAAGTTATTCAACTCTTACTCCAATGTGGATAGGGGTGGAGTTATTTTGAAATGGTTATGTTAAGTATGTTTAAGTTTGTAAGTTAAATCAAAGTTTTAAAAATTTAGGAAGTTTGGAGTTAGTTTGGGGACGCTCCAGCTCGGGACACGTGTAGGTTCCGGGTCGGGGTCCTCACAAAACTCTTCAAAATATCATTCAAAAACTGATTTTCGGATTACACGACTATGCCTATTTTATAGTGTCCATAAAACTTGAAAAATAATCCTAAACCTTCTAGAATTACTCCTAACCTATATGGTAACTAAATAGGACTCAAAAACTAGTAAATCTCCTCAAAATCTACTCTAAAATCATCTCTTATCAACCTATTAAAATTAATGACGAAAATAAGAAACAAAATATAAACTAAAACAAATTAAGTCCTAAGATAGTAATTAAAATACAAAAATAATTGATATATTTGACTTCGTCAAATATCCTTCATTGGTGCAGATTTCTTCCTCGATTCCTCCTACATCATTACCTTTTTCAATATGTGTAAGAAAGTTGGGATTTTTATCAACGTTCTGAAATATGGTAAAATTCACCAATAAAAATATCACATTTCAATTTAATTTTACGATTCAAACCGCGGTTTAAACCACAATTCAATTATGGTTCAAACCATGAAATAGAGCATTGCTTAAACCATTAATTAGAACATGGTTTCAGACTACACAATTAATTGTCATGTTTGTTTGAATTTTTCAGACATAACATAAATAAAAGATTCAATATTTAAACACAACTTGAAATTGTGATTAAAGGTTTATAATAACAACATGTTATTTGAGTAATTGTAATGGTATGTAAAGGAAGTATAACAAATGAATTATATTCCTTGACTTTTCCAAAATACTTACAAACGTATATATAGAGAATACATAAAAGAAACCTACTCTACCAAGTAACCTATCAATCATTCCATTATTCTAGCAACTAATTATGGGATTACATTTACCTACAAATATAACCCGATTACTACAAATCACAACAGAATATTTACATATATTCTATCACTCCCCCTCAGTCTGAACAGGATGGTAACCGATGTTAAGACTATCCCGAAAATCAAAGAACAAAATCAACGGTAAGCCCTTAGTAAATATATCAGCAATTTGAAACTGTGAGGGTAAGTGAAGAACTCGAACAAGACCTTTGGCAACTTTCTCCCGAACAAAATGAATATCCATTTCTATGTGTTTTGTTCGTTGATGTTGAACCGGATTTCTCGAAAGATAAACGGCGCTAATATTGTCACAATATATCAAGGTTGCTTTAGAGATAGGATAATGAAGCTCCAAGAGTAAGTTTCGTAGCCAACATGTAACGACCCTAACCCTAGGCACAATTTTAGTATAATATTGTGTGCTTTTAATATTATTGTTAATATTATGTGTTCGTTTTTATATCTTTGATTTCTTTTATTAGGATGAGATAATTGAGAAAATTAAATAAAGTCCATGGGAAAAGTATAATAATTGACAATAAATAAAATGTGAGTAGTTAGGCTTTATTTTGTGTAGGGGAAAGAAATAAATGTGAAAGCCTAAATTGGGTATGGGGGGACCATACTTTTCTCTTACTTCCCCATACCCTTCCCCATATCCCTCCTTAAATCCGGCCCCCCCTTCCCCTTTTACCAATTATATACTCCACCTCCCTCCTTCCTCCTTACTTTTTCATTTTCTCATACTTTCCCTAGCAAGAAAACCTCCATGGAAGCTCCCACCCCAAGTCTTGTATCTAAGCCATTCCTCCACCATTTTCAAGTTCAAGGGTACTTTTGAAGTGGGATCATCTAGAAGAATCAATCAAGCTAAGAAAGTCCTAAATCCATCTCCTATTTTAAAGTAAGTTATTATGACCTTTCCTTCTATGAATGCTCATGAACTAGCTAATGTTGTTCTTGTGATGATAATGGTTGTTTATTGCCTTAGAACTCTTTTTGGGACTTGAGGATGTGATAAATGACATAGAAGGATGTTATGATTCTTAGAAGTTGTTTGAGTGAAAGAAATGGGTGGAGTTAGATTTAAAATGTTAAATCTTGAAAATGGTAGTAAATTGGGTGGAAAATCAAGTGGTAATAAATCTAGGTTTAGATCACTTTGAGTTTAAATGAAATAAAATGAGGCTTTTGTTCTTAGAAATTGATTTAGAATGAAAGAAATGGGTTGAGTTAATTTTAGAGGATTTACTTGAAATGAGTTGATAAAATGGGTTGGAAATCTTGTGGAAAATAATCTAGAATTATGTTATTTTGGTTTAAAGGATTTAGAACGAGTTTGTAAAATTTGGAAATTCTTTTGGGTGATTATGAAAGTAGGAAGATGTAAAAAGGGAAAGAAGAACCTAAGTAAACAAAGGTTTGGAAATAGAGCTTCTTTGGGTGGGGTCTTGGGCGGTCGCTCAAGTGGTGATGAGCGGCCGCCCATCTTGACAAAAGTTATGATGCCTAGAAATCCCTCTTGGGAGGTCGCCCAAGAGGTTATGGGCGGTCGCCCATGTTGGCAGAATTGGCCTAGTTTCCTGTTTCGCTGAATTTTCACTAGTAACCTCCTAGCATGATCCTTAACCGATATAAAGTTTGGAACCTAACCTTTTCGGATATGAATTAATCCTTTTAACCTAAGTTATACTTAGAGCAATTGTATCACTTAATGGCACCTTAAATGGGGTTTAAATGAAAATATGGAGGCACTCTATCTTCGACTTAGAAATCATTTGACAGTTTATTAAAGGTGACTCCAACTTGGTAGAGTTAACTTGGATCCTTATAGAGATCATATATTGTCGTATAATGACTAAGTAAGATAGGTTGATGATATCTCATTATCTTACTTGAGTACCTATTCATGGATTGGATTATGCTTAGTGTATTACATAAATGCTGCACTCTGATTATCGTTGAACATGAGTATATTTTACCATGTGGCTATATTGCTAAATTATGCAAAGTGTGTTAAAGAAATGTTGCACTATGATGTTGATTGAGCATGAGTATATTTTACCATGTTGCTATGTTGTTTATCCCCTTTGTGGATTTATTCAAGTATCTATTATGTGCTTGATAATGTGTGAGTCAGCTGACATTTGGGGGTATAACATAATACGATCAATTATGGAAGTGTGACCTAATGTGATCGGATTATGTTATATATGTGGCCGTCCCCTCCTGTGGCGCGGGATGGGGTATAGCATCTGTATTGAGCCAAAAGCCTTACAGAGTTGCTCTCGTCTTATTTGGTTCCCTGAAAAACGGGTCTTATAAGACGTGAGTATTGCTTAAGCAGCTCACTGTAAGATTGGAGTATTATTATACCCAATGTTGTACGACTACTGTTCAGACGGGAAAAGGTAAACCAAGGTAATGTAAGGTGTTTACAGCTTTTCCAACGTGTTATATGCAACTTGTTATGTGTTGCATCTTATATGGCATATTGCTGCATTCATAATAGCTTGCTGAGATTTATTCTCACCCCTCTCCCTTTATTGTTTTTAGATTCTGAGACAGGTGGACCAGCCAAGTAAGGGCGGTGAGGAGTTTGGAAGTTATATTGTGGGAATTGTCTGGTATGATTAGGTTGGTATAGGAAGTGTGCTTTGGTATAATTCATTTATGGAATTGTATTTATAAATCTTCATTTTATGTTATAACCGAGGCCTTTTGTAATTAAAACAGTTTCTTACTTTCTAAGTTAGTCAACTATTCCTCCTTTGTGAAGAGGTGTAGATTTATTTTGAAATGATTACAACAATTGTATTTATTTTTGAATGATAATTAAAGGTTTTAAAAGTTAAGGAAATTTGGGTTAGTTTGAGGACGCTCCAGCTCGGGACACGTGTAGGTTTCGGGTCGGGGTCCTCACGGTTAATATCAAAGCTCGGTTAGAGTTCTCGGGTAGAGTCTAGGCGAGTGAGAGTGTGCGATAACTTACGTCGAGAGTTTAATGCGGGAAATTGTTCAAAGACGAGAAAATGATATTGACCAACCAAGGAATCAAGGAAAGGTGAGTTATGGAAAGATAGATTCCTCCACCATCATTTGAGGTATTTTACTGTCTCGGGAGTTAGGGTTCATACTTTTATAAATCCTTGTTCATTCGTTCTCATGTGGCATTACATTCCATCTTTATTTGCATAATTGGCCCAAAAGTTGCCTTATGTCTTTGAAGGTTCTACTCCTATGGGAGAGTACCTCGAATCATTCTTGTGTATCATGGTAGTTGTGATTAAGTGGGCATGTATTGCCGGTGGATTTGGTCGAGTTACCAATCCGTGAATCATCGTTATATTAACCGAATTATTTGAGTAGTTGTTGTGTTTAAGGAGGACCTGTCGCAAGAAGCGAGTCTCCTTATCTACGTTTGATTTACCTCCGTGTGTAATTGAGTCGGGTAAATTATTAATTGATATTATGTCACATATGCTTAAATGTCGAAAGTATGATCTAAAGAATGTGAAGGTTATTTGAGTTATGTGTTAAATTTGAGTAAAGGACACTTGGGTTATCTCCTGTACAGTGATAAATGAATTTGTGAACTCTTAGTTGAGGTTAGGTACATGGCCTAATTAAGAGTGGTTGATGGTTGTATAATTGCATGATTAGTTATTCAATGGTGTCTCATGGTGGAGACTAGATATATGAGACTAGTATTGAAAGTGATAGTCTAAGTGGGATTATATGGGTTGTAAAATATCGTGAGTACGAGATCTTATAGAACCAATATATATTTGCCTTATGTGCTATTAGTTGATTAAGTGGTGTTTTCTATGTGAGTTTCAAAATGGGTTTTCATCAGGTATCATACCAGGATATTGAGATTTTGAGTTGCTATAAGGTATTATTTTGGCATTCGGATTCCTAGATAGAGGACACTAATTGGGATGATGGACTTGATGATTCATCTTGGGAAAGTATTTGATAAAGAAGATGATTAGCTTAGCGACTCTTCGTAAGGATAAATTACTACTATATTTAAAAAAGATGATACTTGGTGGTTAATTATAGATTAGGGAGATCTCAAATTAGTAACTGTGAAGAATAAGTATTCGTTATCATTTGTTGATGATTTGTATGACCGATTCTAGAAACTAATAGGATACTCAATGGTTATTAGTTGAATTCTTCGGAGTGTTACAATTACAGTGAATATTTGCTTTAAGAATACACTTAAGACAACACTTATATCTAGTATGACCGTTTTGATTTGTGGATTGTGTACTAGTTATGGGAAGGTAAATAGAGTAAATGCGAAGAAGTATAATAGATGTAATTATTGGTGACTTGTAGGATCAACTTCAGGAATTGGTAAATTATGTATATGGGTTGTTTTGAGAGATGATTATCATTAGTTGAGAAAATAAAACGAGGATAAATCTTATTGGAAGACAGGATACTATAGGATGATTTCACCGTATAGGTTGACTTAGTTGCGTGACTCATATAAGGGATTGGTGTGATGCTTGGAAGATATTTACGTTATACGAATTTTGAGTTGTTGATGGTTATTGGGAGATAAGTTAGATTATACCGTTAATGTTTAATTGAAATTTGGGGATGATTGACCTATGTGAGTTCCAATTATATTTTCTGATTTAGAAATTATGGTATTTGATCGGGAACTAGATGTTTACAATATGTTGTTGCTAGGTACAATACCAATATCAAAGGTAGGGAATAGATGACTCAAATTTAGTAAGGGTGTTGAATATTCAACTTGAAGAATTATTGAATTGAGGATGCTTTACCAAGTTTATAATCTTAAGGAATGTTTTAGTGTTATTTATCGGAGATAGTAATAAGTATTGCGAGATTGTGTTTTCTCATAGGGAATTTAACTAAGTAAAAATATTTTGAGTGGTGGCTACATTATAAATAGAAGTCAAACAAGAAAATTATGTTAGAATTGTTTTAAATGTGCCTTAAAACTTTGGACTATATATTGAATTCGGTATGAGCAATTGTGCCCTTCGGGGATAGTTGATTTAATAAGGTCGATAAACCGTTTTCGTGTAAATTAAAATACGTGAGTAATTTAACTATCTACAAGCGGTATGGGACGGTTGTAGATAATTAAATCACTCGAATTAATTTTGTTAACTTATCGATCTTTTGAAAGTTCTTAAATTGTGAGTGGTTTAGTTAATTAAAAGCTGGTATGGGCCGGTTTTAAATAAATAAACCATTCGAATCTCTTTGAATCTCTTTTTATAGTATCCTTTGGAATTCGGAAAGATGCGAAATTTTTAGAAAGAATGGGTATCCTAAAGATGTAAATTGTTCAGAAGCAAGTAGAAAATGCAACCTAGTTTCCCTATAATGATTAATTGTATTCAAGTTTTGATTCGAGAAATGATTTGATAAGTGTGGGATTATTATTGTGTCGGTCATGATAGACTCGGTTTTGTTTTGGAGTTGGATCGGCTCCGTTGTGGGCGGCCAACCATTCAATTTGAATATTGATTTGTCACTAGGCCGGAACATAATTGAAACCTTTAATTGTGATAATAGAATATTGACGTTAGAAGATTTATTAAAGCATTTGGAGTTCTAGGTTGAACTTGAGAGTTTTATCACTATAGATTTTGTGATTGAGTTACATTGGAAGTAAAGAAGGGTATGTTATTTTGTTATAGAAAGTTGAATTATATTTTCTACTCGTTATATATATAGCTTGATGAGATGTTATTAATAAAGTCCTCTCATATGTTAGGGGATGGTTCGATTGTATAAAACCCATAGTGTTAAATGGATTGGATAGACAATGTTCGGGAAGGTCCTTTTGGGAAGGTAGGAATGCTATTAAGTTTAACCTTGTAAAAAGTTGAGGAATCATTACTTGTTGTTGATGATATGCTATGGGCATGAACAATGGATGTTAGTAGTCAATAGTACGTATGGTTATCAGTGGTTGAGTGCGTATAATAGTAGTTATCATGCTAACATTAAGATAAAACTGTATGAGGCATAGTTTGAGAAAAAAAAAATCGATCTCTAATTTGTTGGGGTGAGTTTGGAGAGGCAAGGCCTAAGGTAAATTGGCGCCAAGGTTCGTTAACCCATTTGAAGCTTTAGAAAAGGTTGGTAATTTGACTTATAGACTGGCTTGGAGAAGCTTATAGAATATTTGAAGTTTTAATGTGATATTGTAATATATTTGGTGACACAAGTTGTAATACTTTTAATTGTTTATATTTTTATTGAGATCGTGAAAATTCGGGTTGGTGATATGTGTATAGTATTCTTGGATCATTAAGTGGTAATATCATATTATTAATGGAATTAGAAAATTTTGGGAAGAATCACAACATTGAAGAGACTGTTTAAGAATTGAAGTCTGAGGTATACATGTAACTGAGGCGGGTTGATCAGTTAGGTAGGTGACAGTCAAATTCGGGACGAATTTTCTTTAAGGGGGAGTGAGTGTAACGACCCTAACCCTAGGCACAATTTTAGTATAATATTGTGTGCTTTTAATATTATTGTTAATATTATGTGTTCGTTTTTATATCTTTGATTTCTTTTATTAGGATGAGATAATTGAGAAAATTAAATAAAGTCCATGGGAAAAGTATAATAATTGAAAATAAATAAAATGTGAGTAGTTAGGCTTTATTTTGTGTAGGGAAAAGAAATAAATGTGAAAGCCTAAATTGGGTATGGGGGGACCATACTTTTCTCTTACTTCCCCATACCCTTCCCCATATCCCTCCTTAAATCCGCCCCCCCTTCCCCTTTTACCAATTATATACTCCACCTCCCTCCTTCCTCCTTACTTTTTCATTTTCTCATACTTTCCCTAGCAAGAAAACCTCCATGGAAGCTCCCACCCCAAGTCTTGTATCTAAGCCATTCCTCCACCATTTTCAAGTTCAAGGGTACTTTTGAAGTGGGATCATCTAGAAGAATCAATCAAGCTAAGAAAGTCCTAAATCCATCTCCTATTTTAAAGTAAGTTATTATGACCTTTCCTTCTATGAATGCTCATGAACTAGCTAATGTTGTTCTTGTGATGATAATGGTTGTTTATTGCCTTAGAACTCTTTTTGGGACTTGAGGATGTGATAAATGACATAGAAGGATGTTATGATTCTTAGAAGTTGTTTGAGTGAAAGAAATGGGTGGAGTTAGATTTAAAATGTTAAATCTTGAAAATGGTAGTAAATTGGGTGGAAAATCAAGTGGTAATAAATCTAGGTTTAGATCACTTTGAGTTTAAATGAAATAAAATGAGGCTTTTGTTCTTAGAAATTGATTTAGAATGAAAGAAATGGGTTGAGTTAATTTTAGAGGATTTACTTGAAATGAGTTGATAAAATGGGTTGGAAATCTTGTGGAAAATAATCTAGAATTATGTTATTTTGGTTTAAAGGATTTAGAATGAGTTTGTAAAATTTGGAAATTCTTTTGGGTGATTATGAAAGTAGGAAGATGTAAAAAGGGAAAGAAGAACCTAAGTAAACAAAGGTTTGGAAATAGAGCTTGTTGGACTGGGGTCTTGGGCGGTCGCCCAAGTGGTGATGAGCGGCCGCCCATCTTGACAGAAGTTATGATGCCTAGAAATCCCTCTTGGGCGGTCGCCCAAGAGGTTATGGGCGGTCGCCCATGTTGGCAGAATTGGCCTAGTTTCTGTTTATTTGAATTTTCACTAGTAACCTCCTAGCATGATCCTTAACCGATATAAAGTTTGGAACCTAACCTTTTCGGATATGAATTAATCCTTTTAACCTAAGTTATACTTAGAGCAATTGTATCACTTAATGGCACCTTAAATGGGGTTTAAATGAAAATATGGAGGCACTCTATCTTCGACTTAGAAATCATTTGACAGTTTATTAAAGGTGACTCCAACTAGGTAGAGTTAACATGGATCCTTATAGAGATCATATATTGTCGTATAATGACTAAGTAAGATAGGTTGATGATATCTCATTATCTTACTTGAGTACCTATTCATGGATTGGATTATGCTTAGTGTATTACATAAATGCTGCACTCTGATTATCGTTGAACATGAGTATATTTTACCATGTGGCTATATTGCTAAATTATGCAAAGTGTGTTAAAGAAATGTTGCACTATGATGTTGATTGAGCATGAGTATATTTTACCATGTTGCTATGTTGTTTATCCCCTTTGTGGATTTATTCAAGTATCTATTATGTGCTTGATAATGTGTGAGTCAGCTGACATTTGGGGGTATAACACAATACGATCAATTATGGAAGTGTGACCTAATGTGATCGGATTATGTTATATCTGTGGCCGTCCCCTCCTGTGGCCACAGGATGGGGTATAACATCTGTATTGAGCCAAAAGCCTTACAGAGTTGCTACTGTCTTATTTGGTTCCACTGAAAACGGGTCTTATAAGACGTGAGTATTGCTTAAACGGCTCGGCTGTAAGATTGGAGTATTATTATACCCAATGTTGTACGACTACATTCGAGACGGGAAAAGGTAAACCAAGGTAATGTAAGGTGTTTACAGCTTTTCCAACGTGTTATATGCAACTTGTTATGTATTGCATCTTATATGGCATATTGCTTTGCATTCATAATAGCTTCTGAGATTTATTCTCACCCCTCTCCCTTTACTGTTTTTAGATTCTGAGACAGGTGGACCAGCCAAGTAAGGGCGGTGAGGAGTTTGGAAGTTATATTGTGGGAATTGTCTGGGTATGATTAGGTTGGTATAGGAAGTGTGCTTTGGTATAATTCATTTATGGAATTGTATTTATAAATCTTCATTTTATGTTATAACCGAGGCCTTTTGTAATTAAAACAGTTTCTTACTTTCTAAGTTAGTCAACTATTCCTCCTTTGTGAAGAGGTGTAGATTTATTTTGAAATGATTACAACAATTGTATTTATTTTTGAATGATAATTAAAGGTTTTAAAAGTTAAGGAAATTTGGGTTAGTTTGAGGACGCTCCAGCTCGGGACACGTGTAGGTTCCGGGTCGGGGTCCTCACACAACATGTTTCGGAAACAACGTTTGCCACATAAGATTGGTGAATTGACTTATAGACCGACTTGGGGCAGCTTGCAGAGTATTTGACGTTTTAAATGAAATATCGTAATGTATTGGGTAACATAAGATGTAATACTTTTTATTTTAATATACTTTCTTTGAGGTCGTGAAAATTCGGATTAGTGATGATGGTATGATATTCTCGGAATATTAAGTTGTAGTATCACATTACTTATGAAATTGGAAAATCTTGGAAAAATCATAGTATTGGAGAGACTAATTGGGAAGTGAAGTCCTAGAGTGTTAGGGTTATGAAATGTATAGTAGAATCATGCCATTGAGAACCTAATTGAAAGTATTAAGTTAGAATGTGGGAAAGGTAACTTTTGCTATGTGATCCTTATAGTAAGCGACAGTCAAATTCGGGACGAATTTTCTTTAAGGGGGAGTGAGTGTAACGACCCCAACCCTAGGCATTTATTTTTAATATTATATTAGATGCTTTTAATATTTATGCTAGCTTTTTGTGTTCAATCATGTCTTTAAATTCGTAAATTAAGATAAATTGGGTGAGTAGTAAGATTGGAATCTTTTGAGAATTTATTGGATATTAAATAAAGAAATTTGGGGAAATAATAAAAAGGGAAATAAGATAAATAGTGCAAGGAGGTTATTTGAGTAGGATGAATTTTGGGTTAAGGATTTATTTTAAATTAAAAAGGATGAAAGCCATGGGTTTTTAAAGTTCTTGAGGGGGGCCATTGGTCTTGCTCCTTCCTAGCATGCCAAGTGGCACCTCCATCCCCTCCTCTTACTCCCCCCCATATCCGGCCCCTCCCCCCCTCCTTTACCCTCCTCACATTACCTCCTTCTCCTTCATTCATCCTTCTTCTTCAACCTAGAGAAAATAGAGAGAACCTCCATTGAAGTCCTCTTTGCCCAAGCCTTGAAGTCAAGCATTTCTTCACCAAAAATCAAGTCTAGGAGCACCATTGGAATTGGATCACCTAGAGGAAGTCATCTAGCTAGAAAGATCAACATTTCCTTATAAAATCCAAAAGTGAGTTGTTATGACCTCTTTTCATTTATGTGCTCATGAACTATCCATTGTTGTTCTTGATGTTGTAATGGTTGTTACATGTCTTGGAAGTCTTCTTGGAGTTGAGTAATTAGTTAATGTTATGGAATATTGTTGTTGTTCATAAGAAATGATTAAGAGTGTAAGAAAATGTGTGGAGTTGGATTAAGATGGTAAATCATGAAAAATGGAAGTAAAATGGGTTGGAAATTAAGTGGTAATTGATTTGGGTTTAGGTTATCTTGGGGTTTAAATGAATTAGTATAATGTGTATGAAGTTTAGGAAGTCCTTATAAGTTCACAAACAAGGGAAAATCAGTTTGGGACAATTTTGGTTAGGGTTACTAAAGGATTTTATTCGTTACGAATTTCGGGTTCAGGGCACGAGTCGTGCCCTGTGGCACGAGTCGTGCCTTGGATGGGGACGAGTCGTGACTAGGGATAAAGGGAAGTCGTGCCTTACTGGGGACGCCAGATTCAGGGAAGGTCAAGGGCACGAGTCGTGCCCGGGGAACGAGTCGTGCCACGGCACGGTTTCAAAGTATCAAATTTAGAGGCTGCTCAAACCTAATCAAACTCGAACCAAAATGAAATCTCTTTAACCTAGATTAAAGTAGAATACTTTGGCTACTCAATGACATCTTAAGTGATCAAAATGGAATTGTGGAAGTAGTTTAAATATTGCCCGAAAATGGTTGATAGGTTTGATTTGTGACTTCACCAAAATAGTTCCAATTTGGGAAATAGAACTTGAACTTTAATTAATGTTATTCAAGGTCGTATAATGACTATGTAAGAGTGGTTTATGATATATAGTAGCCTCACTCCCTATCTTTAGTGAATAGTTGCAATGGTGTAGAAGCCATAGGTTTCACTATTGAACTAATTGGTAATGGGCATGTATCTCCTTGTGGCATTATTATCCCAATTTGTGGAATCATTGAATTTGGTGTATACCTTAATACCTTAAGTATGGATTATTTGGCAAGTTGTTGTGTTGTATCCCGGTGTGGATTAATTGGTACATGATTGTATTGTATCCGGTGTGGATTATGTGGTTATATTGTTACCTTAATTGAGTTCATATGCATTGGTGATATTATGCATTGTGTATTACATGAATTGTTGTACTATGGTTCGGTTTAGCATGAGTATACATTACCATGTTATTATATTGTTATCCCGTTTTGTGGATTATCTCGAGTATCTATTATGTGCTTGAGCGTGTTTATGTTCGGGTGGGTATGATGGATTTCAATCAATTATTGATTTGTTCAATAAGTGATTGAAGGTTCGTCATACCGGTGACCCTTCCCCACTCTGTGGCCACAGGGTGGGGCCGTGCAAGCTACCGTACCGAGCGATAAGTAGCCTTTACATACCGCTGCGATTAGGAGAAACCGGGAAAGCTGCGTATGAAGCCAACGGCTCTCCAGTGGCGATGATAGTATATGATACTCTAAATATAGGGGTCATATACGTATCTGTTTTCTTATATGGATCTACGGGGTATGAGACCTATAAGCGGTGAATGTGCATGGGGCGGTTCACCAAAGAGTGGAGTTTTACTCCCACGTTGTACGACTTATTGTTCGACGGGAAAAGGTAAAATGAGGTAACGTAAGGTGTTTACCGCTTTCATAATGTGTTAAGTGTTGCCATGCTACGTGTTGCATCTTGTATGGCATCTTGCTGCATCCATAATAGCTCATTGAGATTTATTCTCACCCCTCTCCCTTTACTGTTTTAGATTCCGAGACAGGTGACCCGAACCAGTGAGGCTCGGGGTATCATTGTGGACTTTGCTTGGGGCTTGACAAGTTAAGTATAGGAGTGGGTTGTTAGGAGTATTTGTTAAGTATTCCTCTTTTATATTTTGTATGGAAAACCCTTTTGTTAAACAGATGTTAATTAAGGTTTCCAATGTATTTGATCAGATATCGGTTTATTAAAGTTATGGTTGGATTTCCTCTAAGTAGAGATATTACTAATTGATTTTAAAATTGTAAGTTTGAAAGGTGGTTTTCTTTTAAAGGCAAATAAATGTTTTAAAAATTGAGATGGTTTTTCTTAGTTTGAGCTCCCTTAGCTCGGGACACGTGTTAGGTCCGGGTTGGGGTGCTCACGGTAATAGTATCGAGCTTAGTTTAGAGGTCAAGGGTAGATGTCTAAACTAAGGGGGAATGTGTGGAAATTGACGTCGAGTGTTTTATGCGGGAGTTCGTTCTAATGGCCGGAAGTAAGGATGATCACGGAAGGTTCTAGAAATTGAAGGAGATATGGATATAGGTGAAATTCGAGAATGAAGGGATGATGAAATTATTCGGGAAGTTTGTACGGGATATGGAGACTAGAGGATCAGTTCCGAATCAACATGAAGGATGTCAAAGTGATGGATTGGAAAGATTTGTGAAGATGAACCCCGAGCTTTAACGGAGGTCCGAACCCGTTAAAGGCGAGAAAAATGGTTAGCGAGAAATGAATAGGATTTTTGAGGTTATAGGAAGTCCCAACAAGGAGAAAGTTAGGTATGCTGTGTTTAAATGTGAAGGTTTAGCCGATCGGTGGTGGCGAATATTGAAGGGAAGTTGGGAGCGGGACCATACGCCCTGGACTTGGGATAATTTCACCAAACGGTTCGAGGATTATTTCGTTTCGATGGTTACAAGGGACAAGAAGGAGGTCGAATTCTTAGGACTAGAACAAGGGATCATGACGGTGAATCGGTATGTAATCGGGTTTGAGGAATTAGCTAGAAGTTGCCCTCATTTGGTATCGTATGAAGCGAAAAGAGTTCATAGGTTTATAAAAGGTTTGAGGATTGAGTTTAGGAAGAAATTTGGGATTGATAACTTCACCAATTATCGAGCCTTAGAGAGAGCTTATAAGATCGAGAATGGTATGGAGGAAAATAGTGGGAAATTGGAAGGTGAGATTGGAGATAAGCCAAAGTATCTAGGACAAGGATCCAAAGTCATTGGAGATCGCCCAAGAGCTTTAACTTCGGGAAGGATGAGAGAGAAACTTGTGGTAGCTTCTTCGTCTAGGCCGCACCCAAACAGTATGGGATGATGTGTAAATATTGCAAGAAGATGGGTCACACCGAAGACAGGTGTTGGAGTAAGCAAGGGAAATGTTTGAATTGTGGAGGAGCGGGCACTACAAGAAAAATTGTCCCGCATTTCGTCGAGGTTAGCCGGGTGCCGGTCCAAAGTGGTCAAAGAGGTGGTATCAAACGAGATAACAAAGGGGAACCGAAAGAGAGGGTGCGTGGTCGAGTGTGCGTTTCGGGTTCGGAGAGATAGATCCCTCGAGAGGCCACTAGAGGTATATTCCTGTCTCAAAGGTTAGGGGTCATGTTTTATAGATCTGTTGCATATCATTTATATTTGGCATCACATTTTGCTTATATGTGACATACATTGTTGAAAATTTGTTTTATTGTTAGAGGATTACTGCTCTTATGAGAGAATACCTCGAACCTTCTTTGGTTTACCACGATGGTGATGTGGTTATGGCCGAGCATGTATTGCCGATTGAATTAGTATAATTATCAATTTATGATTTTGAGATATACTTGACCTGGAGGGTTAAGTAGTTGTTGTATAATGATAGACTATCCTAATAGGTGAGTCTCCTTTTTCCATGCCTAAATTGCTTATATTGGTATTTGTTATAGGTGAACCTTAAATGTGAAATTCTGGTTACATGTGGGTATATAAGGTGAAAGTTTTGAATTAAGATGTGAAGAGTAATTGGTATATGCTAGACCTGCATAGGGAGTCTTTTCCAAAATTTTATGTGCTAGCTGTGAGTAATTGGTAAATGTACACCCGTCGGTATATTTCTTGTGTTGGTTCTGAGTAGGATAAGCAGAATTGTAATTCTTATTTTGATGGCTTTAGGGTAATTAGAATTGATGATCTCTTTGTTAATTAAGGTTCCGGGAAGATCGTAAAAATAATTTGAGAATTGGGTTAATTATTCCTTGTGAAGAATCCTTGTATGCAAAGTTTAGCTAGTATGAGTTAGCTCGAGAGGATTACAAATTTTGGGTTCTATAGTCTTAAACTCGGATGTTACCAAGGATCTTGTGAGGTTGAGTCCGTGATCTTTGAGTTAGCAAGTACTACCAAAGAAATTTAAGAAATTCTTAAGAATTGTAGAGTCGTTGCTTTAGTGACTCTAAAGGAAGTATAAATGGTGTAGGATGTAATAAGGATGAATCATATTGTTAGTAATGGAAAAATAGGTTGGCTCTTACCTTACCTAGTGGACGTGAGAATCTTGTGAAATTTTAAGTGTATATTTAAAGGAAGATCAGGGTGTAGTGTTATGCGAAATGGAAAAGTGATAATGTGTGCTTTGGGGAATTTAACTTAGATAAGTGGGATTTTCTTATCCTCTACTCGGGAGTAGCTACACTTGTGTTGCGTCATTTAAATAGGAACCTTATCTTTTGAAGTTTCCTTTGAGAGTTGTTACCGATCCTAAGAGTTGGAGGATTTAGTTAGTCGAAAGGAAGAGATTTGAAGACTACCCAAATTCTGGAAGAATAGGTTGTGTTGTGTGACGGATTTTCCTTCGACTTGAGAAGTTTAATTAACCTTAGCGGGTTTGCGTATTATAACAGTTATCATTCTAGCATTAAGATAAAACCGTATGAGGCGTTGTTAGGGAAGAAAATATCGATCTCTAATTTGTTGGGGTGAAATTGGAGAAGCAAGGTCTAAGGTAAATTGGCGCTAAAGTTGTTAATCCATTTAAAGTTTTAGAAAAGATTGGTGAATTGACTTATAGACCGACTTGGGGCACTTGCGAGTATATGACGTTTTAAATGAAATATCGTAATGTATTGGGTAACATAAGATGTAATACTTTTTATTTTAATATACTTTCTTTGAGGTCGTGAAAATTCGGATTAGTGATGATGGTATGATATTCTCGGAATATTAAGTTGTAGTATCACATTACTTATGAAATTGGAAAATCTTGGAAAAATCATAGTATTGGAGAGACTAATTGGGAAGTGAAGTCCTAGAGTGTTAGGGTTATGAAATGTATAGTAGAATCATGCCATTGAGAACCTAATTGAAAGTATTAAGTTAGAATGTGGGAAAGGTAACTTTTGCTATGTGATCCTTATAGTAAGCGACAGTCAAATTCGGGACGAATTTTCTTTAAGGGGGAGTGAGTGTAACGACCCCAACCCTAGGCATTTATTTTTAATATTATATTAGATGCTTTTAATATTTATGCTAGCTTTTTGTGTTCAATCATGTCTTTAAATTCGTAAATTAAGATAAATTGGGTGAGTAGTAAGATTGGAATCTTTTGAGAATTTATTGGATATTAAATAAAGAAATTTGGGGAAATAATAAAAAGGGAAATAAGATAAATAGTGCAAGGAGGTTATTTGAGTAGGATGAATTTTGGGTTAAGGATTTATTTTAAATTAAAAAAGATGAAAGCCATGGGTTTTTAAAGTTCTTGAGGGGGGGGGGCCATTGGTCTTGCTCCTTCCTAGCATGCCAAGTGGCACCTCCATCCCCTCCTCTTACTCCCCCCATATCCGGCCCCTCCCCCCCTCCTTTACCCTCCTCACATTACCTCCTTCTCCTTCATTCATCCTTCTTCTTCAACCTAGAGAAAATAGAGAGAACCTCCATTGAAGTCCTCTTTGCCCAAGCCTTGAAGTCAAGCATTTCTTCACCAAAAATCAAGTCTAGGAGCACCATTGGAATTGGATCACCTAGAGGAAGTCATCTAGCTAGAAAGATCAACATTTCCTTATAAAATCCAAAAGTGAGTTGTTATGACCTCTTTTCATTTATGTGCTCATGAACTATCCATTGTTGTTCTTGATGTTGTAATGGTTGTTACATGTCTTGGAAGTCTTCTTGGAGTTGAGTAATTAGTTAATGTTATGGAATATTGTTGTTGTTCATAAGAAATGATTAAGAGTGTAAGAAAATGTGTGGAGTTGGATTAAGATGGTAAATCATGAAAAATGGAAGTAAAATGGGTTGGAAATTAAGTGGTAATTGATTTGGGTTTAGGTTATCTTGGGGTTTAAATGAATTAGTATAATGTGTATGAAGTTTAGGAAGTCCTTATAAGTTCACAAACAAGGGAAAATCAGTTTGGGACAATTTTGGTTAGGGTTACTAAAGGATTTTATTCTGTTCTGAATTCTGGGTTCAGGGCACGAGTCGTGCCCTGTGGCACGAGTCGTGCCTTGGATGGGGACGAGTCGTGACTAGGGATAAAGGGAAGTCGTGCCTTACTGGGGACGCCAGATTCAGGGGAAGGTCAAGGGGGCACGAGTCGTGCCCTGGGGGACGAGTCGTGCCCTGGCCTGGTTTCAAAGTATCAAATTTAGAGCTGCTCAAACCTAATCAAACTCGAACCAAAATGAAATCTCTTTAACCTAGATTAAAGTAGAATACTTTGGCTACTCAATGACATCTTAAGTGATCAAAATGGAATTGTGGAAGTAGTTTAAATATTGACCCGAAAATGGTTGATAGGTTTGATTTGTGACTTCACCAAAATAGTTCCAATTTGGGAAATAGAACTTGAACTTTAATTAATGTTATTCAAGGTCGTATAATGACTATGTAAGAGTGGTTTATGATATATAGTAGCCTCACTCCCTATCTTTAGTGAATAGTTGCAATGGTGTAGAAGCCATAGGTTTCACTATTGAACTAATTGGTAATGGGCATGTATCTCCTTGTGGCATTATTATCCCAATTTGTGGAATCATTGAATTTGGTGTATACCTTAATACCTTAAGTATGGATTATTTGGCAAGTTGTTGTGTTGTATCCCGGTGTGGATTAATTGGTACATGATTGTATTGTATCCCGGTGTGGATTATGTGGTTATATTGTTACCTTAATTGAGTTCATATGCATTGGTGATATTATGCATTGTGTATTACATGAATTGTTGTACTATGGTTCGGTTTAGCATGAGTATACATTACCATGTTATTATATTGTTATCCCGTTTTGTGGATTATCTCGAGTATCTATTATGTGCTTGAGCGTGTTTATGTTCGGGTGGGTATGATGGATTTCAATCAATTATTGATTTGTTCAATAAGTGATTGAAGGTTCGTCATACCGGTGACCCTTCCCCACTCTGTGGCCACAGGGTGGGGGCTGTGCAAGCTACTGTACTGAGCGATAAGTAGCCTTTACATACTGCTGCGATTAGGAGAAACCGGGGGAATGCTCTGTATGAAGCCAACGGCTCTCTGCAGTGGCGATGATAGTATATGATACTCTAAATATAGGGGTCATATATGTATCCTGTTTTTCTTATATGGATCTCTGGGGTATGAGACCTATAAGCGGTGAATGTGCATGGGGGCAGTTCACCAAAGAGTGGAGTTTTACTCCCACGTTGTACGACTTATTGTTCAGACGGGAAAAGGTAAAATGAGGTAACGTAAGGTGTTTACCGCTTTCATAATGTGTTAAGTGTTGCCATGCTACGTGTTGCATCTTGTATGGCATCTTGCTGCATCCATAATAGCTCATTGAGATTTATTCTCACCCCTCTCCCTTTACTGTTTTAGATTCCGAGACAGGTGACCCGAACCAGTGAGGTCGGGGTATCATTGTGGACTTTGCTTTTGGGGCTTGACAAGTTAAGTATAGGAGTGGGTTGTTAGGAGTATTTGTTAAGTATTCCTCTTTTATATTTTGTATGGAAAACCCTTTTGTTAAACAGATGTTAATTAAGGTTTCCAATGTATTTGATCAGATATCGGTTTATTAAAGTTATGGTTGGATTTCCTCTAAGTAGAGATATTACTAATTGATTTTAAAATTGTAAGTTTGAAAGGTGGTTTTCTTTTAAAGGCAAATAAATGTTTTAAAAATTGAGATGGTTTTTCTTAGTTTGAGCTCCCTTAGCTCGGGACACGTGTTAGGTCCCGGGTTGGGGTGCTCACAGATGGAGACGAAGAATTTAAATGCAAACCCATGTCTAATGTTCCTTGAACATACCGAATGATACGTTTAAGAGCATTAAAGTGTACCATAAAGGAAGTATAACAAATGAATTATATTCCTTGACTTTTCCAAAATACTTACATATATAGAGAATACATAAAAGAAATCTACTCTACCAAGTAACCTATCAATCATTCCATTATTCTAGCAACTAATTATGGGATTACATTTACCTACAAATATAACCCGATTACTACAAATCACAACATAATATTTACATATATTCTATCAGTATGTGATAAAGAGTGAATTAACATTAATACAAGAAGATTAGCCAAAAGAAAAAATGGTTATATGATAAAACTCATGAATAGAATTAGGGGGTTTCAATCTAAATGTGAGATGAAGATTAAAGATATGCATATTTACAGTTAATATTGAACGGTTTGATGGTTTGGTTTATCGGTTCGGTTCGGTCTCGCGATCTCGAACCGTGATTTGGGGGTCCAGACCTCAGACGAAATCGAAACACACGGTTTGACAATTTTTGGAACCGAACCAAACCACTGTTGCTTGAAAATCGAACTAAACTGTGTGATTTGATTTGGTTCGATTATGAAACGCGATTTGAACCGAACCATTTACATCCCTAGTCATTGTTGCCCCTAACCACCACGCCTCCTCTAGCCACCGCTCCAAAAACTACCCCAACAACCATCATCCCTCCACGCGGCATCCACCATCCCTTCCTTTTTCAACTTATTTTAAAAGTAATGTCTTTTGTAGGAGTCGAACCCATTATCTCCCATGACCAAGACTTAAAGTGTTCCTTTCAACCATTGTGTTAACTGTTAAGCGACTTTGTTGTTAACTTTTTATGCATTTATTATAATAATACGAAACAAACATACTTTTAAATTATAAGGAAAAAATGAGTTTTTTCAATTAAATAATTTCTCAGTTGTAACAATCTTAAAAATTAATAAATTGATTTATCATTTTAAGCGTATACGAGAAAATATTAATATTTAACTTAAAATTGAGAAATTCAGTTATCAATTATTCTTAAAAGACGTGGTAACATACTTATTTAACTTTAAAAAATTAAATTTTCAATTGTTCAAAAGTGAGAAAGAAGTGATAAATTGAGTTTTATGTTGTTTAATGAATACGTAATAATGCATTTATCAACTAAAAATTTAGCTTTAAACAACATGGAAATTGATTTTCAATTGTTTAAAGGGCATATAATATCACACAACTGTGAAATCACATAACCTTTAAGTTAATTTATTAGTGTTATTTCAAAGGTTGTGTGACAACGAACTCATTGTTACAATTAAACATCCGAGAAATTGAGTTTTCAATAAAAAAAATTGATTTTTAGTTATTTAAGGGTACGTGACAATATACTCATCTATACTTTAAATATATGAAAAATTGATTTCTCACTTTAAAATGATATGTGACAACAGACTCATCTTAAATAAAATATACGAGAAATCAATTTCTCAGTTGGTTAAAGGATATTCGAGGGATGAAATTGAGTATCACTTGTGAAAAATTGAGAGATGAACTTATCATTTTTATACTAAAATATGAACAGATGAAAAATGAATATTTCAATTTTTATACTGAAGTGTAAACAAATGATAAATAATTTTCTCAAATTTTTACAAGTGAAAATGAATTGTTTATTTCTAAAATTTGAATTATATGATTAGTATACTTGTTTGATTCGTATTGACAAAACGATTCAAATAGTGGTTTCAAAATATTTTTTTTAATTCTTAAATTTGAGATATTTCATTTTAAAATTTTGAGGAAAAAAAAAGAAAGACATAAAATGTCTGTCTTTAGGGCATCTCCACTCATGACTTTAGCAAAAGTCATGATCCTCCGTGGCATGAATTTACTCCCCAACCATGACAAACTTAAAAGTCATGAATGACTTTTAACAAAATGGAGTTGCCAGAAGCCGAGCTTCACGGCACAATGGAAAAAAAAAATCAAGCCTTTGATGACACGTGTCATATTTTTGATTTTTTTTTTTTACAAAAATTGCAATTAACATATAAAAAATAATAAAAATACAAGAATATTGAAAAAACTACAATTTATTATTAAAAAGTAGGAGAGAGAAATTGATGACTTTTGTCATGAATGGAGATAAAATTGTTTGAAGTTGTATTTTTGATAACTGATAACGTGAAGCTGAGGTGGAGGAGAGAGGGATGGGGATGAAGTTTCATTGTTAATTATGCTCTTATTGATCATTTTGATTTTGATTTCTGGGTTACGCGTGCGTGAGGGAATGGGAGGGGTAGTCTGGCCCAACAAAAATTTCAAAGACTTGTTGATATATTGGAAAATGTCGGTTTTTATTGATAATTTTAATTTGGGCAAATGACTTATTAGTGAAAGCCCCTAAAATGTTTTGGGTTCAAGGTTGTGAACGGTTCGTTAGCCTATATGCCTGCGAGGCTGCGACCCATCAGGCGGCGAACTAGGTCTGTTTATGACCGTCTAAACCCAAGTATAGGCGGCACTCTAAGCACCTCACCTGTCCAGCGGCCCGTCCAGTTCGTTTGGCCAGTGATCTGCGTGTCCATTTGATTTATTTTTTAATTATCCTAAAAGCCTTTGTTTATATTCCTTGGAGTATATTGTGAAAAAGGTGATATTGTTAATGTTAATAGATGATTATCTCCTAGTTAATTGATAATTTGTTTGTTGCACATTTAAATTCAATTGAATGACCTATATATGAAACGTATCTGTTAGTTTTTAAAACCATGTTATTATGTAGTTTTGATAAAATTATCAAATAACTCTACACATGGTCTTTTACTTGTGGCAACATAAAAAAACTATCTAGATTACCATGATGGTATTGTCACACCAACACCACATCAACATAAAAAAAACTATCTAGATTACCACGATGGTATTGTCACACCAACACCACATCAACATAAAAAAACTATCTAGATTACCACGATGATAATTTTAATTTGGGCAAATGACTTATTAGTGATAATTTTTATTTGGGCAAATAAAAACTTTGATATTTTATTAGAATTGAGCAAAAGACTCATTTTGATCATTTTTTTCCCTCAGTTTTTAAAAGAATAAATAAAATTATTTAAAATATAAGACGGGTGAAAGAAGGCAACCCCATATTCAAACCAAAGTGGTCCATACATACCACTCACTGTGTCTCTTGTCCCCTCTTCTCCCTTCCATCGGAATCTCTCTCTGCAACAACAACAGAAACAGAGTATTTAATGGTGTTGAGGATTGAATCACAAAAATAGTACGTTTGGAGAATGAATTGATTCAAAGAGCGAGGAAATGGGTCTTTCTTGGCGTTTAGGAGGAGGTAGAAGATGGCCAGAGAGCAGAAGATTCTGCCTTAGTAACTTTATTTATGCCCACTCTGTAAATTGCAAACAGGACAGCTTACTCGATTACTGATACTTAATTTCTTCTTCCTCTCATACCTTTACTTGTTATTTGTCCCCTCATCATTAAATATCCTGCTTCTCATAAGATAAGGTAGAAGAGAATTTGATGCTCCGCCAACCGTTCAGATGCAAACATGTCACTCCCTCCCTCCGTCCCTAAATATATGTTGTAAAAAAATTCAAGATTAAGAAACTTTTTTTGACATTTATTTAGCGAAGCTTCAAATTCTCTATTGTTGTTGTTGCTGCAACGGTTCCAAATTCTCGGCAACATGTTCTTGCCTTACTTTTCCTTTAACCTTTTTCTTCTTCTTCATGCATGCATCATGTGTGTGTCTCATCATCTCTCTCTCTCTCTTTTTATTTTATTTTTTTATAAGGCATGCTATGGAATGAGAACGGCTCCTTCCTAAGTTTGCTCCACCTTCTTCTTGCAACTATCCACAATTGGTCTCGTGTGGTGGGGACGATCATGATTGATTTGATATATGTAGAAGTACACAAAATCAAATTAATATCAGTTATTAATTTATTAAGTGTGGAGGTGTGACACAATCTTGATGGCTTGCAAGAGCACACGAGTATTATTTCAGCCATAATTTGTAATTACTAAGGGCATTTCCTTCCAATCATTTGGTGTAAAAAGTGCACTATCCCTTTAAAATAATGCAATTTTCGCACCAAACATTTATCATCATATATTCATATTCAACAATCGTGCTTCAAATCTTGCTATATTTAATAGTCATACAGTTAAAAAAAAAAAAAAAAACTAATTTGATTCTATGATAATGCTTTACAATATAGAGAACTTGCGGACACAATTGAGTTTATCATTAATTTTTTTTGTGAAACCATTATGTTTATCATTTAAAAAATAGAGAATATGAAAAAGAAATAAAATAGGAATGGAGATGGAGATGGAGGTCCCGTCCGGGTGCTGCAATAAGTGAGTTAATTTCATGCTTTACTCGTGACATGAGTTATTGTGTTTCAGTAACTACTTACTTGGGGTGGTGGTTGTTGCTGTGACTGCTATGTTTGGCTTTACTAGACCCAATTAGTTCATTCCATTTACTTCCTTCCTTGATCCTTCCGTCAGTTTTTAGATAAAATATTTGGTCCAAAATGATTATCTTTTTGGTTCAAAAGTATTCAAATTTTCCTATTTTACCTTGCATTGCATTGAAACCTGTTTCACTTTATTACTTGGTTATTTGTTCTATTCTTCAAGGCTACTTCAAGATTTATTTGCTTAAGCAAAAAATACCAAAAAGAAATAACAATTCTTCTTTGGTCAGATTTGGACTAATTCAATACTCCCTCTGTCCCCTAATAATATATAAAATTTCCTTTTTGGGCGTCTCACAATAATATACTCCCTCCGTCCCGGTCGAAGTGTCTCAAGTTTTCTTTTTGGGCGTCTCATTTAAAATGTCTCATTCCTAAAAAGGAAAGTTTTTATTATTTTTATATTCTTCCTATCCCACTCATTCTCTCTCCTATTTTACTTTTACAATCACAACATTCTCTCTCCTAACTATTCCTCCCACTCATTCTCTCTCCTATTTAATTTTTCATACTCACAACATTTAACCTTTTTCTCTTTCTTACATCACTTTTCTTAATTCTCGTGCAATTGTCCTTTTGGGACACTTCGGCCGGGACGGAGGGAGTATAACTTTCCTAAAATGGAAATGAATCTTTACTATTCCCTCCACTCATTCTCTCTCCTACATTATTTTAATACTCACATCACCATTATAATTTACTATTCTCTCCACTCATTCTCTCTCCTATTTTATTTTCACACTCACAACACTTTCAATATAATACTTCCTCCTTAATTCCCGTGCATTGGCAAAAGTCTATTAATCTATGGGACGGAGGGAGTATATGCTTTCTTGGTAGTTCCATTTTTTCAAAGGCTAATTCAAGGTTTAATTGCTTAACCAAAAAAAAAAAATACTAAAAAAATTAAAAGTTAATTTTCTTAATTTTTCTTTTGTAAAAGATTAATGACCAACTACAAAAAATATTGTAAAATATTACTCATAATATTTAGTACTAACTAAAAAGAGATTTTGACCCGAAAGCTCTTTTTGAGCAAAATTACTTCCTCTCAAGTTCAGGCCTAAATTATAATATCTCAAAAATTCTTATACATTAGTTTAAAATAATGCATAAAATACTTCAAGCAATATTATAGTCAATTACTCCCTTCCTTCGTCCCATTTTAGATTTTAACGTGGACTTATTTTCTTTTTGGGACGTTCCACTTCAGTGTGAACTGTTCAAAATGACAAAGAATCTTTACTATTCCACCCACTCATTCTTTCTCCTACTTTACTTTTACACTCACAACATTCTCTTTCTTAACTATTTCTCCCACCCATTCTCTTTCCTATTTAATTTTTCATACTCACAAACACCTCCTTCATCTATTTCTCTCTCCTACTTTTTCTTAATTTCTGTGGGGCAAATTGCAATTTGGTTACCCAACGTTTACCAACTGTTGCAATTTGATTCCCAACATTGAATTTTTAGCATTTTCATTCCCCACATTGACATTTTGTCTCAATCCAATGTAAATTTCGTTAAAAACTAACTCTCGTTAAAAATGTTTGCCACGTGCGACACAAATATTTTTAAAAGGGTAAAATAATAATAATAATAATAATAATAATAATAATAATAATAATAAAATAATAATAATAATAATAATAAATAATAACAATAATAATAAAATAAATAATAATAATAATAATAATAATAATAATAATAATAATAAATAATAATAATAATAATAATAATAAAACGACAAATATTGTTCCCCTAAATCTTTTAAGCAAATCTTATGAAATCAGAAACTCGCAGCGGAGACTAAATTTGAGATTAGTAACTAATGCTAGTGGTCCCCTGGATTAAAAATTGGAAATTCAGGCAATAGACACAACTCCTGGAAGTCCATATTGCATAAATTACAAAAATAATTGGAAACGGCATACTTAGAGCGGAAGCGGACTTCTCTGTTATCAGTTATGAGCATTATAAGTAGTTAGTGCATACATACTGCATAGGCAACCATAAAATTCATAATCCATAAAAAAAAAAATCATTAATCAAATAAAAGGATTAATAAAGATTTTATTCACCTTTTACTGTAATTCCTATTCACCTCCGTCCCACTTCAAGTGAGCCATTTCATAAATGAAAGTCATTTATGGAATGACTCATTTGAAGTGAGAAGAACCAAAAAGAAAAGTGACTCACTTGAAGTGGGACGGATGTAGTATTATTTTTTATTATATTATTTTATTATTTTATTATTATTATTATAATTAATATTTTATTATTTTTTTTATTATTATTTTTTTATTATTTTATTATTATTATTATTATTATTTTACTTTATTATTATTATTTTATTATTATTATTATTATTATTTTATTACTCCCTCCGTCCTACCTCAATTGGTCCATGGGTAAATTTCACAGTTCTTAAGAAAAATGAATAAAGTTGATAGAAATTAGAGGAGAGAGAATGTAAAAGTTAAATGTGTGATAGGGAATAGGAGAGAGAATGTAAAAGTTAAAATTATTTAATAGGAGAGAGAATGAGTGGGAGGAATAGTAAGTTAATGATTGATTTTTTTGTAAATATGTTAAAATTATAAGGGTATAATGAATGATTTTTTTTGTAAATATATAAACATTATGAGGGTATAAATGTCCGAAACAATGTTCACTTCTTTCCATTTATGGAATGGCTCAATTGAAGTGGGACGTCCCAAAAAGGAAAGTGACTCAATTGAGGTGGGACGGAGGTAGTATTATTTTTTTATTATTATTATTATTTATTATTTTTATTTATTTATTTATTTATTTATTTTTATTTCTTTTATTATTATTTATTTATTACTATTTTTAATTATTATTTAATTATTATTTAATTATTATTTAATTATTATTATTTAATTATTATTATTATTATTATTTTACCTTTTTTAAAAATATTTGTGTCGCACGTGGCAAACATTTTTAACGAGAGTTAGTTTTTAACGAAATTTACATTGAATTGAGACAAAATGTCAATGTGGGGAATGAAAATGCTAAAAATTCAATGTTGGGAATCAAATTGCAACAGTTGGTAAACGTTGGGTAATCAAATTGCAATTTGCCCATTTCTGTGCCCAAAAGTAGGTTCACAGTGGAGTGAGACGGAGGGAGTTTATGTTAAATATTAGTATAGAATAATACAACACGCAGGATAACTTCTCAAATATTAGAAGTTTTCATTTTACTTACACCATGTAATGGGTAAAATAGCTAACACGCCCTATCGCGAGAGAGTAGGTTTTGGGGGAAACTAGTTTCTTCCTAAAATTATAAAAAGTCTTGTTTTAAAAATTGAAACAAAGGCACGTACAATTTTTTTTTTTAAATAAAAAACAAGACTTTTTATAATATTCGGGAAAACTAGTTTCCCCCAAAATTTTCTGATCGCGAGAAGTAGACAATCACAAGAAAATATTGTGTATCATGGTGATATTATATCTTTATCTTCAATAAATCAATAAGAATGCATTAAAAAAAAAAAAACCAACTTTGATTGTATTTTGACTAGTACTCAAATGCCCGTGCCAATGGCACGGGTCAGTACAAAAAGGTAAGCGATGAAAAAATGATAAGTAGAATAAAACAGCTTCTCCATGAGTTGTCTTATCCCTGACTATCAATGTACATCAATTATGTCTTACATCCTTGGTTACCCTTTACGTAGAAATCTACGACAGTTTAAAAACTTGAAAAATAAACGAAAATGACTAAGGGCATTTTTAAAAGAGGCACTGAAACTAAAAACAGGCTTCAATTATTCGAAGACAAACAATCATAAATTATAAATTATGTAGAGAAATAATATAGAAACAACTTTCGATATTTGTTAACAATAGATGGAATTAGGAAAAAAATAAAAAAGAGAAAAGAATGAATAAAAATTCTCAAAATGTGACATTTTCCATCTATGTAACTAAGTAGATGGGAAGAGAGATAGTACGCAATCACGAACAAATCCAAACCAAAATATTTAGAGATAACAAATAAACACCAATAGAACAGATCCAAACAAACATATTTACAGAAAGTAAATAAAACAAACATGAAATTTGTAGGGAGTACATAAAAAACCAACTAAATTAAATTGAACTAAACCAAACTAAACTAAACCTTCCTCCCTACATGATGCCTTTTTCAAGTTATAGTTAAAGAATATCAAAGGAAATAGAAAATGGTGAAACTGTACTGTAATTACTTCAACCAGATCTAGAGACTAAACTGAAATTGATGTATATGAAACTGAATTATTTACGGCACCAATTAACATCAAAAAACTAATGAATACTTTGTTCCATAATCAACATTTGATGGAGGGTGATTTGTTTGTGTAACTGTCGTAGAGAATATGAGAAAGTCGATTATCTGGACCGTTATCCATTGAGGTTTAGTAAAAAACATTTTCTTAATCCCCATTTTACCATTATTCATTTTTCGTAAGTGTATAACGTATTGTGCGATAGGGGGATGGAGAGGTCGATTGCCTTAATGTATGGTTAAAGTTTTATATTATCACCCGAACATCAGTACCATCATTGAGATAATATTTAGCCTTACTTGATTTGAACTTAATAGCTAAATTGATTAACCCGGAGAAAGAATGTAATTTTTTTTGTTAAACTACAATCTTAATATTTGATTCAAGCTATGAAACATTCTAATTCGATTTGTTTCTTCTCTTTTAAAATTTCACTAAAGTGACTAATTATAATTATAACTTAAAATATTTTATATGTACATAAAAATCTTAGAACTTTGATTGACGCACAATTAAAATACAATTAATAATTTTTTAATCATGCATATTTAATGTGGCTAGATTTCGTTAAATTTTAAGCTAATTTGTTAACATTTTGAAAAATGTAAAGAAAGTCGCTCATTGTCAGTCCTTAGATTAGAGTTACTAAAATATAATCTAACGATTGAAATTAAAAAGAAATAAAATCGTTTAATAATAGTCATTAGATATTAGATGAGAGCGGTTATGAATTAATGACAGTTAAATGCTTGAACTCTAGTTGAGGGTGATCTTGTACTCGGAGCCCCACATTTTTTTTCATATCGGCTCAATATGCATATTTTTTTGTCAGTTAAGGGCTACTTGACTATTTTCATTAAAAATCTTGTTAAATTTTCATGTGTCAAACGTGCTTAACAAATTAATTAATTTCAAGTTGATTTTCCTTATAAAGAGTTCAATGAAAAATTCAAAAGTAAAATGACAGAAATTAAAATTTATTTTTGAAAGATTAAATAATCAAATTTTAAAATAAATGAAATATTTATCATCTAAATTTAGAAAAAAATTTAAAGAAATATAATATAATTAAAAAAATGGAAATATTAATATACTCACTTATTATTTTGGAAGCAATATTATGTTAAAACTAAAATGAGATATTTTTATGCATATTTTTAATTTATGACCTTATTAATTACTCTCTTCGTTTTAAAATGAATATTCAAATTTTTTTATAATGAAATTGCTTTCGATCAATATCAATATTTTTTTAAAAAATAGACATTTATTTTAAAACGAAAGAAATATTACATTAACAACAGTAAATTTCAAGTCAAAAAGAGAGAAAAAGAAAGGAAAAAAAAGAAAAAGAGAGAGAGAAATCATAAAAATTAAACCCACCACCAGGCCCTTCCCTTCCTGTTCCTGTCAAACCCTCCCTCACAATCCTACAATCCTGCCACTTCCATCCCTTTCCCGGTTTCCTTCTCCATTTCCTTTTTCACACAATCTGGCTACCCACAGGCCAGAAAGGGCATCCGTTCAGGGCTGCCGTAAACAGATCTGTTTACGATCGGACAAAGGGATTAAATCGCCATGACTGCAATCCACTGCGGTTGCAATTTGTGGTGAGGGAAAGAGACATTCTCAGCCTTCTCCACACATGCCTCCGGCGACTGCCACACCAAGATACGACCAATCTCACTTTCCCGACTCAACTCAGAACAAATCTTATCATCACTGCCTCAAAAACATAATTATATACTCCCTCCAGTCCCAAAATGGACGCCACAATTTCTTATTATTCCTGGCTTGCTTTTACTGATAACAAACAATGTACTCGACTTTCTCGTTTTCTCTCTCTGTATTCACAAAAAAGGGTTGTTGATTAAACAGTTGATTGAGAAAGGCCGTTGCAGACGGTGTCGTTGAAGTGAGAGATGAGTGCGCGGAAGACGGGTGTGGCCGTCGGTTGTAACTGCGCCATCAACGTCTTCTTGGCGGCGGTCGCGGCTGTTCTGGCTCTCCGCATAGGCAATTAGAAGGAATAGATATGGGTTTCAGAGAGAGAAAATGAGATCAAGGTGGGAAGGGGTTGAATCTCCACATCCGTGTGATGAATGGTTAGGCCTTTCAATTTTGATATTAGGGAAAATGCTCTCACACACAGAAAGAGGGGGAGAGATAGAGAGCTTTGAAACTTACATTTAACAAATATCTACTGTACCGTAGGAAAAATAAGAAAATGATAGTAGTGGGTAGTTTAGTTTAGTAACTGCCGTGTGATTGATGAGTGAGTGTGATGGGTGGGAAGTTTTTTTTTTCAAGATTAAATCTCAACTGTCCAATCAGATTTCCAACTTTTAATCCCAGCCTCTCTTTATGGGGGGATAAGAGGCGGTTAAACCCTTCCTCTATTGTATAATAGATACATATAATTACTTTATCCAACAATTCAGTATTGAGTAAAATATAAAATGATACAAAAAATTATTCAATGAGTAAGTTTTATGGAAAACTAGTTTTTTTAAATACATAGGAAAAATTATTTTTAAAAAGTACACAGTAGCATTTTCGTAATTAATCAAAATTTAATTTAAAATGCACGGTGACATTTTTGTAATTGACTTTTTCAAAAACAATAATAGTGTTTTTCAGTGTCAGATCTAGTGTAAAATTGTGTCACTTGGTGTTTTTCTAATGTAAGTGTTAATGTTAAATATTGCAATAGTGTTAGTTTTAAAAAGTCTCATGTGTAGTGATAAAAAAAAATTCAATTTTAGTTATAAAAGGTGCTAGAGCTGTTAATAAGTTCCGGTTATTTACAAAAATATCACCACGTCATTTAAAAAAAAGTTTCAGTTATTTACAAAAATGCCACCGCACGTTTTTTTAGAAGTTCCAATTAATTACTAAAATACCACCGCGCGTTTTTTAAAAGCCACTCCCTCCGTCCCACTTCAAGGGTCCTACTTTCCCTTTTGGTTCGTCCCACTTCAAGAGTCCCTTCCATAAATGATAAGTTTTGAACAGTGTTTCAGACATTTATACCCTTATAATTTAAATATATTTACAAAAAAAAATTCATTACCAATCATTAACTTACTCAATTAAACTGATTTGCTGACTTAACTGATGGTAATTAAATCCCTAATCACAATTAACTTACTAACCTAACACTAATGACCCTAGATATAATATCAAAAGATAATCCTAACCCATTCACAAACTACAACTTACCGTTCTCTCTCATCTTCTCAGTTCAAGCGGCGCCTCCATTGCCGATGAACAACCCACCATGCTATAGATCTTCTTCTTTTCTCTCTTCTCCCTTCGTTCTTCCCCCAAGATTTAGCACCCGAAATTAAACCCCAATCTCTCTCTCTTATTCTACTCTCATTTTCAATGCCATAAATGGATTCGCCATCATTTACTCAAAATTGCTTCGATGTGAGGCTTCCCACCATTGGTTCCTCCGTTCCAGTTTCCGTGACTCTCGAGTTGTGGGTTTTTAACCTAGGTGAAGAATCGGGTTTGTCGTTTTCAATATGGGGTTACTGACTCTTATCAAGGTTCAATTCCGATCAAATTTATGGCTTTTTCGTTCTTTGATTCGCCTCTAGATAAAACCCTTGTGCCGGAAACACTGTTCTCCACCCCCCACCGACAATGACTCTGTGATGATGGTTGAAAACAAGCCATATGTCGTTGATTTTGGGATATCGAGTCCAATTTCCGACTGGGGTAAAGCATATGGGCATTGGTCAACGCTGAAAATATTGGCCATCTTCCTTCCTTGGACTGTTGGCCCCGATGCAGACGTGAATCCATTCTATCCGGCAACTGATGAAGTTAAAAAATGCCTTCTCAAGTACCCGCAGGTTATTTCTTTCTTTGTTTAATTTTTGTTTGAAATTACTGGTATGGTTATTGTTTTGTAAAAGGGGTCTTGAATATGTGAAATTTCTTGTATATTAGTTGATTTGTTGATGCATTAATTTGTAGTGTCTTGAATATGTGAAATTCTATGTGTTGCACTGACCTGCCTAATATTGTGAGTAAAAGGGGAATGTATAGTTATCAGTCTTTACATTCTTTTCCAACATTTGTACATATGAAGAAGCTGCTGATTAGGGAATTTATAGTTATCAGTCTTTACATTCTCAAATTACAACTCATAGTTGTTTATTACATCATTTAACTACCATTCATTACATCAGTTCACAAATGGCCAAGACAAACTTTTGTCTCCAAAAGTGTAGTACTTACAATTACAAAAAGTAAAGTGTTCACAATTTTACATCTCAAAAAGTGAAAGCATTCACGGTTTACCTCAAAAGGTGTCTTCATCACACTTGTCTTATGTCTTCATTGATCTATGTAGCCCATTTGTGTCATCAACTCTTTGATATCATTTGTTTGTTGTTGTAGTAGGTAGTCAATACAGCCTCTTACCATTTCACTATTTACGGGTACATTACTAGGATATAGTCCTTGCCTCTCTAGTGCATCTTTACCCATATGAGGCCCACGATAATCATTACTCCCAAAAATCTTCATAATCTCTACCATGAAATTTTGTAATGACAAAAATACTTTATTCAAAGTACTTGCATCTAGTTCATAAAAAGCCTCATGAACTGCAACTAGTAGTTCATCAAGGGTGTAAGAGGCTGTTTCTGTTTGCAGCGATTCTTTTGCCCTGAAAAATCCCAAGTCTAGTACATTAAGGTCTGTGGAGTTAGGTAGTTGCTGGGAAAGGATAATGTTAAACCCATCCAAGGAAGTTGCTGCCCTAAAATCTGGATCATCATCGCTAATATGTGGTTTTGCATTATCTTGTTGCATTATGATATTCTTACTTGCAAAAGGTGGCCAAAGTTGTTTGATTGATGGTATGATTTTATTGATTATGGTATCTTTGATCACTGCTTTGGTAATTGACTCAATAGATTTGGTCACTAGGGTTCCTCTTGGTCTATTTTTGCTATTCCTTTTTGCGGGCTCTTTGAAGGTAAAAGGAAAAAAATCCAATCTTTCCATCAAATATAACCTCCCCATTACTCCCAAATAATGGCCTAGCCACTGCACACATGAACATTATTTTTGGAATGAATTTTTTTGACTTGCATGTTCTATATGGATCTCTTTCATTTGGTAGCATGTAATATCTCTCACTAACTTGTGAGAGATAAAACCATTTTTCATCTATGTGCAAATCGCAATACATGTCCTTAAATGTAGTTAAATTGAGCAAGTTGTCATGCATTAACTTTGAAACTGAGAATCGTAACCTCCGTAATTTGTTTGCTTCAGTGAGTTCCGGATGGATTGCATTTGTGTGACTTCTCATAACTCCTTTAGATACCCATCTTCCAACTGTAGTTTTGCTCACACCAAGCTTTTGAGCTAGTCTCCTTATTGTGCACCGTGATTTGAGTGGTATTGCCATCACTTTTGCCTCGTCGATTTTCAATTGCTTAGGCCCTTGTCTTTCAAACTTTTTTGACTTTAAATTGAGTGGTAATCCATCTGCCTTTTGTTGTTTTGCAGTAGTCCAGATTCGATGAACTGCCTTTTTGCTAACTCCCCACTTGTTTGAAGCTTCAGCTAGTCCGCCGTTGATAATTTGCCCATCTTTATGATTTTGAAGCAAGAACTCAGCTATGCACTGCTTTTCTTGAGTGGTTAAATTTTTGGTTCTCATTTGAAACTGTAAAAAAAGTGGCTGAACTATGCCTTGCTTTAGTGTATGCAGTAGTGTATGTAGAAACTGTAAAAAACTGGTTGAACTTGCTGAACTTTGTGTCTTCAGTGAACCTTTGTGTCTTCAGTGAACTGTGGAGGAACTATGTCTTTCATATACTAAAACTGAAAGTATACATAGCTGTTGGTGTTTTTTTTAAAAAAAATAGCGAATTTGAAATTTTCATTTTTCCCTCCTAATGTTGCAAAGGTGAAACTGAAAGTATTGTTTGTACTTTTAATTATTTTGGGTTAGTGGAAAATATTGTTTGTACTTTTAATTATTTTGGGTTAGTAGAATAAAAAAGATAGGGAAAGATTAATTTTTTAACTTTTACATTCTCTCTCCTCTAATCTTCTACCCACTTACTATTCTCTATTCATTTTTTAAAAAATTTCTTAAGAAGCGTGAAATCCTACCCCAGGACCCTTGAACTGGGACGGAGGGAGTAGTTTTTTCAAATTGCTCGGAAAAAACTGATTTTTCCTAAGATTTTGACATTCCAATTTTTGAAGCGCTAGCCAAACATTAAAAAAAAAACAAAGAATGTATATATATATATATATATATATATATATATATATATATATATATATATATATATATATGAAAATGCTCTCCATTACAAGGCGTGTTCTAAATAATTTATGGTATAATTAAGTTATCTCTCTAAAACAAACAAAAATCGTAATTGAAAAAAAAAATGCTACATTTAGAGTATGCCTTGATTCTGGGACAAATTGCAAAAATCTGGAAAAAGGATTATTCGCTCATTGCCTGTTTAAGTTTGTTTGACATTCTGAATAGTCAGAGATATTGGAGGCTATGCGGTCCCTTAGGTTCGACCAACCTTATTTTGGGCCGATGTTATAGATCAGAGTCTCCTAACACAGCATGATTTTTCCAAACCCTACAATATTAGGTTTAGAGAGTATTAAACTCCTAATAGTTGATTATAATTCTGAGAAGAGAAATCAGAAGGAAAATGTCGAGATACATCTGGAGAGATTGTATGTTCCCATTCGTTGTGTTTGATCCTTGTTCGTTGGTGATTCCAGAGTAGTCCGAAGCACTTTGAAGTATGAGACATGATTCATCTAATCTGAATCTGATATTTTAGACTGAGGTAAAGAACACATCTGGTAATTCAGTGTTTCTTAGGCAGGCCCGTCTCAATAATAATTGGGGCCCTGTGCGAAATGTGAATATTGGGCCCCTAGTGTTTAAAAATTAATACAAAAAAATAATATGTATATATAAGTGCTTTTATATAAAGATTAAAATTTTACAAAATTAAGCAATAAAATTCAAAAATAATTTATTACATTGATCATTACTTTTCGCACAACATAAATATTTTATTTAAAAGTTGAGATCCTTCGAGCGCTCTTTGAAGCAAAATCATCAATCAAGTCTTCATATTTTACGCTTTCTAAGAGCTCATTCTCAATAGCTATCATCGCTAATCCATTAAGCCTGTCTTGTAACATTGTAGAATGCATATACGACTTCAACAACTTCAATTTTGAAAAGCTTCTTTCTGCAGATGCAACAGTTACAGGAATAGTCAACAAAATTCTGTAAGCAATAAATACATTGGGAAAACAATCCATGCCTTTCAAAAACTTCAAAATATCAATAGCTCCCACTATATCTCCGGGCAAAACCTCCCTAAGCAACTTCAATTCCACACATAATTCATTCCCATCAATATCAGATAACTCATTATGTTTAAGTGCATTTTCAAATTGAATACAAGAATTCTTCAAACTCATATCATCTAATGACTTAAACTTGTTAGAAGTAAACAGGAAATCAAAAATGTTTTCATAATTTTTAAATTGTTCAAATCTTCTATTAAGAGAACTAATTGCTTGATCAACTATGTAAAGAAAATAATTAACTCTAAATGATTCCTCGACCGACAATGGAGCATTTGATGATGTACTTGAATTTTATCAAAGTGTTTCTTTCTTCGAATTTCACGTCTACGAGGAAAGATCAGATCAATTTCCATTTCAATGGCAATTTTTTTAGCACTATCTAAGGCATTATTAAAACCAGTTTCTCTATAGGTTTCAAAGAAAGAAATCAAGTCCTTTATTTTTTCAATAGCCACATCAATAAGCATATCCTTTGATTGCAAAATTTTACTCACAAGATTAATAGCACATAATATTTCATACCAAATAATTATTGCAACCAAAAACTCAAAATCACCCAACTCATTGGTCGCTAAAGATTTAGCTTCACTCTTTACTTTGGAATCATTATCAATATCCGCTACTTGAAACAAAGCTTCTCATATTTCTAACATTTGAAATCTTATAGCTTTTACACTATCAACACGACTTTCCCACCGAGTAGATGACAATGATTTTAAAGTTAATCCTTTTACACTTTCTTTCAAAATTTGCCATCTCTTCGTAGAACAAGCGAAAATTGTGTATATGCCTTGTATAACTCCAAAAAAATCTGTAGCTTTATTACACGTATTAGCCATATCACATAATGTCAAGTTTAGACTATGACAACCACAAGGAGTATAAAAAGCTCTAGAATTTTTTTCAAGCAATTTTTTTTGTACTCCTTGATGTTTTCCTTTCATGTTCGAACCATTATCATAACCCTGCCCTCGAACATCAAGTATATCAAGATCAAGTATTTTTAATTCATTTTGTAAAACATCAAAAAGTCCTTGTCCAGTTGTATCATTCACATTCAAAAACCCTAAAAAAGATTCCTCAATAATAACATGATTTGATGAGACATTCACATATCTTAAAATCAAAGACATTTGTTCGTTGTGACTAACATCAGGAGTACAATCAAGTATTACTGAGAAATATTTTGCTTGTTTAATTCTTCTAATGATTTCAGTTTTAATTGCAGAACCAAGCAAAATTATTAGCTCATTTTGTATATTGTGACCTAGATAATGAATATTAATATCATTATTAGTAATACGTCTAACATGTTCTTGAACAATTGGGTCAAATTCTGCCAACATTTCAACTAAACCCAAAAAGTTACCATTACTTTTTTCATACAATTTCTCTTTAGAACCACGAAATGATAAATTATGCTTAGCAAGAAATTTAACAATTGACAAAATTCTTTGCAACACTTTCTTCCAATGATCTTTTTCTTTATCAATTAATCTTTGTGTCGCCTTATCAATAGTTTGATTCTTTTGAAATCTTAGACGCAAATCATACCAAGTGGCCATATTGTGTACATGATCCATGGTTGTCTCATGTTCTTTAAGTCTTATGCCAACATGCCCCCAATCCGAAAAACCTTCATTTGTTAATTGACTTCTACCAATTCCTTTTTTAAAAATTTTACAGCAAAAACAAAATATTCTATCAAGCTCTTTTGAGTAAACAAGCCAATCTCTGTCACACTTCTCTCCATTTGATAAAACTCTAGTATACAATTTATTAGTAAATCTCCTAGAAAATTTATCTTTAGGACCTTTCACAATAGAGTAATCTCTCTTAGGACCATTTTTCACCAATAAATCAATCATTTTAGAATTAACACTATCCCAAGTTCTTGGATCATATATATCAGGAAAATAACAAGTTTGGGACATAATTATTTCTTCCACATTATCATTTTCAACAAAAATGTCATCTATAACATCATCATCTATATTTTTCTCAATACATACATCATCATTGTTATCATTCTCAACAAGCACATCACCTAATTTATCATTTTTAGTGGGCACATTATCAAAATTATCCTTTTCAATAGGCACATTATCACCATTATCACTTTCTATGGGCACACTAGCATCAATACGCACATTAGCATCAAAAAACACATTATCAACATTTTGATTTTCAAGTGAAACATGTGAATCTTTTATGATAAACCTATTAAGTGCTCCTTTTTGAGACTCATTCAACTTTTCAATTCTTTTTTTTTTTTCTTACGTTTTTCATGACCAGGAACATATTTTCTAATTTTCGGAGGCATAATTAAAGATTATTAGAATGTAAATATGTAATGGATTGAGAAAACCTGGAAAGTGCAATTTTCAGTCAGCAAAAATATTTCTGATTGATGACACCTATTTTGACTCTGCAAAAACAACAATAACAACAATAAAACAATGAGATTAATAACTAAATATGAAGATATTTTATTTCATCTAAAATCATAAAATCAAAAGAATAAAATTAAACATAAAAAAAAATTAAAGTCAAACAGTAAACTGAGTAAAGTAGCCGACTAAAAATCAAAAACTAAAAGAATAAATTAAAAATTTTTACCTTTAAATGTTTGATCCCAAATCAGAGCCAAGCCAACATTATTTTATTCCCTAAAGTTGAACTTCCTTTTGCACTTGGTCCAACGAAGAACGGTGAACGGAAGAAGCAAAGCAAGCTGGAACTGGAAGCCTCTGCCTGGAACAACGCTTGGTCAAGCCTGGCTGGAACAAAGCTTGGATCGACGACGCCGTCGTTTGATTGACGCCGTTCGCCGATTGCGATTGGAACAAAATTTCTTCAGTTCTCTCAAGCGGGTTTGTCAATTTGGCTAGGCTAGGCGATGATTGATGGAGCCGGATTGTGATTTATGAGGTATTTAAGTTTATCGTTAAATCAATTACCCGTTATCCTCCGCAATTTCCAAGTTTGCGTCGATTGATTTTCCTCCCTTAACCCTTGAATTTCGACGCTGATTGCGTTTTTTTTTTTTTTTTTTTTTTTTTTTTGGATTTTGGAGATATATACCAGTTTTTTTTTTTTTAGATATATACCTAATGGAGCCTAAAAAATGGGGGCCCTCCAAAATTTGGGGCCCGGTGCCGAAGATCCTCTTGCTCCTAGTCATAGCCGGCCCTGTTCTTAGGACAATTATGTATTTGGTTAGTATTGTATATGTTAGTGCTATACCAGTGTTGTCATTGGTGTTGTCTCCAGTGTTGCTACACCAGTATTGTCACTGGTGTTGCCTCATGTGTTGCCATTGTGTTGGCAGTTTATAATATGGATAGTTACTACATTATTCAAAAATTACAAAGCGATAACTAATTATTATATATCTGCTATTTATTTTTTTAGTTTATGGTTGAACAGGTCAAAGACAAGGCTCTAGGCATGACTTACGAGGTAGAAAAGAAAGTTACACATAAATCATTATTTATGTGTAAATGTATTGACCAAGTAAATATTGTTAGAGGGTTATCTACTTAGGGGAACTGAAGATAAGGCGTATAAGGTTGTTGCAGCTTGGCGGTACAAGTGGTGAAACCTAGGATGACTTAGTCTTCAACAAACAAGGAAAGTGAAGCTAAAAAGGGGGATTTTATCTCATGGCTGATTTTATGGTTAGTTTGAGTAGGCTACAAGTTCTAGAGCCTATAAATAGTTCAAGCATTCGACATCTTCATTCACCCAATTCAGAAGTTGAGATTTGCACAAGTTAGAACACGACTCTTCACTGTTGTACCATGTGTTGGCAACACACTATCCAACACCAGTAAGTTATCGTCTATAACTTTCATTCCTAGAGTGTTTCTAGTGTTAGATAGATTGTTCTTGTAAAGAGTGTGTTCTAGAATAGTTGTTCCACTATACTATTGATTGAAAATCATTAGAGAACTTTTTTACATTGTAATGAAAGTATATTCATATTGAAAGGTCTTGCCATCCGGGCACCCCTCAAGTTATATATATATATATATATATATATATATATATATATATATATATATATATATATATATAACTTGAGAAAAATCTATTCTCTTATGCTCATTTTTATTATTTCTGCTGCTTTAAAAATCTCAATTATTTTCTTTTTGGATTGTTGTGAAATTGTGTTCTTATTAGTATTATCAATACTATTGACAACACTTGTGAGTTTTTCTCACTTGTCTAATCCATTGACAATTACAATTGGTATAAGAGCCGGCACTTGATTACACTAAGTGTTCGGTCCTTTTTGTCATGGCTATGAATCTTGCTACTCCAATTCTAGGGAGACTTTCTATTCTTTATGTATATGTAAAGACTTTCTTGTGTCCGTGTATCAAATTAATTGATATTTGGGCATTGAAGTCTCTTCCTAATGTTCTTCCAATAGAAAGCTTATTGAGGTCAGCCCTAAATCTAACCAAGTTGGGTATCAAACAACTTGAATCCGTTCATACATGTTCGGGTTTGAGACATTATGCCAACAATTGTGCTAATATCTTGAGAAAGGTTGGTAAAAAATTATGGGTATACCTTAGCAATGAAGAGGAAGAGGAACCTGACCAATCGGCTATGATGGCTGCGATTTGGAAGTATTCATATTCTGAAGGTGTTGTGTCCGGTGTTGTCTGGAGTGCGACAACACCAACCCCAACAACACTCAACATCAGGTATAATATTTCCAATTTTTCTAACAGTTTTTGCTTCCATGGTTCAATTAGTGTTGTTACAGGAAGTCCAGATGAGGAGGATTTAAGCAAGGATGAGCTCATTGAAGGGTTAAAAGACCTCTACGATGTGTCTCTCAAAAAATGAAAAAAATGAGCACAAGATGGTAGTGATCTTAACCAAGGAGATTCATGAGCTAAAAGGCTCTTTGACTCGGCTAAAGGTGCAATTAACAAAGAAAATTGAGGTCAAGTGCAAATTGAAGCTAGCCGAGGCCACTTTCAAGACACTCAACATGAGTAAGCCTCTCAAGTAGGTATTGGATTCCAAAACTCCCTCGATAAAATCACTTCTACTTTGATAAATGAGGAAACTAAAATGAGTTTTGTAAAAGAACATGAAAAAGAGAAAGGTGGTTCATCTAGTGAGATTTTTGACCATCCATGTGTGTGTGAATATTGTCACATTGCTGGACATAACAAATCTGAATGTTTTACTCTTCAAAAGAAAAAAGTCTAGTTCCCAGGTGTTGCCTCAAGTGTTGCCAAACTCTCAAGACAACACTCGAGACAACACAGGTGGTCAGAAATACAAAAATTAAAAAAAGAAAACTTGGTGTCCTAAAACAAATGTGAAATGCAATGTTGTTTATACTGCTTTGAGGACTAATATTTCAGGTTCATGGTACTTTGATAGTGGTTGTTCTCGCCATATGACGGGAACAAAAATATTCCTGAAAGAATATGAACCTATTCAAGGAGGATACTTGTCTTATGGAGATGGAGGAAAGAGAAAGATACTAAGGAAAGGAACACTTGATGTTGTCAAATTCCCTGCCTTAAAGAATGTCTTGCACGTTAATGGATTGGTGGCTAATTTGATTAGCATTAGCCAGTTGTGTGATGACAACATAGAGGTAAAATTTAAAAAGAATACTTGTGAAGTTTTTGATCATACTAACACTTGTGTTATGATAGGAACCAGATCAAGTGACAATTGCTATGTTGTTAGTGAACAACACATATGCAATTCAACCAAGGTTGATGACACACTTTTGTGGCATAAAAAATTGGGACATCTCCATTATAGAAATTTGGAGAAACTTTTTAGGTTTGATGCTATTAAAGGAATTCCCAAATTGAATTTTAAAGATAAATTTGTGTGTGGGGATTGCCTTAAAAGTAAACAAACCCGTGTTACCCACAGTGTTGCCCAACACCAAGAGCAACACTTTGGAACAACACATTATTTTCAACTTTTTCACATGGACTTGATGGGTCCAATTGTGGTAGATAGCCTGGGAGGTAAGAGGTATTCTTATGTTATTGTGGATGATTTTTCTAGGTTTACTTGGATCTACTTTTTAAAAGAAAATTTTGAAACTTTTGATAAGTTTAAATTCTTACATTCCAAAATAAAAAACATGTTTTGCTCACCTATTTTTCGTATAAGATCTAATCATGGAAAAGAATTTGAAAAATGTTTCATTTTCTACTTTTTGTGAGAAAAAGGAAATTCACCATGAATTTTCGACCTCTAAAATGTTTCAACAAAATTGGGTGACTGAAAAGAAAAATAGGATCTTACTAAAAATGGCCCGTGACATGATGTTTTTCAAAAATATTTCAAAAAGATTTTGGGCGGAAGCGTTGAACATGGCTTGCCACATTTCAAATATTTTTTTTTTAAGACCTGGCACAACAATGACACCATATGAGATTTTGAATGAGAAGAAACCTAATGTTCATTACTTCCATGTTTTTAATTTTGGGTATGTTTGTTTCATATTGAATGATCGAAATCATTTAGGTAAATTTAACTTTAAGTGTGACAAGGCCATTTTTCTTGGATATTCTCAAAATTGTCTTGCATTTCGTGTATATAATTTGAGATTGAAAAAGAATCGTTCAATAGTATACAATTATTTTGTTTGATGAGTTGGCTAGCATTATAGGTGAATCAGTTGTAGACACTCCAATAATATGGGTTGAACAACTTGAAGAAGTTGCTGTAGAAAGTGTTATTTCAAATGTTGAGTCTGGTGTTGGATCAAGTGTTGTCGTTGATACGGCAACACTAGAGGCAACATCAAATCAGTCCAAGTGCAGAAAATGAAGATGATGAGCACTCCAATGGAGTTAATGATCCAGTGAGTTGGGATCCCCCTTTGAGAATTCAAAAAAAATCATCATATAAGTCAAGTTATCGGGGATTTGAACGATGGGATACAAACAAGACACAAGGAACCGATAAATTATCGAGACATGGTAAAATATGTTAAGGTAAATCACTCTTGTTTTGTATCTAAACTTGAATCTAAAAGGGTTGTTAATGAATTAAAAGATGAGTTTTTGATTCATGTTTTTAAGCATGGGAGATTTTCTAGTTTGAAAAAATCTCTTGGTTTTTGTTTCGTTTAAAAACTCCTGGATTATTTTGTTGTATATTACGTTTCATTAATTTTTGTTTCTTTTATTATTTTCTTTTATTTAAAAAAAACTCAGTATAAACTGCTGTCTCGAGGTGTTGCTATCTGTGTTGCCAACACAGACAGCAACACTGTGTAACATATATAAAAAAAATAAAAAAATGTATTCTCTTTTAAACTCAATGGGTGGCATTTACTGACCTTTTTGTTAGTATGTGTATATACTTAAGTTAAATATATTGATAAAATTCCCATTTGTGCTTAAAGTGACAAAGTCACTTATTATATTGTTGATATTTAATAGGGAAGTGTTGTTGAAATACTCCTAAAGTAACTCGGGGCACGGCGTTCGCGGCGACGATGCTCTCTTGCCAAAATGGGAGTATAATGTATTTTTTTTATACTCAATATTAGGGACATGCAGCTCGCTACTACAGTGTATCCTACTTGAAAGGTATAAAACATAATACATATGACTTTACACTTTAATAAAAAACTCAAGACACAAAGCTCGCTACTACGGTGCTTCCTTGTAAATAAAGTAAGTGTAAAGTTTATTTAAAATTGCCTAAGAAATTGTGTATTAAAAGTTCATATATGTTGAAAATATCAAGGGAATTTTATTCAAATATTTTATCTTATGTGTTACACAACATTGCTAGCAACATATTAGTAGGTGTTACTGATGGAGAAAAACTCCCTCTTGTAATAAAAACCGAGCAAGTGTACTCACTACCGGTGTAGCAGTATGCAATTGCAGGGGTCGAATCCACAGAGACTCGTTGGTAAACAAGTGAAGTAAATGCAGTGAATTTTGTAACCAAAGTTTATAGATTTGATTTAGAACTAAAAGCATAAAACAAATAACAAAAATTAACTAAACGAGAAAACAGATTATGAGCAGAGATTCGTAAATTGGATTTCACTTCACCATCATTCTATGCAAAATTTCACTTATTAAACATCAACTCAACTTCTAGGGTTCATTCACTTTAGCTAGGATCGACACGGTTAGGTGGCCGGATTACAATCCTAAATACTCTCTTAATATTGTGAATTCTATTACGGTTCCACAATATGCCAAGAATACGTTAAGCACATAAGAATTAAAGAACCTAACGTTGATCCGATTCTATTACGGCACAGAACAAGTTATTCAATTAATAGCAGTCTATGTATCAAAATCCCAAATTAATGGCGAATTCGATACTCAATTATTCAAAGATGAGTTCGTATCTTAACATACGTCTCGAATCTAAGAATAAGAAATTAAAATCTATTAATGAACTAGAAGGAATTAAATAGAAAAAATTAAAATATTATTGCATAGAAATCCGGTGAAGATCAAAACAATCTACAAATCTAAGAAATTTAGCTACTCATAATTTACAATAATAAAACCTGAAATGATGAATTGTTCTTCTCTTCAATGAAATTCAAGAAAAGCATAAAAATCTAACTCTAAAATCTATGATATGGTCTCATCTCCCTTAAACTGCCGTGGCTGCTTATTATATAAAGAGAATTAGGGCAAAAGCTGTAGCAAAATCTTGTGAAAGGTCGAGAATGCCCTTGAAAACTGGTGCAAAACTGGTGCTGAAGACGTCGGAGCGCGGCCGCCCAAGTGCCTGGCGCGTCCGCCCTAATTGGCCGAGACTTTGGCCGTGAGATTTTGCTAAGCCCATTCCTTCCAACCTCGGCCCAAATGCTTCCCTCCTGGCTTGCCTTGGCCCCAAATGCCTAGCAGCTTTCTCGGCCATGCCCATCATTCTTCGGCCAACCTTCAGCAATGCAATGGCCTCATTTTGGTATAACTAATATTCGTTTCGTCTCCCGATTTTCTCGTCGCACTTTGATCGCTATAATGACTTCTTTTGCACTTCGCTCTTTGGGACTTTGTGTTTCATTTTAACCCACGAATTTTTATAAATTAAATTCGTCCAAAAATTCCATATTTCCAGTTCAGTCCCTGAATTTTCCAATATTTCCCATTTAGTCCTTGGACTTCCAAATGTCAGTTTTGTCCCAGATTTCAGCATTGTTGCGCTTCAGCCCCTGAACTATCAAAACACTAACAAACCATATCAAATATACATAAAACTCGGGAATCAAACACAAAGAAAGCCTAAAAGTGCATCATTTGGATGGGTAAATACACATCCATCAAACACCCACAAACTAACCTTTTGCTCGTCCCGAGTAAAACTAAACTAAAAGAAGTAAAATAAAGCTACTCTAACTACTACTAATAAAACATTAAAACAAAATAATTATTTTTGGATGTTCTATCACAGATGAATCATTGGCCATACAAGTCTCAGATCCTTACCAACACACATAATCAACAAGTACCACCACAGTAATGGGATTACAATCACATTGAAGCATAAAACTCACAATTTTCCACCGCGGCCTGAATGATGAATGAATTATGGGAGGTCACTGCCAACAACCTAAGATTGTTTATGGATTCACTAAGTGATGCTCTAAATCAATATGTCATAGACAGTACAACCCACAAAGGACACTCATATGCATATTTACACGATTGTCAACCCGGTTACTCAATATTGAAAGAATAATATGACTGCATTGGTTACGTGCGACAATTCACAGGGCTAGGTTCACGGTTACAAATGAAGGTAAGGACATACGAAAATAGGAAAGTGAAACTAGAAAATCTTCTTGTAACAATACATCTCCCCTTTGATGATAATTTCTCCACTCACCCTTATTACTTCCCAATGTGCCAACCCACAAACTAAAACTTTTTCATACATTGACATGGGGTTGGGCACATTCCATTACTTTCTTTGGTCACCTTGAAACATAATTTCCACTTTAACATTAGAGAGGGCAAGGCTTTTTTTTTTTTTTACTTTGCACATATGTATCACAAAGAATGTGCATTTACTATTTTGCTCAAGCCCCTCTTTTTATTACATAACATGACCCATTTCTTTATTTTCGTGACCAATTTCCACTCAATCCTTTGATTTTCAAAACATCCCCCAAAATATTTCCATTCTTTCCCTAGTTTCACTTTCTTGCAAAGGTGAGAAAATAGTGTATAAGTTAAAAAAGGTGGGATAATGAAGGTACAAATGAAGGCGAATGGTGGTCTAAGATAACCTCCCACTTTGTGAGAGATTCCATTCTTTTTCAAGCTCAACAAGGGTTCTAACTGAAAATTTTATATAAGTGACGAGACAGTTTAAAGCTCACAAAAAGGGATTCAAAGAATAGCCATATATATCAAGTAACCTATTGACGTGTTATTGACAATCATGCAAACATGTTCTAGGGATCCCGAGAATACACAAAGTGATCCCATAAAAGGCACCTAAGTTGATGACAATGACCAAGAATATGATACGGAAGTGAGAGGTGGTGCAATCATAATTTAAATGTTTCAATGCAATCCCAATCACCACACTAATAATATCACATGTGATTTTAAAATTAAAGCACACTCTAATCATCACAGACTTTGGCCAACATCCCAGCTATGAAAAGAACAAAAAATTTTAAATTTTTCTATTTTTTTGGAGGGTGACACTATATACACTCCCCTATAAACCCACAAACTCGGAGAGATGTCTACCCCCAAACTCAAAACATGCTATGTCCTCAGAGCACAGAGAATAAAAGCGTGCCTTGGGTTCGACGGACGACATGACACGACTAAACAGTAATTATCATAAAAATAAAACATACCTCATTGGGTTGCCTCCCAAGCAGCGCATTTGGTTAAAGTCGTTAGCCCGACTATGGTCCCAAGCTTACTTGGCCTTAGCTTTGCGGCCTTTGGACCATCTCCTTTCCTCACGGGCACAAACGCCCTTCTCTTTCCAAATCAACTCTCCTTTGTCCATAAGTAGGGGTAAAGCCACATTTATTTTTGAAACCTTACGCTTGTGCTTACCCCTTTTTCTTTTCTTTTTATTGGGGTTTCCACCCCCAAACTCATTTTTTTCTTCAACCTGCAAAACACCATTCTCACAACCAAGATCAAGAGAGTTATCATGCACAAAAATATTTAAAAATATGGAATCAGATAAATCACTATAACTCTCCTCACTAACTCTCGATTTTGAAGGCCCTTGTGGTAAATGTGATGGAATCGACTCTTTATGGGAGTCGTGTGGGGAGTGATACGACCCGTTACTCCTAGAGTATTGGTCGGCTTTAATGTTACTAGCCACGGGACAAACGTCCGCATTATCCCCACTTTTCTCACATCCATTCACATCATCTTTAAAAATTGGAACATCAGTTATAGCTCCTACAAAACCATCTTTGGGGGAGGGTTTCTTATCATTTTTAAGCATACAAAACTTACATTCCTCCCCCATGCCTCTCAAAGACACCACCCCTTGACACACATCAATGGTGGCCTTAGTGTCAAACATAAATGGCCTCCCAAGCAGAATGGGAGTTTTTAGTTGCTCCTCACTTGATCCCTCCATACACATCACATAAAAGTCAATGGGGATAATGATTTTATCAATTTTGACCAACACCTCTTCAATAACCCCTAAGGGTCTTTTGATTGAGAGATCCGCCAATTGCAAGTCTCTCTTGGGTGGTTTCAACTCGCATACCCCCAAACTTCTAAAAACATGAAAGGGCATCACATTAACACTTGCCCCAAGATCCAACAAACCTTTAAAATTTTGACCCCCTAAAGAAATTGGGATAGTGAAACACCCAGGGTCTTTTTGAACATATTTAATCTTTTCAAACTCCACACCTCTCTGGGATGTGGTTTTCACAACATTGGGGGGAGGGGTTTCTAAATTTAATGCAGAAAATACATATTGAGCCTCCCCCATCTCATCCTCTTCCTCACTAACATTATCACTATTATCACATTCAAAATTATCAAGGGAAGAAAGAAATACCTCCTCAATTTCCTCACTTTCATCCCACACTGTTGTGATTGACTTTGCTTGCTCAGGTGGGTTCTTCTCTTTCATCAACTCTTGGGCAACCTTCACAAGTTGCTCTACTTGTGTGCCCATCTTTTCAAACGCAGCATCTGTATTTTTGTTGCTTTGCTGCATCTCCATCCTTAACTGCTGGACTGCCAGCTCCCAAGGCTCTTTATCATGTTGTCCAGGTGGTGGCACATGAAGAGGTTTCACTTGCTGATTCGGATGGCCGCCCCATGGATTGTAGTTGCCATATTGGTTGCCTTGGGGTGGTGGCCTTTGTCCATATCCATTGAAAGCATGTGCCTGTTCAGGATTATAACAGAAATTTGCTGCACTTGGACACATATTAGTGACATGAGATGATAAACCACAATTTGTACAATAATCAGTAATAACATTGGCACCAGCAGAAGTGCCACAGGCAGTCAATTTATCAAATTTACTACTTAAGACTGCAATTTGCTTAGAAAGATTATCAGTAGCAGTCAAATCCAATACCCCCCTTGTTCTACCCCTCGAACTCTTTTGTTGAGAATTAGCACTCAACATCTCGTATAAAGCTTTAGTTTCATCCGGGGTCTTGGCTCCTATCGAGCCTCCAGCCGCATTGTCAACCATTGATTGACCATTGTCATTCAAGCCATCATAAAAGGCTTGGTTCAGTGAGGGTAGTGTGAAATTGTGTTGGGGACATTGCATTAACATTGTATTAAATCTTTCCCATGCCTCATGAAAGGGCTCCCCCACATCTTGGGAAAATGTCATCAATTTCTGTCTAAAACCAGCCAAAAGATGATGTGGGTAATATCTTTTAAGGAACACATCTTGTAATTCTCCCCAAGTACTAATGCTGCTCGGTGCAAGCATCATCAACCATGTTTTAGCCACTCCCTTAAGAGTGTAAGGAAAACACTTCAGTCTAATTTGCTCCTCAGTCACTCCCTGTCTTAACAAAAATTGAGCAACAACAATAATATACTCTTTAAGGAACGTAAGTGCATCCTCACCAGGCAATCCGTGAAAGCTTGGCAACATGGCAAAGTATTGTCCTTTGACCTCTAGATTTTTGGCTGCATCGGACAGCACTATGCAAGAGGTAGATGTGTCTACCCTAGGTCTCAGGAAATCATTCATAGTTTGTGCCGGTGGTTCTGCCATCTCGGCTTTCTCTTCCTCTACCTCGGTGGTGGAGGGTTCTGATTCGATGTCCGAATCCGAGAAAAGGGGATTAAAGAGGGGATTGCCCTCAAATACTTCCTCTAGTCTATTTATGTTATCGTCCAATGGCACCAATGTAGGCTTCAAAGAATGATGACCTTGCATTCACTACCTAACTTACTTGTTTACTTGCAACAAGTTCCCGGCAACGGAGCCAAAAACTTGATGGAGGAAAACTCCCTCTTGTAATAAAAACCGAGCAAGTGTACTCACTACCGGTGTAGCAGTATGCAATTGCAGGGGTCGAATCCACAGAGACTCGTTGGTAAACAAGTGAAGTAAACGCAGTGAATTTTGTAACCAAAGTTTATAGATTTGATTTAGAACTAAAAGCATAAAACAAATAACAAAAATTAACTAAACGAGAAAACAGATTATGAGCAGAGATTCGTAAATTGGATTTCACTTCACCATCATTCTATGCAAAATTTCACTTATTAAACATCAACTCAACTTCTAGGGTTCATTCACTTTAGCTAGGATCGACACGGTTAGGTGGCCGGATTACAATCCTAAATACTCTCTTAATATTGTGAATTCTATTACGGTTCCACAATATGCCAAGAATACGTTAAGCACATAAGAATTAAAGAACCTAACGTTGATCCGATTCTATTACGGCACATAACAAGTTATTCAATTAATAGCAGTCTATGTATCAAAATCCCAAATTAATGGCGAATTCGATACCCAATTATTCAAAGATGAGTTCGTATCTTAACATACGTCTCGAATCTAAGAATAAAAAATTAAAATCTATTAATGAACTAGAAGGAATTAAATAGAAAAAATTAAAATATTATTCCATAGAAATCCGGTGAAGATCAAAACAATCTACAAATCTAAGAAATTTAGCTACTCATAATTTACAATAATAAAACCTGAAATGATGAATTGTTCTTCTCTTCAATGAAATTCAAGAAAAGCATAAAAATCTAACTCTAAAATCTATGATATGGTCTCATCTCCCTTAAACTGCCGTGGCTGCTTATTATATAAAGAGAATTAGGGCAAAAGTTGTAGCAAAATCTTGTGAAAGGTCGAGAATGCCCTTGAAAACTGGTGCAAAACTGGTGCTGAAGACGTCGGAGCGCGGCCGCCCAAGTGCCTGGCGCGTCCGCCCTAATTGGCCGAGACTTTGGCCGTGAGATTTTGCTAAGCCCATTCCTTCCAACCTCGGCCCAAATGCTTCCCTCCTGGCTTGCCTTGGCCCCAAATGCCTAGCAGCTTTCTCGGCCATGCCCATCATTCTTCGGCCAACCTTCAGCAATGCAATGGCCTCATTTTGGTATAACTAATATTCGTTTCGTCTCCCGATTTTCTCGTCGCACTTTGATCGCTATAATGACTTCTTTTGCACTTCGCTCTTTGGGACTTTGTGTTTCATTTTAACCCACGAATTTTTATAAATTAAATTCGTCCAAAAATTCCATATTTCCAGTTCAGTCCCTGAATTTTCCAATATTTCCCATTTAGTCCTTGGACTTCCAAATGTCAGTTTTGTCCCAGATTTCAGCATTGTTGCGCTTCAGCCCCTGAACTATCAAAACACTAACAAACCATATCAAATATACATAAAACTCGGGAATCAAACACAAAAAAAGCCTAAAAGTGCATCATTTGGATGGGTAAATACACATCCATCAGTTACATTATTTTTTTATTTTTTATTTTTATTTTTGGATTTTTATTAATTAAATTTTGATGTTCAAAAAGTTTATTTTCTTATATTTAGAGTTTGTGAAATCAAAGGTTTTTAATAAAAATCCTTAATTTTTTCTAGCTAAATGTAATTATGAAATTTCTATTATTTTAAAGATTCAATTTTATTTGATCTTGATTTTCAAATTTGAAAATCCAAAATTCTCGAATATTTCAGTAATTTCTTTTTGTTTCTGTTATTTAAAAAAAAAACTGGCTGGATTTAATTAGTTGAGAGATGTTGAGGTAGGGATAATGATGAGTTACTTTGAAGTTGTCAAATCACTCCTATTATCTCTCCCTATTCCCTTTAATTACCCACCTTCCTCTACTATCTCTTTTCACCGCTCTCTCTCTCTACACTTCGTCTCTAGCTCTCTTTAAAAAACCTTCCATCTTCATCTTCCTCCTTCCCTACAATTCACCATGGTCAGCCCATCCAAGAAATCACAAAATGCATCTCCTATGGATATATCTCCATTAGCCCCTTCAAGTGTTGCGTCAAGTGTTGCCATTCCGATGGAGACATCACATGCGGCAATACTAACCGCAACACCTTCCACAACACCAAATCTAGAAATTGTTGTGTCGAGTCCTCCTCCCTCTCATGTATCTATGATCATCCCTGAAACCTCTCCTTCGGTTAAGCTCACATTGGCTTTTCTTAAGAGGACAAGGAAGAGGAAATAGGTTGATGCCCCTTCTAGGGCTAGATATGCTGGTAGGCGTCAATCTTAGCGTATCAAGACTCTATCAAGACCAAAAGGAGCAGCCTCCAACACGCCTGATGACCCAGTGGAGATAATTGATGATGAATCAAATGCCTTTTTCGAGGTGTCTTCTGAAGAAGGTTCGGACGAGAATTTCAAGGCAAGCAAAGAAAAATCCTCTTCTTCTAATGATGATGCTTGGTTAGAGGATGATTTTGATGAGCCACTAGCTCAAGCCCAACAAATATTGGTCAAGAAACAAAGGACTCAATGAAGTGTTGCTCAAGTGTTGCCACTGCTGAGACAACACCAGTCCCAACACATGCTGCAACAACAACAACAACACAAGGAACCACACCCTACACCACACCCATAGCAACACCTGAGGTATCTCCTACTCCTTCTCCGGACTCTAGAGATGAACATATGTCTTTTGGCTTTTATGAACTTCCTTTTTATCTGAAGAGTTTTATAGTGAATTGAATTTGGACAAATGGGTCCAAGATTCAGAAAAAAAGGATCCTAAATGAGAGAAATATTGATGTGATCAAGTTCAAAAGCTTTGGGATTTATCAATTTTTGGAGGATAAGAACTTTTTGCCATCGGTTACTAAGGTTTCAAAGTGTGTTGAGAGTGTGGTGAGGAATTTCTATGCCTATTTGCGTGAGGACATAGATGATAGAAATATCCCCCCATTATGGGAAAATCTTTGTGAAGGGAACCATTTTTGATTTCAATGCTTCGGTGATTAATAGGTTCACGGTCTTCCAAATGTTGATGATGAGAGTGTGGCTATTAAGCCCAATACCTTGGCTAGCTATCTCACGGGTGGGAGGATGGTTGTGTGGAGTGATCATTTTAGAGAAGCTCACCTCACTTCTCTGTTTTGTGATCTTCATAATCTTTGCATAACCAATTGGCTTCCAACCGTCAATGAGAACACCATTACCCTAGAGCAAGCTACTTTGTTGTATAAGTTTGGGAATATACAGAGAGTAAACTTTGGGAGAGTAGTTTTTGTAGGGGAATTATGGGTCTTGATCTTTGATACTGAGGCCGGATATGTGATTGAATCGTGTATAATCCACTTTCCGAATAAAGTATTTCGACCCTTAATGCCTGGGTTACACAAAATCTTTATTGGGATAAGACAATCACACAATTTGTTTTCTAGGCAAAGAGAACAAATCAAAACTTGAGAATTGTTTGCTTTCGTTATTGTTGTAATTCACTCTTGTGTTTTTCATGTATGTACAACTGAGATCAATCTCTGTATATATACAGATGGAGAGGTATTAGTTAAAAGGTATAACCAAAAGACATGATTTTAGCCAAGAGATGTGACTATTCAGCCTTGGAACCGGCACTGCTCAGAACCGCTCGGCCGAGTCAAGTGGACTCGCTCGCCGAGCACACATGTCTAATGAGATTCTCGCAGCCGCACGGCCGTGTCTTATGAACTGCACGGCCGTGTTGTTATCTTGCTCGGCCGAGCAAGGCACATGCCTCGGCCGAGCAAGACACTCCAGAAACTCGCCAATCGTTAAGCTCGCTCCGAGTCAAGGACTCTGCTCGGCCGAGCACATCAGCAAAATGTGCTACCCTTTAATTTTTACTTCTTTATTGAGGTTGACTTCGTTTTAGCTCAAACGAGTGTGTACTCCACACTTTCCTTTACTCGTATCCGAGTCTAATACGAATCACATTGATCTCTTAGTAAATCACCATTACAATAAAATAAGTTGAGTGATACTAAAATCACCAACAAATCCCCTCCATTTTAGTGTAATCCTTTGATTTACTAAACTTTATAAATAACGAAACAAACGAATGCATAAATGAAAATGTCTTGCGATTGAATTTTCATCTTAGTATAATACACATTTCAAATACTCGAGAATCGGGGTGTCGTAACGATTGAACCCGTCAACTCATATGAATACCTGAAGATACTATACACATAAGTTCAGTACAATTCTCTTTGTTTAATCTTGACACTTTTACAAGCCATGTGTCCATATCCATTAGTGAACATATAGGAAGCCAAGTCCTAGCTTCTTGAAGCGGCAAAACTTCATGTCCATATAGGTAGTTCCTTTAATCTTGCACCTGCATTTGCAATTTTTCAAAGGAACTATTAAGAAGATATTCTTCAACCTAACCTTTACTTGGTGTGTCCGAACACATACCTTGGGAAAGATAATAACATGTGTTCCAATCTCCAACTGCGAGCTTTCCACATTGAATTCAAGCTTCTAACGTTGTATTAGAAGGGAATTGGGTATCTCACAATTAGAGGATTAAATGGACTTTAATCCCATTCCCATTGCAGACTTATTTACCAAGTCTCTAGCTAACCCCTTCGTCAAGTGGTCAGCCAAATTTTGTTGCGATCGAACAAATTCAACTGATATCACACCATTCATGATTAACTCCCGAATCATACTATGTCTGACACCCAAGTGCTTAGACTTGCCATTATAAATCTGACTATAGGCCCTAGCCAAGGTGGCAGCACTATCACAATGGATAGACATTGGTGATATCGGTTTTGGCCATAATGGAATCTCATATATCAAGTTCAAGCCACTCCGCTTCTTTTCCAAAGAAGTCCAATGCTACAAACTCAGATTCCATTGTAGAATGTGTAATACATGTCTGCTTTTTGGAAGCCCAAGAAATGGCACCTCCTCCAAGCAAGAACACCCAACCACTAGTAGAAGATGAATCTTCTTGGTTGATCCAACTAGCATCTGTGTAACCTTCTAATATAGAAGGATGTCCACTATAACACAAACCATAGTCCATAGTACCTTTTAAGTACTTGAACACCCTTGTTATAGCATGCCAATGCCGTCTACTAGGATTACTAGTGAACCTACTCAATCTTCCAACCTTGCATAAGCAATATCAGGCCGAGCGCCCGTCATAGCATACATCAAACCGCCTATGGCTTTTGAGTATTCAAGCGTGACACGGTGTTTACCAAGATTTGATACAAGTTTCTCGGTAGGATCCATGGGAGTACTAACTTTTGAACAATTATCACAATTAAACCTCTTGAGAATTTTCTCAATATAATGAGATTGTGATATTGCAATTCCCTTGTTCATCCGTTTAATCTTTATACCAAGAATTACATCGGCTTCTCCCATGTCCTTCATCGAAAACTTTGATGACAAAAACTTCTTAGTTTTATCAACTACATTTTGGTCGCGTGCCAAAAATCAACATGTCATCTACATATAGACAGATGATTACACCTTTACCGGATTCATCAAATGCGCTATATACACATTTGTCTGACTGATTTAATACATAACCATTCGACAAAACAACCTCATCAAACTTTTGATGCCACTGCTTAGGTGCTTGCTTCAGCCCATACAATGACTTAATTAACTTACATACCTTATGCTCATTACCTGGCATAACAAATCCTTCTGGTTGTTTCATATACACTTCTTCTTCCAAATCACCATTTAAAAATGCTGTTTTGACATCCATTTGATGGATCAATAGATTCTGAATAACTGCCAAAGCTATCAGTAATCTAATAGTAGTGATACGAGCAACCGGTGCATAGGTATCGAAGTAATCGATCCCTTCCTTTTGTCTAAAGCCTTGGATTACCAATCGAGCTTTAAACTTGTCAATAGTTCCATCGACTTTCATCTTCTTTTTGAAGATCCATTTGCACCCCAAAGGTTTACAGCCTGGTGGTAAATCGACAAGACCCATGTATTATTTTCCACAATAGAACCAATCTCATCATCGATGGCTTCTTTCCAAAAACCAGCGTCTCGAGATTTTATTGCTTCATCATAGGTTCTTGGATCCTCCTCTATACTATAACAGTAAGAGTATTGAGATTCAATTTGATCTCTTGATCCCATAACTAAATATAGTTGAAAATCAGAACCATATGATTTAGCTTTCCTTACTCTTGTACTCTTACGAGGTTCGGGTGTCTCACTTGGTACATCAATTGAATGATCATCCATTTGAGATTCAGCCGACATTGGTATAATATCCTTGGGTCTAGGTATAGAAGAGAAACGATTCTCATCAAAGATTGCATCTCTTGATTCTATAATTGTGTTTATAGAAATGAATTCATTAGGTTCTATAACATAAAACCTATATGCCTTGGAATGCTCAGCATATCCAACAAAGATGCAATCAACACCTTTTTCTCCCAACTTTTTCCTTTTAGGGTCCGGAAGTCTAACCACGGCCCTACATCCCCAAACTCGCAAAAATGTCAAGTTTGGTCTTTTCTTATACCAAAGCTCATATGGGGTAATCTTGTTCCTTTTATTAGGAACTCTATTCAATAGATGACAAGCCGTTAACATGGCTTCACCCCAAAACCCGTCACTCAAGCCAGAGTAAGACAACATGGCGTTAACCATTTCTTCAAGAGTTCTATTCTTCCTTTCAGCCACACCATTTTGTTGTGGTACATAAGGAGCCGTAGTCTCATGAATTATCCCTACGGATTGGAAATATTTAGGATCATAATATTCACCACCTCTATCCGTACGTAAGGTTTTAATCAAGCCATTAAGTTGAAGTTCAACTTCAGTTTTATAAATTTTAAATTTATCTAGGGCTTCATCTTTTGCATGCAGCAAATAAATATAGCAAAACCTAGAGGCATCATCTATAAAAGTGACAATATACTTTTTATTGCCTAAAGATGGAGTTGCATGAAAATCACATAAATCACTATGTATCAATTCAAGTTTTACAGAATTCCTTGTAACACTTTTAAAAGGTTTCCTAGTGATTTTTGTTAACATGCAAGTATTACACCTTTCCGTATTATTATCAATAACAGGAATCAAACCATCTTTGGACATTTCAAGCATTCTTTTATAGTGCACATGTCCTAACCGAGCATGCCATAATGAGGAATTAACAACAACAGAGGAAGTCATATAAACGTAGACTAGAGTTAACCGGAATTTTATTCAAATTCAACATAAACATCCCATTGTTATAATAACCAAATCCTACAAATACACCCGACTTCGATAAGATATACTTATCGGATTCATAAACTTGTTTATAACCACACTTGTTCAAGACAGGACCAGAAATTAAATTCTTACGAAGTTTAGGTACATATAAAACATTAAACAAAGAAATCGTTTTTCCCGAACTAAATTCCAATACCACACTTCCTCTTCCTTGAATAGGAGCGGAATGGTCATCACCCATGTAAAGGACAGATCCGTCTTCCATTGGTTCGTATGTCTTAAACCAACAACGATCTTTACAAACATGAGCAGTGGCACCGGAATCAATCCACCACGCAATAGCATCATCCTGCACATAAAATGCCTCAGAAATTATTGAAACAGAATTTTTAATAAATGTTCCAACTATGAATTAAATTCGACCTTGGTTTTGAGAATGGTCCTTAGACCCCTTTCCCGAACCACTTGTGCTTGCGCCGTTCTTGTTGTTTCCAACACGACAATCCTTCTTAAAGTGACCAGATTTGCCACACTTCCAACAAGCCAATTTAGGCTTCTTGTTGGGACCAGAACCATTGTCATTGAAACTGCGTTTCTTTCCTTTGTTTTTGTTTCTACCATCATCAATCATATTGACCGATGGTCCACCAACTTCCTTTCCTTTGCCTTTGTCATTCTCTTGCGCCCTTAGAGATTCCTCTATGCGCAAGTGACTACCAAGTTGAACCAAAGACAGATCATCTTTACCATGTTTCAAAGTGTGCTTGAAATCCTTCCAGGAGGGAGGCAACTTATCAATCACACTTGAAGCTGATATTGACTCATCCATCTTCAACCCATGTTGAGTATATTGTCCAAGGATTCTAAGGAGTTCATTGAATTGTTCCATGACAGGTCTAGCATCGACCATCTTGTAATTGTTAAAATTACTCACAAGGAACTTCTTACTAGAAGCATCCTCTGCCATGTACTTGGATTCAAGAGAATCCCATAACTCTTTAGCAGACTCCTCATTTTGATAAATGTCAAATAAAGGATCAGACATACCGTTCAATATGTGTCCTCTGCAGATGTAGTCATCGTTCTCCCACTTCGATCTACGTCTGACGGCCTCCAAGTTATCCTCTTCAAGCAATTCTGGAATTGGAGTAGATAGAACATACACCACCTTTAATGTTGTCAAAAGGAAGTGCATCTTCTTTTGCCAACGTCTGAAATCTTGCCCTTCAAACTTGTCTAGCTTTCCAAACTTTGTTGTCATCTCCTTCACAGTAGCCATGAGTATCACCAAATACTTTATTCGTTTGTAGGGGAATTATGGGTCTTGATCTTTGATACTGAGGCCGGATATGTGATTGAATCGTGTATAATCCACTTTCCGAATAAAGTATTTCGACCCTTAATGCCTGGGTTACACAAAATCTTTATTGGGATAAGACAATCACACAATTTGTTTTCTAGGCAAAGAGAACAAATCAAAACTTGAGAATTGTTTGCTTTCGTTATTGTTGTAATTCACTCTTGTGTTTTTCATGTATGTACAACTGAGATCAATCTCTGTATATATACAGATGGAGAGGTATTAGTTAAAAGGTATAACCAAAAGACATGACTTTAGCCAAGAGATGTGACTTTTCAGTTTGAACTGGCACCTGTTCAGGAACTGCTCGGCCGAGTCAAGGGACTCGCTCGGCCGAGCACACATGTCTAATGAGATTACGCTAGCCGCACGGCCGTGTCTTATGAACTGCACGGCCGTGTTGTTCATACTGCTCGGCCGAGCAAGGCACATGCCTCGGCCGAGCAAGACACTCCAGAAACTTGGCCAATCTGCTAAGCTCTGCTCGGCCGAGTCAAGGACTCTGCTCGGTCGAGCACATCAGCAAAATGTGCTACCCTTTAATTTTTACTTCTTTATTGAGGTTGACTTCGTTTTAGCTCAAACGAGTGTGTACTCCACACTTTCCCTTACTCGTATCCGAGTCTAATACGAATCACATTGATCTCTTAGTAAATCACCATTACAATAAAATAAGTTGAGTGATACTAAAATCACCAACAGTTTTTACCCACTTAGCTACTTGGGCAAAGAAAAAGAAAGCCTCCGCATACCTTTTCCCATCCCTCATCTTCAATGTTCTTACTTTCCAATCCCTAACCCTATGAAATGATGATCACTACACTGAGAGCCCCATTTACTATAAGATCAACAAGCATTTCATTGAGGGAGATAGGCACAAAGATCTCCATTGGGTTTCAGCTGCTACTGCACCTCCTACTGCTGCTCCAGCTCCAAGTGTTGCCCCAAGTATTGTTCCGAGTGAAGGCAACACTCAAGGCAACACTCCACCAATTATGATTGATGCTTTTGTTGTACTTAATTTTTTTCATAGGTAAATGAAGCACATAGATTCCTTAATGCAAGGGTGGCTGGAGATGAGAGCAGCCATGGAACAGATGGTAGATTTGATTTCTTCCAAAATAGGGGGGATCAAAGATGTGATGTTAACAAAGCTGGTCCAAGTGGTACAAGGGCTGAGGGAAATGAAGGTGGAACAGAAGGGCCAAGGGCTGATCCTCAAGCTGATCCAACCTCCGAAGATTAATGGTTATATGTTTCTTGAAATTATGGTTATCTCAAAAACAATTTTTTATTTGTTGGTTTGTTGGTTAAACAATGTTTGCTTTAATATTAGTTTAAAATGTCTGTTTTGTTGAACACTTTTAGACTTGGGGATGTTTAGTGGTTAGTTTATAAAATTTTTGTTTGGTTTGTTTTAAATCTTGGTGGATTAAGGGGGAATAATATATTTCGGGGGAGATATAATCTTGAATTATTTGACTAACATTCTTTTGCAGGAACATCACTTTGTATTTTGTGAAGAAATGTGTAACAAAGGGGGAGATTGTTAGTGTTATACCAGTGTTGCTATTGGTGTTGTCTCGAGTGTTGCTACACCAGTATTGTCACTGGTGTTGCCTCATGTGTTGCCGTTGTGTTGACAGTTTAAAATATGGATAATTGCTACATATTATTCATAAATTACAAAGTGATAACTAATTATTATATATCTGCTATATGTTTGTTTGGTTTATGGTTGAACAGGTCAAAGACAAGGCTCTAGGCGTGACTTACGAGGGAGAAAAGAAAGTTACAAATAAATCATTATTTATGTGTAAATGTATTGACCAAGTAAATATTGTTAGAGGGTTATCTACTTAGGAGAACAGAAGATAAGGCGTATAAGGCTGTTGCAGCTTGGCGGTACAAGTGGTGAAGCCTAGGATGACTTAGTCTTCAACAAACAAGGAAAGTGGAGCTAAAAATGGGGATTTTATCTCATGGCTGTTTTTTTTTTTGGGTTAGTTTGAGTAGGCTAAAAGTTCTAGGAGCCTATAAATAGTGCAAGCATTCGACATCTTCATTCACCCAATTCAGAAGTTGAGATTTGCACAAGTTAGAACACGACTCTTCAGTGTTGTACCATGTGTTGGCAACACATTGTCCACACCAGTAAGTTATCGTGTATAACTTTCATTTCTAGAGTGTTAGATAGATTTTTCTTGTAAAGAGTGTGTTCTAGAATAGTTGTTCCACTATACTATTGATTGAAAATCATTAGAGAACTTTTCAACCTTGTAACGAAAGTATATTCATATTGAAAGGTCTTGCCATCCGGGTACCCTTCTAGTTATATATATATATATATATATATATATATATATATATATGTATAACTTGAGAAAAATCTATTCTCTTGTATTCATTTTATTATTTTTGATGCTTTAAAAATCTCAATTATTTTCTTTTTGAATTGATGTGAAATTGTGTTGTTATTAGTATTATCAATACTATTGACAACACTTGTGAGTTTTTCTCACTTGTCTAACCCATTGACAATTACAGTATAATCTATTAATTTGTTTCAGTGATCTAGAAGTTTGGTACACAAGTTTGTAATCTGTATTATGCCTTCTGGCATATTAAGATACGTTCTCTCCCTCTTCTAGTGAATGTAGCTAACGCAATATTATTGAATCACGTAAAATATGTGTATTTTTATTATATGTTTATAATTTATAAGACATGTTTTCAAAATGCGCGATGACATTTGTGTAAATATATGAAACTTTTTAGACTAGGACTGGCATTATATTCAACGCTACCACCGACTATATTTAACACTACAACTAACAATGTTTAACACTACCATCGGCACTATTTAACTATACAACTGACAATCATTAACACTAACACTCGTACTCTTTTAGCAAATGTTAAAAATAACAATTTGAATATTTGTAAGTACCGCTTTAAATATTTATAAGTGTCATTTTAAATCTGACACTTTATAATATTAGAACTGACAATTACGTGAAACCTGTTGTTCCATTTCTTAGTGTAAAACACGTTTTTGTTTTTTATAAGACTGACTTCTCTCTTTATCCCAAAATAAATATATATTTTGATTTTTTATCAAGAACAAAAAATAACATTATTTTGATACAAGAAAGAATTGATCTCTAACATAACATTCTTCATACTTACTCTGGAGGATTGAAATTCAAAATAAAAAGGCAAGGAAGACGTAGTGAGAACAGAGAAGAGAGTAATTAAATGAAGAATTGCCTTTCTCAAAACCTAATAAATGTAATACTGAAAGCATCCAGATTTGCTTCAGTATGCTTTTCCATCGTTTCTTCACTTTTGAGTTAATATCCCCAACCTCCTTTTTGTTCTTTGGTTGTTGGCTAATTCAATGCCCCCTCCCCCAACCCTCTTCAAAATCTCTCTCTCTCTCTCTCTCTCTCTCTCTCTCTCTCTCTCTCTCTCTCTCTCTCTCTCTTTTGTATGTATATAAATATATGAATGCAATTTTGGTCCTTACTAATACATGACTCCCTCATGGCATCTTCTCTATATCATGTTATGTAATTTCCACCCTTCTCCCCTTGATTTAACTTCTTAAAAGTTGGCATTCCAACTTCACTTTCCTCTGGTTTCAAACACATCTCCCACCATATATAGGTAATTTTCTTATACTATTGTGCATCACACTTGTGGGCTGAAATAGAGGTAGGAGGAGAGATTTGTGTCAGTATAACAATAATACGAGATGTTGGTGCGGTTCAATCAGAAAGATGTGCTCTTATAGAATTTAGAGCTCCATTTTGTTTGATTGAGCCGTGCCAATATCACGTATGACATCTATAACTACTGCATAATATCATAATTCTCCTCCCTCTTCCTCCCTCCCTGCATATCCTCTATGAAGTAATCTGTTCTTTTTATGTTTAACATCTCTATATATCAAGTAATCTCCCATATGGTACATATACCTGTTGAGGGTTGGTGTAATACTCGCTACACATTAATAGTCTACAATTCATATTTTATGTTTAAAATATGATAGTTTTCTTGTATATTGTAGAAAAAAATATTTTACTGCAAATTAAAAAAATTATAAAGTGATAAAAAATACAAAACTATCTATAGTATAAATAAGACCATGCCACCTCATCCCATGAACAGTACAATGAACAGTTTCATAAATCAAGTTTCCCATTTTGCCTTCACTAAGTTGTCCCTTTTCCATTTTGCCCTTAAAAAAAATTATTTTTTTTAATTAAAAAAAAAACGTGTCCTTAAACACGGGCTTTTACTAGTTTATTTACATGAAACGGATGGAGTATCTAATTGGTATTATGGTAGTAGGTGAGGATGGACCTTTTCATTTTCTTTTGTTGGGAAAGAAAATCTTTTAGGTTGAAGTAGTTTAATAAAACTATGAAAAGGTCCTACGCTTTTTAGACAAAGTAGTTGATACTCCATCCGTCCCAAAATACTTGCAGTTATAATCCCAAATAATTTGCAATTATGAGAGAGATGTTTGTATCAAAATACTTGCCATTTTGAAGTTTTTCTTGAAACTTTGACACAGTTTGACTAAACTACCCTTATTTATGATTAGATAGTTGACATTATAATGTACTTGAAATATTTAAATGATAATTTAGTATATTTGATATGTATTAATTGATTTTCTTATGATGTGTGAAAAGTTATAAAAATATAAGTATTTTGGGACGAAAGAAATATTATAGTTAGATATAATGATTTTTTCTTGTGACATTATTAAAGCTATTTTCAAAAATTTACTTAAAAGATTTATTTTTTTTTGAAGAAAATATACTTAAAAGATAAAAGCCATAGAAATCATATTGTATATTTGTGTATGATTTAAAAAAAAAAGAGAAAAAAAAAGGAAAGAAAAATGAGGGATATGATTAGACTTTAAAAATGAGTATCACGTTAACTATTATCTTTCACTCAAAATATATAAGTGTCATTTCAAGTTTATTTTGATTTGGAAAAAATGGTGAGAGAAGGAAGGGAGGGAAAAGAAACATTTATTTGGAAATATAACATGTTCAAACATAACTTATAAACTATTCAAAGATCATGATAGAATACATCCCCTTCCAAAAATTAAAAGAATGGTTGTTTCCCTTACCTCCTCCCCTGAAAATTAAGGTCTTCTTATACAAAAAAACCATGGAGGATCATCTCCGCGAGAGACCTTCCTATCGATATATATCCCCCTCAAGAAAATGCCTTTCTTACGCACCCTTCCCTCCTACCTTAAAATTTGGAGCTCATAACTTCTACGTAAGAATAAGTCCGGCCAATTAATGAGTGAGCCCGCTCAAAAGCGTTTGTCATTGGAAATGTGGTCAGGTAGCTCATATGATTGCCCTCCATAAATTGCTCTCTTTCTCGCCACAACGCTTGTGGATTTCCCTCATCCTTTCAGGAGAGTTGCATATTCCACTGCATGCCCAATCAAATGTTGCTACACATGTGTGCCCTATAAGGTTCTTCCATTCGCAAACTGCAACAACAGTATACATTTATATATTTTAATTTTTACGAGTATAAAACATCTGATAGAAACTATATCTGTCACTATTTTGTTCAGTTTCAAAACAAGAGGCTGAATTCCTCATATAGATGCTAGAACCATGTTCTTCTAGATTTACCATCTTTTTCTATTAAGAAATTTTTGGAGAAAGGAAGAAGGATATATATATGTATGTGTATATATGTAAATATGTATATGCATATATGTGTGTGTGCACATACACACACACACACACACACACATATATATACACGTAGTTCTGGGATTTACCTGGCGGGGTACCACAGCAAAGGCTCCGATCATTAACATGCTCCACATCTAATCCAATCACCCAAGTTCCCAGGGAAACATCTTCATTTGCATACTTATGCAGTACATCTCTGAAATTTTAAAAGAGCAGAAAAGAAGATATGCATATTGAGCAACAAAAGTACTCTAATGGTCTGTTTGGCAACCTAAATGAATTCCATGGAATAAAATTACTCTTCCAGTTCAAGTGTCATGGCTTGATATTGGGTTGCCAAACATACCCGATGTATGCACGGGCATAAGCCTCTGTTGACTAAAAATGGAAATGAAGCACGGTACATCAAAAATTTTGTTTAATTCACGGTGAAAATAAAAAGTAGCTTACTGATTTTTTGATATATAAAGGGCCAATTCCTTTGATATAGCATATAGTTGACCTCCAGCATGACGGAAGTAATTGTTTCCCTGCTCACCGAATTTCCAATACTCTGGTTCACGATATTTTACTCCCCTGTTTGTAAATTGAAACCCCTTTAAAATACAAGTTAAAAGAAAGATAATTAACGATTAAAAATATGAAGTAGCCGCCTTACTTCTCATATAATACTGGACCAGATTTCATGCAGCCAATGTACACGCGAGGTTTGTTGATGTGGCTAACTAAAGTTCTTGCCAGTGCTCCTGAAAGAATATCAAGCATTTATAAACTCATAGGAGGATACATGACATAACTGAGTTAGCCCGTCTCATTTTCATTTAACAGACATTTTTAAATGTTTATTTGATTTTTGTAAGACTTAATGGCAAAGATGCATAAATATTCTTGCTATCCACTTTCTAAACTCTTAATTTTGCAAGTATATCACGAATAGTGAAAATTTTGGGGACAGTTTTTAAGAGAAAAAAAAATATTCATTTTGGGACAAAAAATTCTTGAAAATAGATAATCATTTAGGGACTGAGGGAGTACCTATATTTACATGGATATCATCATCAACTTTGACATAAAAATCTGCATCCCATGTAGCAACAGCCTGGGAAAAGTATAGCTTTGTCTTGGCTGACAAGGCTAGATATGCTTCTATATGATCCTGCACAAAGTCCGATCGAAAAAAGACAAGTTAATATCCCTATAACTTTCTCAATGAATTTGTGCAGGAAACAGGAACACTTTGAAGAAAGACGGGAGAAAATTCATTTACCAGCCTCATGAAATCACCATACTTCTTTTCCTCTTCATCAATAGATTTATCAAGAATTCCACCAGCTGTTCCACTAAGGAAAAAAGACCGTTAAATAAAGTTCATTCATCAGGTAAAAACTCAAAGAGTGTATTGATTAGCTAATAATTCGCACCTGTGACCAATTACAAAGCGTATGACAATGCCCTTTTCTTCTTCTAGCTTCTTTCTTTTCTCCCCTGGTTTTATATTCCAAAGAACGATAGAGATCAAATCAGAAAAATGGTACTCCCTCCGTTTTTAAATGAATGTCGATTTTTTTTCTTCATATTTGCTCTTGATCGAGAGCAAACATATATACAAAAATCGACATTCACTTAGGGACAGAGGGAGTAAATGGCAAGGTTTTAGACTACCAGCAAAATGAATACCTTGTGGCATCCAAGTTGCCCGAACTGACTCTCTCCTTTTTCGGCTACTAAAGGCTGTATTAATTCCTATGACCACTAAATATTTTTTTCTAGAGTTTGATTCAACGGTCTCTGATGATGAATGTCTAAATGGAGACTTGTTCCGTCCCACTACTGCAGCTATCTGTTCTTGAAGAGTTTTGATCTTGTTATCAAGGGTTCTGGATCAAAAAATAAAAATAAATTAAATAAATTATAAAAAATAATGCTCATGTCACTCTTCAGAAAAGGGTACCATAGTAGCGAAGCTTACTGGATCGATCGATATAATGTTGAATCTACTGCTGTGTTGTTGTAGCCACTGCTGGAAAGTGTCTGATGAAAATAAAATGAAAGACCAAGAATGCTATAAACACATCAATGCCTTGGCTAGAAAAAGTGAACGGGGCGCTGAGGAATGGTTACAGATACTAATACAGTAATACAAGAACTATCATGAAAGAAGACAGACTTAATTAGTAGAAAAAAATAAGTTATTTTGGATATACTCACAACTAAGTTTCCGCTTTGACCATTTGTTGCTAGCCTAACAAAGCCATTACCTTCAGGCACCATCCACATCCTGAAACCAGTTCCATAAGAGTACAACTTAGCGTTTAATTTGATGAACATCGGAAATACAGTGATAAAATAAAAAAAGCAAATAGCAGAAATCAGTAATCAGATTTGGTTCTTGAATTCAAAATTCATAATATTCAAAACAAGTGAATACATTATAACTGGTGCTGAGCTAATTAAGAATCAACAGAAAGGTCTTCACCCTATTCAGGTCCATCAATATTATGCGCATTTATACTATGATGCTCGGACTCGGGTACGAGTGTCCGACACGGGTATGGATCCGTAATGTAAACGCAGCGGAATCGATAATGATAGAACAAGAAAATCAAAGGGATTTCTTGACCTTGATTCGAATCCACGAATAAAGGGTTTAAGAACTCAAGAAGAATTCTTCTGCAAGCCTAAAAGACTTCGATATATTGCAGAGTTTGCAATTGAATAAAATTAATCAAAAAGTTCCCGGTAAACAATTACCAAAACCTCTAAAACCCTAAGCAACAAATAATAAAGCAAAGGACTAAAATACCCACGTTTGAAAAACACATAATCAGCAATTGTAAATAAAAGACGTAAATAAGGAATCATAACACGACGCCAGGCGGGCGCCTCGCCTACTCCCAGGCGAGCGCATGAGCAACCGAAGCACACCCCTTGATTGTCAAAGCTTGAGGCGGCCGCATGGTATTGCTTGAGGCGGCCGCATGGAATCCAGAAACATCGCCCCTTGTTGTCGAAGCTTGAGGCGCACGCCTGATGAGGAGGGAGGCGGCCGCCTGGTCTTCTTCAGGGTCGTCACTTGCATTACCCGCTACATCAATCCGGATCCTTCAAAATTTTAAGATATTACACCAAATTTAGTGTAAAAATAATCACACCCATGCCCACACCCACACCCATGTCCTATCAGCTGGACACGGGAACTTTAACAAAATGGAAGGGTCTGAGCATCACAGCATTTATATGCTCCCTTTGTCCCAAAATGAGGTTCGCAATTGACTTGTCAATGTTTCTAAGGAATTTGTAAATTACTACTTGTATTATGATAAAATTGCACTAGAACTACATGTTGGAAAAATAAGGTGTTTTGAAGGAAATAATGTGTTATTTCCTAAATGGGTTATTTGTCAAATGACCCAATTGATTGTGGATTTGTGTTCTACTCCATGAGAACATTGAAATCATATACTCCCTCCGTCCCAGGAAATGGTTCACCATTTTTGGCCCGGCACGCAAATTAAGGAAATATGTGGGAAGAAAAAATGTTGTGAGTGTAATTTGAAAATAGGAGAGAGAATTAGTGGAGGAAATAGTAAATTTAAAAAATGTTGTGAGTGTAATAGTGAATTAGGAGAGAGAATGAGTGGAGGAAATAGTTAGTGGGTATAATAGAATATTAATAAAACTTTTCCATTTTAGGAAAGGTGAAGCTTTAAACGGGACGCCATTTTGGGTAAAAGGTGAAGCATTTTCTGGGAGGGAGGGAGCATTCATTTGTCAAAAATGGTTGAGGGATAAATGAGATATTAAGGCTCAAAGTAAGTGGGTTGAAAGTGGAAAATGTGGTTATCCCACATTGAAAATAAATGTAAAAGGAGACTAGTTTATATACTCCTACACTTTAGTAGGGAGTAAGATTGTGGAGCATAGAGGCTCTCTCTCGCGCACAGGTGCGCAAGGGGTACAAATCATGAACCGAAATGGGCTTCAGGCTACCGAACTCATGTGCATGCGCGTCCTGTGATGATACCGTCCAGGCATACGAAATAAATTGGGTGTTAATTTTGTAATTGATGATGACTCTTCATTTTGATCAGTTATATTTATAATATGGAGCCATCGCAAACCATTGGAAGACACCAGAAATTTTCCAGCGCCTCCTCTCTCTCTCTCTCTCTCTCGTAGCATATTGAACATCCTTTCCTTTGGCCTCCTGTGGTGATACCGTCTAGGCATAACTTCAGTTCGCCGGAGGTACTAGTGTGCAGCAACCGTGCGATTAGTCTGTTTCATCCTGGGAGGCAAACGTTCGGTGGAACCTCAAGCACAACTCGGTGAGACGACAAGTTTGTCTTAAGGAGAGTGTTTCACACACACGACTCGAGCAACTTCAAAGATCAATTTTCAATTCTTTCGTTTGTAAACAGTTTTTATTTTGTTTTTCTGTAATTTTTAATTGGTTTTGTAATCAATTATTCCAACACTATATTCATTATTTAAATCAGGTGTATTGTTGTGAATAAGGGATTTGTTTACTAGTATTTATTTATTCATTTATCATCTTGAAGGTACAAGAAAATAAAATTACATCCTTAGACAGGGCCGGCCCAAGGGGGGGGGTTAGTGAGGGCAACCATCCGGGGCCCTTAGTGGTAAGGGGTCCATTCTTAAGTAGGCTATAGTGTATATAGTATGTATATGTTTTTTTATAATTATAATAAATATTTAAAAAAGACCCATATTCAGTTTTTAAAAAAGGCCCACATTTAGTTTTTAAAAAAAGGCTCACATTCAATTTTTAAAAAAGGCCCACATTCAGATTAAAAAAAAAAAAATCTTTTGTTAAACATACACGGGAAAGGGAGAAAGGCCCACATTCAGATTTAAAAAAAAAAAAAAATCTTTTGTTAAACAGACACGAAAGAAAGGGAGAAAGGATTCAAAGGAAGGAAAAGGGAGAGAGAGTCCAACCCAATCGAAGACGAAGAGACGATCATCGTCACTCGGCCGCCGACGCCGACGCCGTCCACCACCATCCTGCTATCTCTCTTCTCTATTTCTTCCTAGTTTCACTGTTTAGGGCTTCTATTTAACAAAGATTTTGCCAACAAACACAAAGGTAATTTAATTTTCGACTTCAATTCATTTATTTGATTGTAGATTACTTCGATTTAAGTTAATTTGGGGATAGAAGTTTCATTATTTCGTTCCCAAATTACTACACTTACTTTTATGGTTTTATTTGGGGATTTTTTTATTTTACTTCAATTCCTATGATTTGATTTTTGATATTGTGATTATAGGTTCAAATCAGTTTATTGAAAGAATCATCCGTCACAAGACTTCATCTTACAAGAATTTAGGTGTTGATGTTCTTTTTGTATTACAATTGTGTTTTTTGATTTTATTTGATAATGTTTTCAAAAAAAACAGCCATCTGGTTCTGGTTGTGAGAAAATAAAAAAAGAAAAGTTCTTGAGCAATTTAATGCTTTACAGAAGGGGGCTATTGATAAATTTGTTTTTAAAAAAGACTCGGGTCATAAAAATTCTAATGGATTGGGTACTAGTAACATTGAACAACATGAAATTTTAGATGAAGAAAAGAATTATGATGAATTGGGTGTGAATAATGATCTTGAGCAACATAATGAAAACCTAGGTGAAGACAATCATATTCATGAGGACGTGGCTAATTTAAATGAGTGTGATATATCTCATGTATCCAATATAGAAAATGCAGAAATTGATGATTCTCGAAACCTTACATTAGATATTTTTGATTCAAGAAACTGGAATAATATTGAAAATAAGGCGAGAGATATTTTAGTTGAAAAAGGTCACATACGAGTTTTGCATAAAGAGTATCCATTGGATGATAATTCAAGACCGTACCCATTGCATAAAAGTTGAAAATATTAAGGCCCCTGTTTTCAAGGTTAGTTACATGTACTCCTGCTTCTGTTAAAGGATACTCGATGGAAATATTTGTTCAACCATCATGTCTTTCTGCAGCGTAATCACATCAGCAATTATATGATGATTTAAGATAAGTGTCATTACTTTACTTCTGTTTTATCTAGGTAAAAATATATAGCATTTGAGTATCGTAAAAATATATAGCATTTGAGTATCGTAAAAATGTCCGATTAATTAGGGGCCTCTTCATCTGATTTCGCCCGGGGCCCACAAAAGTGTAGGACTGTCCCTAGAAAGTTGTCATTGTAAAATGCAACATAATAAGTTTGGTCAAATTGGCTTCCTTCCTGGAGGGAAAAACTCAAGAACAACAGAAACAAACAGGCCAAAAATCAGAGCATTTCCTAGCTGATCAACTATTAAATTCCACATATATGATAATCCAAATCAAAATTCACATTAAGTAAATGAACATCAATTAACCCTAACATAAATGGCTCAAAGTTCTAATTTTTTTATTTTCCCAAAAACTCAAAAGAAATAGTAAATCAAAAAAAGAAACCCTTTTTAGATAAACCCACATAAGAGAAAATAAAAAATAATAGAAATTACCTATTACTGAACAACATTCCTGCACAAAAACTGACAATCCAAAGAAAGATTGTCCATGTTTTATATGAAAAATTTCTGGAGGCCAAGTCTCCAACCAACACCTTGTTCTTGGATGACATTTTTCTTCTTCTCTGTCACAAATGAAGCACCTGAGAAGAACCCTGTCCCTATTGATATAAAATTTATTTGAATTTTTTTGGTGAAACCATATGGCCAAATTGGCTTCACATTTTCTCTCTCTATCTCTCCTCTCCTTTATTTATAGAGTGAGAAATTAAGAGAAGTTTATTTCCATCAATTTATTGTCCTAATTAATGAATGTTTTGTTGTAATTAGTAACATACTGTATGTTCTTAAATGGACAAATTGCACTTTTCCCCCTTTACATGCACATGCAGTTGCAATGTGGTACCTAATGAATTAAAAATTATAATTAAGACTACCATGTTCACACAAAATTGCAATCCAGAGCAATTTTGAATGTCTGTCAAATATAACGGACGACAGTTAACTACCTTTAACGAAATTGACAAAAATGTTAACAATCTTCTATAAAATTTGCATTGGACACCCATGAATTCAACAAATTTTCAATAGTTACAATTCCGTTAATTATATTTACATAACACCTAAAAAAAATAAGAGTGCGTCTGCTGAGAAACGCGTTTCTCCATAACTATGGAGAAACGTGTTTTTCATAGAAGCTTTACATTTGATAATCGAAAAAAAAAAACCCAAGGCCAAGACCAAAAGCTTCGGATATCCGAAGCTTTGCATTTGATAGAAAAGCTTTGCGGTTGATATCCAGAAGCTTTGTATTTGATAGCGGAAGGATGTGAAATGTATATCCGAAAGCGTTAGGTGCATATCCAAAAAGCTGCAGGTGCATATCCAAATGTGTTAGGGCATATCGAAATTGCTATTGAAGGTTTCTGGATATCAAAACCTTCAAATGTATATCCGAAACATTTTGAAGGTTTCCGGATATTCATTGAAAGGTTTCTGGATATCACTTTCATAGGTTTAATTTATCTACGTTGTCGCGCGACATGTCGGGACCCGTTTCTCCATAACTTATGGAGAAACGCGTTTCTCCCTAGATTTTGTGAAAAAATAATTGTGTCAATTTATTTTGAAAAATATGATATGGATTAACATTTGATTTTTATCAATAATACCCATCTCGTCTCTTCACCACCCCACCAACCACTTCATTAACAAAACAACACCAACCACCAACGCCACAAAAAATCAAAATGGAACTCATATTCCCAGGAGTACAACCTCAACATCATGTAGAATTTTCAAAGAACCTGTTACACTTTTCATCCACTTTGTTAACTTTTTTTAACTGCCGTTCAATATATTTGACAGACATCCAAAATTGCAACTGAATGTAAGACCTTCTTTATCAACAATCTAATTCAATCCAATTCAACAATATAATGCTATTTCTTTCTCTTTCACATATATCATCTACAATCCAAACCAATCTCTTTCATTTTTTAAATTTATTCACAATCCAATCCAACCAACCAACCCAACTCAAATATCATTTATTCTTTATTTTTTATTACATATATTATCAATCTCATTTTTTCTTATTTTTTGTCTTGTAATAAATTTATATAATATTTTATATTACTAAATTTATATAATTATTATACAAAAATACGATATATAGTTAAAAAGAGAATTTTAGATTGTGCTTCAAATTCAATAAATTTGGTCTCTATTTATAGAGGATAAAAAAATAAAAAAATTGATATTTTTTATTTTTTATTTTAATAAAATTTTAATATAATTAAAAATGATTTAAGTTAAAAGTGAAAAAGTATATTTTGAAAAATCCACCAACCAATGGTTGGTGGACATGTGTCCCATGGTTGAAAAAATTGGATCACAATCTAGGATTGTTTCACCAATCAGATCGGCAATCCTTAGTAATTTTTTATTTTTTTTTAAAAAACAAGTTTCTTGTCTTTTTGTGGCCAATCTTGGCATGAGATCACCGATAAATGAGGTCTAAACTTAATGGCACAAAAGTGCAATTTGCCCATCCAACTTTGGTGGCAGTTCATTATGTGGTTGTTACATATTTTGGGGTTATCTCATGTACAAATTAATTATTTTCTAAATTAGTGTCACAGCATAATCCCATCTGTCAATTTTTAGTAATTCACTATTATTATCGATTAAATTTTTTTTCTGTAAATTTTCAAAACAAGTTATGGAAAGTAATTAATAAGATTGTTCTGGAAATTAATAAACTTTAAAATTATGTAGTACTTTTGAGATGTGTATCTGTAACTAGCATGACTTTTTATTTAATGAATTAAGAAATTAGATTTTTAGAGGATATTGGCCAAATAAATAGAATACACTTAAATGAATCAGTTTCAGCAGATTAAGAAATCTATACTCCCTCCGACCCGTCCGACTTAGGACGTTTTGTTATTTTGGGCGTCCCACCCGACTTAGGACGGCCCAAAATGGAAAGTTTATATTACTTTTATATTAAATGGGACCCACTTGTCATACTCACAACAATAATCCCATCACTATTTATCCCACTCATTCTCTCTCCTATTTAATTTTTCATACTCACAACACATCCTCCACTCATTCTCTTTCCTAATATTATAATAGTATTCCTTAATCTCCGTGTCGAAAGTGAATGTCCTAAGTCGGACGGGACGGAGGGAGTATATATATATTAAAGTTGGTGAGGATGCCTATGAATTTGACATGTGGACATGTTTTGGTAGAAGCTTGATTATGGAGAAGCCACCTCATCACTACTCAAAATCTAAATGACTTTTGATATTCTCCTTATTAGCTAATATTATTAGTCAATAATAATAGTTATTATATAGATTAACTATTACTACTAATATTATTAGTTAACTATAATAGTTATTATATAAGTTAACTTATACTCCCTCCGTCCCACCAATTGCTTCACCCTTTTTCTTCGGCACGGGAATTATGGTAATGGGAGGGAAAAAAAAATGTTGTGAGTGTAATTTGAAAATAGGAGAAAGAATTAGTGGAGGAAATAGTGAATTTGAAAAGTGTTGTGAGTGTAATAGTGTTTTAGGAGAGAGAATGAGTGGAGAGAATAGTGAAGATTCTTTGCCAAAAAAGAAAAGGTGAAGCTTCTAACGGGACGTCCTTTTGGGTAATTAGTGAAGCTTTTATTGGGACGGACGGAGTACTATTAATTGTATTAGTTAACTATAATAGTTAATGTATATGAAAGCTATTACTATTAATAGTATTAGTTAGCTTATATAATAACTATTATAGTTAACTATTACTATTAATAGTATTAGTTAACTATAATAGTTATTATATAAGTTAACTAATAATATTAATTGTATTAGTTAACTATAATAGTTACTATATATGTTAATTATTACTATAAATAGTATTAGTTAATCATAATAGTTAATATATATGTTAACATTACTATTAATAGTATTAGTTAATCATAATAACTAATATATAGGTTAACTATCACTATTACTATTATTAGTTAATTATAATAATTACTATATAGATTAACCATTACTATTAGTACTATTATTAGTTAATTATAATAGTGACTATATATGTTAACTATTATTATTAATAGTATTAGTTAATCATAATAATAACTAATATTAGTAAATATTATCATTTAGTTTAATATAAGCTAATATTATTAGTTAAATATAACAATTACTATATATGGTGACTCTTAAACTTACTATTTAAGAATTATATATCATTATAGTAAAATATAATTAGAAACATTAATTTTTAATATATTAGAATATCTTAGATAATGCTTCAATATTAGGCCAAAAACTTATAAAAATCGCGTTTTTTGTTAACTTAACAAAAAACGTGTTTTACCGTCTTCCTAATAACAACACACAGTTACGTAACCTCTCTCTCTCTCCTCTCTCTCTCTATACACAAAGGGAAAGATCGCGTCTTTTTCGTCTCCGGCAACCCCAATTGCAATCGCCCTCACCGTCTTCTCCTTCTCCGGCAACACCAATCCCCTCTCCGATCCCAGAAACCAACCGGCGGCAGACAACACATAACCGACGATGACTTGGAGAAGATGAACTATTTGAGAGCCGTAATCAAAGACACCTTCCGTTTACACACTCCATTACCATTACAAAGGATTTGATTTTGAATTGATACCGTTCGGATCGGACGGAGGTGTCTGGAATTGCGTTTAGCGGCGGTGACGATTGGGTCGGCGCTTGCGAATTTATTGCGAAGTTTGATTGGGGATTTCCGAATGGGGAAAATGGTGAGGATTTGGATATGACCGAAGCGCTGTTGTTTTATAACGATTAATCAAGTGCCGGTTGGTGATTAATCAAGTGCCGTTAGTGTATAATAGAGTGCGTTAGTGTATAATCAAGTGCCGTTGGTGTATAATTGAGTGCCCGTTAGTGTATAATCAAGTGCCGTTGGTGTATAATTGAGTGTTAGTGTATAATAGAGTGTCGGTAAGTGTGGCGAGTGTCAATGTATTTTTGAATGCCGAGTTCATGTAATATTGAATGCCAGTCCATGTTTTTGAATGCCAGTTCATGTTTTTTTGAATATCGGCAAAAATAATTATCGGTGTTTTTGAGTGCATATGCATTTTTGAGTGCCGGTAAATGTGTTTTCAAATGCCAGTCCATGTATTTTTGAATGCCGGTGTAAAAAAGTGCTAGTGCATGTATATTAAGTGACTTTATAAACTAACACCGGCACTTGTTACACTAACACTGGCACTTTGTTACACTAACACCGGCACTTTGTTAAACTAACATGGCACTTGTTTTACACTAACACCAAAGCACTTTGATACACTAACACTGGCACTTTATTACACTAACACTGATACTTTTTTACACTGGCACTGGCACTTTGTTACACATGCACTGCTTCGTTGAATTGACCCAAACTTCAGCAAATTAAACCATTTTTCCACACCATTGAAGGACATTCTGTTTATCCAACGAAAAAACGAAGAGCTATGGAATCAAATCACACAGTTATCTCCAATTAATTATGTACCAATCAATAAAGTACCAATCAATTATGTAACGAAGCGTAGCCGACAATGGACATTAATGGCGGAACTAGGGCACGAATTGTAGGTTACTAAATACTCAAACTGAGTGAACGCCGGAGAACGATCGGAGCTTGGGATGGCCAGAGAAGATGATCGGAGCTTGGGATGGCACGAATTTGTGTAATTACAAAAATGTCACCGTTTGTTTTGAAAACACGTTTTTCCTTATCTTAAAAAAAAACTAGTTTTTTATAAGACCAACTCTTATATTAGTTACTAATATACTTCGTATTCGATAAATATTAGATGTTAAACTTACTATATTATATCAATATTTTCATATAACTTTCTATTTAAGATGATGATTACTATATTAGTTAATCATAACTAGAAAAAAAATATTTTTTTTAAAACATAATAAAAATATTATTCTACTAATACATTAAATGTAAATAATGATTTCCGCTAATTATATTTACTAATCATAATATGTATATGTATGTAGTATAAAATCATTAATATCAAAGATATTTAATATTATTAATTCAATCATCTATAAAATTAGAAGTTAACTAATAACAACAACAATAACTCATTGTTATTATTCAAATTTCAATTGTTATAATAAGTAAAAACTATATACAACAAAAGTTACAGTAAAAAAATTCTCCTGAATTTATAAATGTAAACATTTTTATTGATATAAAATAGATTTAAATCACCAAAAAAATGATATGCTACTTTATCAAATAAAAACATAAAATTATAAGCAAAATACAAAAAAAATTGGCAAATTAATTCTCCGTGCGGAGCACGGGCTATCCACTAGTAAGAAAGAAAAAATAGGACCCAATGTTTCAATTTTGGTGATTTAAAATCCAATTTTGTCTTAAATTTTAGGCTTTAAATCATTTCAAAGATACATTAATATATAGTCTAATGAAATTCTTGTTAATTTAAGTTTTCTAGCGCTACATTGTAATGAAAAAATTGTTTTAGACTACTTTGGTTACCAAAAATAATTTTAAATGACCAATTTTATGCCTAAAATTTAATATAGACCCTATATTTAATTTCATGCCACGTTATTAAGGGGCAAAACTATAAAACTTGTCACGTACTTTGGGTACACATACATATTTGCCACTTTACTTTATTTTCGTCAATTTTGTCACGTTATTAAGGGGCAAAACTATAAAAAAAATATTAAAATTTTAACAAAGACAATGAAAATGTTAAAGATTTTTTTAATTAAAATTATTTTTGAAATTATTTCTTGAAAAAATATATTTTAAAATAATTATTTTAACTATCATTTGAAAATTAATATTTTTTTGAAAAATAATCATATGATATGTTTTTAATATCTATTATTTGAATAAATAATTAAAAATAATTAATTTATTAATAATAATTAATTTAAATGTTATTATTATGATATTTGAATTTAAATAAAAGTATAATTGCATAAAACATATATTTTCTTAATGTTGAAAATTCAGGCCACCACCTCCTAGGTTATTCAGACTTTAAGAACAATCGATATAAATACATTTTCATTTTGTTGCTATATACAGAATTAAACATTTGAGTTATTTTTAAAATACTAATATTAAAACAGAAACATTTTTTTAAAAAAAATAATTTTTATATTGATATTAAAATAATTTATTTTAAAATATATTTTTACCAAATAATTTTAAATATATATTATTTTTAAAAATATTTCACATTTTCAATGTCTTTGTTAAAAATTAACATTTTCGTTATGGTCATAACATTTCGTTAAAATTTTAACATTTTCATTACGTTTCTAGCATCTGTTTGGGTGAAGTAAGAAAATGACGGCAAAACTCATAATACAGTGACAAAAATTGATGAAAATAAAGGGAGAGGAACATAAGAGAAAAATGAAATATATACTTGTCACATTTCAAATTCACCCCGCAAATACTTTCCCTTATTGGAGAAACTGTTAGCTATCTCAAAATAAATTTCACATTTTAATTAATTTTGATTGAACTTTGAACAAATAAGGAAGAAAATCTAATAATTTTCATGAAATGTAAGAAACCTCTATTGATGTTTCATTAAAAATGATATCGATAATAACTTTTAGAATTTCATGAAAATGAATACATTTTGGTAACTTTTTTGTCAAAATAAAATTAAGTTATGAAAAAGGTCAAGATATAACATTCATTATGAGACAGAAAAAGTATATAAATTGTATATTTAAAATTAAAATTTAATATTTATATTAAAAATATAAGAAAATGAGTTATGTATGGTACTAAAAAAAAAAAAGAAGCCATATATTATTGGGTATATAAATTTTAAAACACAATTTTATGGAATATATATACCTACTTCATTAGAAGCAATCGGTTATGGCTTATGAGTACACCTCTATTGCACATGTTTTGAGCTCTGTAACGATCTTTGCATGGAGGTTAGGGTTGGAATAAAATTAAGATTTAGGTGTGACACACTTGAGGCATGAGTCTCAAATTTAGGATAAATGAAATTTTTTTTTTTCACTACTCACACACACACATGCACGCACAGAAGCGCCTAGGAGATAAATTTTAGGGAGATAGGAGATAAATCCTAGGGAGAGAAAGCCTTCCCTCTAACTTCTGGAGGGATCGAACTCATGATCTCCAGGTTAAAAGTCATGAGCTCTAGCCAGCAGGCCAAATCCCCATGCGGAGGATAAATGAATTTTGTATATTTCAAAAAGGGAAATGATAAATTGGTTTTCAATTTATAAGGGAGTGTGCCATTACCATTAGGGTCTAATATTTCAATTTTGGGTGTAAAGATACCATTTATCAATGTTGTTAGTCAGTTAGAGAGTTTTTGACGAAATTGTTAACAAAATCCATTTTAATCATATGTCCCTCGCATGTGTGACTTAATTGAGGTTATTTTTACCGATAATATCAATACTTTTGACATTGCCATCAATACTGTTTGCAAGAGAAATGATGAAAATTTCAGGCAATAATATTAAAAATAACCTTAGTTAAGTCACACGTAAATTTAACTGGGTTTCGTTAAAAAGTTAGTCAAAAACTCTTAAAAATGGGACATGTTTGCTGCCGCGCTTCTCCAATCAAAATTGGACAAAGAAATGTAAAAACTCTATTACCATATTACCAAATGTAAAATATTTTGAAGAAATTTAAAAACACATTTTTATACTGAAATGCAATGTAAAACATTAGCATATAAAACATTAGCATGTAAAACTTTTATAAGGTAATGTAAAAAATCTTTTGTTTCTTACATCTATTACTATATAATATAATGGATGAAGTCACTAAACCACTTTTTCCTCCAAAACTCTCACCTAGACACAATGTTTGTCAGATTCATCAGTTCTCATTTTAATTACCAATACATTAATAGCTAATTAATATGGAGTCAATGTTCTCATTAATATCAATTAGGTAGAATAATTTTGAAAACAGCTACTGATTAATTGAGCCGACTTTGTTTGTAGAGTTCCAAAAATCAATTAATGTTACATCAGTATTCAAAATAAAATTAAAATGCATTAATATTTTTTGTATTATACATAATCATTTAAAGTAAATTTAAATAATATTACACATCCTATACCCCTTTCAAACAACCAAACACCACCTACATCCGTTTTTTGATTCTCCGGCCAAAATTCACTTTACAAGCCACCGATATCCCCCTTTGCTAATGCCAGACCCCAAAATCAGTTGCTGCAGCTTAGCTTTACCTTTCACAATCCATATTCAGGGAAGATTTTGAAGAAATAACACCAAAAATTAGGGATTCACCCACAAAAATTGAACATCAAATAATTGAATTCAAGTAAGGGCATATTCTCAAGAAATAAACAAGACAAAGGATATCAGTTTTTGGATAAAGATACAACGAAGAAATAATATGAATTTTTATTTTATAGACTACAAGAAAACAGATTTTACAAAGTCAAATCTGAATAACTCGAAAAAACAATTTAATCAAAAGAAATTTGGAAAATAAAAACCCATGAATAAGATGGTGTAATAAATATTGAGCTAGCAAAAGTGGAATGGCGCATGAAGGTGAGTTTTATGCTAAGACCCATTGCTCACAACAAGGAATGAGTATCTTATGATTTTGGGGTAACTTCTTGACGTAGCGAAAGATTTGGATAGATATCGATTACTAGTAGAATTTAATCAATACTAGAATTGACCTTCAACACTCAGCAGAATTTAATCGATGCTTAGGGTTGGGGATAGATATCGATTACTGTTGTAATGCGCACGTTAGCCAGTAATCGATCTTCAACAATCGTAGAATTTAATCAATACGGAGAGTCGGCATCCAAAAGGAATTTAATCATATCTAGAAAATAAGGGTAAACACCCAATATCAAATTTTATTCATCAAAGCTCCCTTTTACTCAAACCCTAACACAACTATAAATACTAAATACTGTAAAGAAATCCTAAAAACAACTTATAAATAAAAAGACTAAAATACCCTAACTAATTATTTCATAAAACCCTAAAGCCTAAAACAAATTGAGGCCCGTTTGGATTTGCTGTCGCCATGCACGGGCGCTCCACACTTGCTGCACGGCCGCTCCCACCATTATTGATCTGCATCATTCTCGCCTCCTTTGAAAGACTCGTCCACGAGTCAATATCCTCGATAGGGGCACCACGAGCTGATTCCTCTGAGTCTGTTGATTGTGTCAGTCATCCTGCCCGTTAACTAATTGAACAAGTCGGTCATCCTGCCCGTTAAATGATTCAACCAAGTCGGCCATCCTGCCCGTTAACTGTTCCATCATCAATTTCATAGGATTCGAACTAGAGCTCTGATACCAACTGACGTAGCGGAAGATTTGGATAGATATCGATTACTAGTAGAATTTAATCAATACTAGTAATTGACCTTCAACACTCAGCAGAATTTAATCGATGCTTAGGTTGGGGATCGATATCGATTACTGTTGTAACACGCACGTTAGCCAGTAATCGATCTTCAACAATCGTAGAATTTAATCAATACGGAGAGTCGTCATCCAAAAAGAGTTTAATCACTTCTAGGAAATAAGGGTAAACACCCAATATCAAATTCTATTCATCAAAGCTCCCTTTTCCTCAAACCCTAACACAACTATAAATACTAAATACTGTAAAGAAATCCTAAAACAACTTATAAATGAAAAGACTAAAATACCCTAACTAATTATTTCATAATACCCTAAAACCTAAAACATATTGAGGCACATTTGGATTTGCTGCCGCCATGCACGGCCGCTCAACACTTGCTGCACGGTCGCTCCCACCATTGTTGATCTGCATCACTTCTACTATTGTAAACAAAATAATATTGTTCAAATTTTCATATTTTTTTCTTGGAATTTTGATCTATGGCTAGCAAGGTGCACGTGTTAATGAGATGATTAGAAAGGCTCAAATATGACCGTTGCATGATCAATTTTCGTAGAGTTGGAATTGTTTAACGACTTTTAGTTTGTAAAAAAAAATTAAATATTGACCTATATGTTATAAATTCTCATGTTCGCCTAAAAAAAACGTCAAAATCAAATATAGATGGCACAAATGTGAGTTTTAGTATAATACAGAAATAAATTTTAAGAAATTATGTTCAAATCCATATTGCTAAATATAAATCTGGTTATAAAACACATACTCCCTCCGTCCCGCTAATATTAGCACAAACACTGTTTGCGCGGGAATTAAGGAATATGATATTTTAATAAAATGTTGTGAGTGTAAAAGAATGAGTGGAGAGAGAATGAGTGGAGGGTGTAATAAATTATAATGGTGTTGTGAGTATTAAAATAATGTAGGAGAGAGAATGAGTGGGGTTGGGTGAATATTTTATTAATATAAAGTTTCCTTTTTGGGAGTGTGCGGATATTAGCGGGACGCCCAAAAAGGAAAGTGTGCTAATATTAGCGGGACGGAGGGAGTATAAACTATATAATGAAGTATATTACTAAAATAAAATAAAAAACAAGATGTAGAGGCGAAGGTTATACCAAATCTGAAATGAATCTGATATTATTTTGTTGATATAACTGTAGACATATGTAGAACATATGTATCACTACCAGAAACAGGTGTTTTAGCGACGGAATAATCAGCGACGGAATTATTCCGTTGCTAAATAGCGGCGGAATATAAGCTTTAGCGTCGGAATTATTTTGGCGTCAAATTTAGCGACGGAATTTAATTTCGCCGCTAATTTCCGCCGCTAAAACGAATATTCCTCGAATATTCGTTTAATTACCGCCACTATTTTCGCGGTTGATTTACCGACGGAATATTCCGCCGCTAAATCTTTATCAGCGACGGAATTATTCCGCCGGTGGAAATATATCATTTTTTATTTTTTTATTTAACAGCGTCGGAAATATTCCGACGGTGAAATTAAAATATTTTTTATTTTTTTTTTGGAATATTACACCGACGGAATATTTCCGCCGCTGAATAATTAATTTTTTTTAATTTATCAGCGTCGGAAATATTCCGACGGTGAAATTAAATGTTTTTTTTTATTAAACACCGACGGAATATTTCCGCCGCTGATAAGTTAATATTTTTTTTATTTATCAGCGACGAAAATATTCCGTTGCTGATAATAAAATGAAATTTTTGTTTATTTTTAGAACTAAATAACAAAATAACAAACTAAAAAACATTAAAATATCATAAATATTTATGATATTTTTGAAAAAATGAATAAATCATAAATATTTATTAATTTTAATTTAATAAATATCATTATTTTTTTATGTAAAATATGAAAGTTATTTTAAATTACTCTCATAAAAATAAATATGAGTCAATAAATATTATTTTTGAAAAATAAATACCACATAAATATTTATTAATTTTAATTTAATAAATATCATTCTTTATAATTATATAAAACATGAAAATTATTTTAAATTACACTAAAAAAATAAATATGAGTCAATAAATACACTAT